>OY723261.1:1252487-1662450 GCA_963210315.1 Rhynchopus euleeides
CGGGGTTGAGAGCAAAATAAAATCCCGAAGTCCGGTTCTGCTGGTGTCTGGAGGCAATATTTATCCCCCGGATCCCGAGAACCCCGACCTTCCAAGGGGAGATCAATGGAGGTTTCGTTTACACTAATTGCACTCCCTCTCCCTCCCTCACCGCCTAATTTTTTCTAAAAAAAACTATGCGAGAATACCCCCCACATCGGCTGCGGGGGAGGGGTCGGGTGGGCCTTTCTTCAGAGATACACCGCAGAGCTTCCTTGTCGGCATGCACTTCTTTAAAAAATGCAAGCAAAGAGGAGCGGGGGGGGGGGGGGCAAAGGCGTGCGTTGCACAATGTGGGTGAGGTTCGACTGACCTGCTCCCTGCCGCCTATTCGCGCCCCCTAAAACAAAGTGGTGATCTTTTTTATATTTCTTTCAGAACGAAGATTGTTGGTTGGCAACAAATGCGAGATGATTCATGCAAGGCACAGCTTCTTCTGCGAATTCTACGAAGCCCACTGGGAAGCAGAGAAACGAGCTGTGCCGAATCGCTTTTGCACAACGTAAACCTCTGGCGTCGTTACCAAGGGGGGCTTCATATTTTCAACCCGTACGCAAAAGTGCACGACATGTCTCTGTGAGGGACAGAGTCCTCGCAGAGCTGCTAAAAAATCTTGCAAAGAAAAGAACCCTTGATTTGTCAACGCCCGTATCGTTCATTCCTAAAAATGCATCGCATATCCCCTCTGCAGGCAGTGTTGAAATATACGTATAATACGTATACGTATATATACGTATATATACGTATATATACGTATACGTGGCCCCCTCAGAATACCCTGGTTTTCGGCCTTTTTGTTGGTACCTAGGGTACCCCGAGAGAATGTCACCCCCCTCGAGGGCCCAGGGCCGAGGGGGGGTGACATTCTTCCCAGCCGCTACACAGGGCAACCGTTGAAGAATGTCACCCCCTCTGTACAGGGTGGCCGTTGGAGAATGTCACCCCCCCCAAGCGGAGGCCGAGGGGGGGGGTGACATTCTCTCGGGGTATCCTAGGTACTCCGTGGGAAGGCTTTAGTCATCCCCCAGTCACCTCTCACGCCCGTTCCCATCACCCTGCGGCCTTGACGTGCGCACAGGATGGCAAGGTGACCAACGGTACCGGTACCGTTGGTCACCTTGCCACAGGCTCAGCCTGTGTAGTACCCTCCTCACTGCAATATATGCCTGAGGAGGGGAAGAAGCAGAAGTGGTCTGAGGCGTGGGTCGTGGAGGACCTGGCGGGGGAAGGGTTGATGACGTTATACATTCGTGTTTTTGTGGGCGGTGCAGCGAAGTGCAGTGCACATTTCTTGGCGAGGGTGGTGTCAGGGTTTGCCCCGGCACCGCCAAGAAGGAGCAGGTGTACCATGCCTTCCTCAAAGAGCCCATTGGGCTCGGGTATCCGCCATCGCCCGAGCACCGCGTATACTACGTATATCAACCAAAATCTGAAAAACCGTATACTTTTTCAAAATTTTGAGTAAATGGCACCCCGCTACACCTTTTTCAACATTTTTTTATCGTGTAACGTACGGAATTGGCGCTTTTCAGGACAATAATTTTTCCAAAAAAATATTTTTTTTTTCGGTGGAGAAATTCGGAAAAACTGTTTTTGCCGATATTTTCTTCAGAATTTCACCCCCGCGGATCGCCACAAAAAGACCCGGTTTTTGACGGAATTTGAGAGTTGAGCTCCGTAGATTACACCATAAAAAAAATCGGTGAATTTAGTGGAGTAGAGTCCAATTTACTGCTGCCCAACCACTATTACCAACTTTCCTAAGGAAAATCCCCCCAAAAATCGACCCAAAAATGGGTCCGTCTCAGGGAGGCGTCCGGGCCGGAAACAAAATTTTTCCGGCCCAAAAATGTGATTCCTGTGTAGTTTTAGTGAGAACCTTCCCAGGAAAAAAAAAATCGGTGACTTTTGCGGTGTATAAGGCCTCCTACACGGGGTCCCAAAGTACACAAAAATAGCCGAAAATAGCCGAAATCCTGGAGCAATTGAGAAAGTCAGGGGAGAGGTGGGGGCAGTGATCTCGTGCCAGGGCTGGCAGGGGGGGCCGCGGCCCCACCTCCCTTTTTCTGTAATTTTTGGGGAGGGTGGGCCGCCAGGGGTGGCATGGCCCTACCTCGGCCCTACCTTGGCCCTACCTCAATATTTTCCCCGTCGAATTTTGCGGATGGGTCAGATTTTGGGGCTTTTGGGTTCGGCCTTGTAGCCGAGTTTTCACGCGCAGCGTATGAAAACCCAACGCCATCATGAGCAGGTGTACCAGGTGCTGGGGGCTTGGTGGTGCTCATCGAAGCGCACCGTCAGGCACTCATCAGGTCAAGCGAAGGATCATCCCCGCCTGGAATGTGCAACAGCACCAACCGGTGTGGGGATTAGCCTTCGAGGGATTTTAGGATGTTCACTACCGTGGCCTCCGGCGGCTGGGGGGCTCCGCCCCCCAGACCCCCCATGTAGCCTGTTAGCTTTGCTGCCGTTCCTGAACACGGCGCGCTGGCAAAGTTACTCGGGATTGCAGTTTTGCAAGTGCTCAATGGCAACCCAAGACCCCCTGACTACTGATTTTTGGTCCAGCAGGACGATCTAAGGCGGCAGCATCCGATGCCTTTCGAATTGGGGGGAAAACGTTCTGTGGCCCTGTTTGCATCATACTGCGGGAAATCGGAGTGGGGTTGGGCTGCACTTTTTCCCCTGCGGAGCGAGCTCGGCCCACCCTGTGCCCTACCTCTTTTTTGGTTTGCCCGACCCCCAGCGAGACCACTGGGTGGGGGGCCTTCAGGCCATTCTGCACTGCCCGGGGAAGCAGGGTGATGTTGGTGACATTCCATGAACTCTTGCATTTGAAGCAGGCCATGTTTGTGTTTCACATGATTCAGATGAGTTTTCCTGTGCATGGAAGGTGGTGGATTCGCAGGCAATAAGAAGCAAAAAAAGCCAAAAAAATGTACAAATTGCTGCTGCCCAAGTAAACGACTAAAGTATACGGTTTTTCAGATTTTGGTTGATATATACGTATTTTAGGGTATAATACGCGACGTATATATACGTATATATACTCGATACGTGGCGGGGGGTCAGGGTATATTACAACACTGTCTGCAGGGGGGGGTCTGACGGCTGGTCTGATGGCCCTCAGTCAGTCTTTTTGGCCCATCGATGCATTGCGCGAAAGAGGAGAGTCTAGGCCGTATTTTTTGGCCATTTCCAGTTGTATTCTTGACTCCACCCCTTTGCAATCCATCTGTACCCCTCACCGCCCTATATTTTTTATTGGTACAGCAAGCCTATTTGGCAGCATCGTTGGGCGACACTGCCACCTCTGCCCGGCCCGTCTCCCGGATCAGGCAGGGGCGGTTGTCGATACCAGCACAAGAAACCCCCACACCCACCACAATCCCAACAGAAAGTCACATCATCCGGACCGAATTCAGCTGTGCCCTACTCTTGGGGGACCTGTCACAGAGAAGAAGACGTGGCGGGCCTCATCGTGTACACCTTGAGGGAGGCAACTGCTGACTAGTAGATAGCGTTGATGTGATAACGTGCTTTGAGCGACCCTGCGACCGATGTTGGGCGAGGGCGGGAGGGAAGGGGGGTGTGGAGTCGAGAGCGCGGAGTTAAGGATGGGGGAGAGCGTGTGTGTGTGTGTGGGATTGGTTGAAGATGTTGTTAGTTGCGAATCTTTCTGTCACACACACACACACCACACCTGCCCTATGCCCCCCCCCCGTTCTGCGACACCACATGAATCCCTCCTCCCTTCTCCCGCAGAAATGCGATGTGTCGTGTTATGTCTTCTTCCTCCGCATTGTCGCATTAGTGTCGCAAGAAAATCGTTCAAATCATTCAAAAAAATACATCCACCTGATTCACTTTTCTGCGCCACCAGAGCGAAGCCCCCTCTAGAAAAGCAATCTAGAAGAACGGTGTGTTGTGGAGGCCGTGTCGTCGGCCCATTTATCTCTGGTGGGGGAATATCGTTCAAAACAGTCGAAGCAAACCCCCCCGCCCCCTTATTCCACAGCCAGTCTTGAGAGACTGGCGATCAGGGAGAGCAACACTGCTGTCCTGGTCCGAATACAAAGGAAGGCCTGTCAAATCGTTGGCCTTCGCAGAGCCCCGCTTAAAAAAAACCCCGCTCCGCCCCGCCCTTTTATCGCGTGGAGGCACCACTTCCGCGTCTTACCCCGCCCCAAAAAAATACCCCCACAGTTTGACCAGATCACCCCACCCCACCAGACCACCCACACCCCCGGACCTCCCGCAGTTTTCTCTTTTTTCACTGAAACCCCCACCCCCACCCCCGCCCCGGAAAGTTTCAAATGTATCTTGCTGCCTTACCCCGAACCACGCACACTAGAGTCGGATCATCCTCGTTGAGTGCAGATCGTTGCGGAGCGAACGCTTCATCATCCCCCCGCAGCCTTCGGGTTGTTCCCTGGAGAATACTGTGCTGTCTTGCGTCTGGCGGGTTCACGGTCTCGTGCATTTCGTGTGCGGGTCTTGCCGAGTCAGGTTTCATGAATGAAGGATCGAATTCTGCCAAGTATACAGCTGGTTTACAGTCATCCAACAAACATTGGTGGGGTAAAAACCCACCTTAGCTCCAAAAAATCCTAAAATCCACCTTAGTTTTTACCCCACCAATGTTGCTACCCCACCGATGTTTTTACCCCACGGCAGCAGAACACAATGGAGATTTTTTCAGAAATGTGGTGGGTGGGGTGAGTGCCTCATACATCGCACGGTGCCTACGCGATCACATGTGTGGTTGGGGGCGTGGGCTGGTTGGGAGGCGGGGCGTGTGGGAGGGGGCGGGGGGTTGGGGACGGCTATCTTGCAAAGCGCAGCTCTCCTCAGCATCAGCAGAACAGCAGGTACCGACACCAGTAACCAGAAGTGTATACGCCATTGCATTCCGTACCCTGTGTCGGTACCTGCTGTTCTGCTGATGCTGAGGAGAGCTGCGCTTTGCAAGATAGCCGTCCCCAACCCCCCGCCCCCTCCCACACGCCCCGCCTCCCAACCAGCCCACGCCCCCAACCACACATGTGATCGCGTAGGCACCGTGCGATGTATGAGGCATTCACCCCACCCACCACAGTTCTGAAAAAAATTCCATTGTGTTCTGCTGCCGTGGGGTAAAAACATTGGTGGGGTAAAAAAACTAAGGTGGATTTCAGGATTTCTCAGAGCTAAGGTGGGTTATTACCCCACCAATGTTTTTAACCCACCGATGTCCCCATGATACGCCCCGTTTCCCACAGCCCTTTTGTGAAGAGCGTGAAGGAGAGAATGCAGTCGGGTGGATGGTGTGACGGGATTCGACTGTGCTCTCCTCTTCCTGGATCGTCTCTTCCAGCTGGGCCCCTTCAGCACTGCCAGGGGGGGTGCCAGCCATGTTTTCTTTACTTTTGGTGAACGCCTTTCTCGACCTTTTCGTTATTTTTTTTACGCACACGACTTTTGCGTGGAAGGTGCCTTCAGGAAGCCCTTATGACATCTCTCAACACAACCGGATTGTCTTCAGCTCTTCATCATCTCTGGAGAGATGCACATTAGAACGCTTCGCGTCCTTGCCTTTGCAAGGATGACAGTTCCTTGTCCAAAGTGAGCTCATACATTTTGTCCCTCTCTCTCTATCTCTCAGCCCAGTTTGTCTATCCTCTCCCATTTGCCTTGTCGCTGCAGTTTGTCGGAGTTTCAACCCTCAAAAGGGTTTGAATCCAGTCACACACCGTCTTGGCTATCAGCTGTGGGGCTGAGTAGCTCGTCTTGCTTTTGGTTCCCTATCTGCGTTGTCACAGCAGCATAATGTAATTTAATGTCAAAAAGAACATGCTTGTCTGGGGTAATCAGCAAACCCCAATCAACACAGTCTAAATTTGACCCTGATATTATGACAGCCGCTTTCTCAACCTTCCTGTGGGGGACAGGACTATATGCAGTTCAACATCAGCATGACTTGTGGCGCACTTCTATCCGTTTGGTGCACAATTATATTTCATCCGAAAGAAGGATCTGGTGCCTATTACCCGGCCCGGGAGGGGCACGTTTGAAGAAAAGCTCAGCCATATCTTCCCCACACTGCTCCGCGCTATCCAGTTGCGGTGGCTTTCCTTTTAGTTTTGTTGTTGTTTTCAATTATCTATGTGTTGCATTGCTGTTTGCTGTTTGCAATAATGAGAGCCATACAGTCCTGACAGCCGTTGCGAGGGGTCATGGTATCACAGTTAGGTTATTTCCACCCCCCGCCCCCTTCGTTTTATCCCCTGTTGCAAGACGTTTATTCAAACCCAGACTATGTATGACGTGGCAGACCCCGCTGTGCCCAGCAAAAAAAACAAAAAAACACATTTTGGAATCGATGAACCCCTTTTGCATCTCCAACCACTGAGTCAACTGGTCAATATTTTCTGAGCTCAAGCACTGTGTCCAGATGAATTGCTTGTTGGGACGTCTGCTGGAATGGCCTCTCGGGCCGACACCATTGACACCCATCTGCAGTCCTTCTGTGACCAGTCGGTGCCTCCTCTTATCATGTATCACCTTGCATTGTGTCGCCATATTGCATACCGCGCCGGCGTTGCCTTGGCAATTGTCGTGTGCTGGAGAGCAGCGAGCCCTGCTGTCATGCAGCCAGGCTCTGGCAGACATGTGCAAGTGATCTAGCGCTTTTCTTTCCTTGTAGAGTGGATCATTCGCCTCAGTTTGTTGCGGGTGTTGTTGTTTTTGATTGGAGCTCTGGGGGGGAGGTGGGGTGCTTCCCCCTCTGCCCTGTGTTGCCATTTCTGCCACCATCGTCACTGCCTTCCGCGATGGGGCCGAGGCTAAAACCGATGAAGACTCAGGCCAACTAAAGAAAAATCATGCAAAAAAATGGAACGTGGTATAAACACGTTCAAAGCTCTCTGGGGGGTATGTGCTGATTTCATCCAGAACACCCTTCATTACTGAACGACTCTGAAGCTCCGGAAGGGACGTCGATCTCACCATAAAGATTGTCATGTGATCAAGCCTGAAAAAGGATTTTGTATCCCGCGGGGACACATTGCGACCCTCCCTCCAGCTCACTTTACCTCCCCGGGGTCTGGTAGGGCAGGGAGTGTAAAGTGCAGGGCGGGGAGTGTAAAGTACTTTATTACCGGTCCTGAAACCATTATTACCGGTTTCCTGCAGAAAGTCCATAAGCCAAGAGGTAATAATAAACCACTTTACGAGACTTAAAGGCGATATTATTGACCATTCGGTAATTAAAAAGTTTTTATCAAAACTAGGAAATAAAGCAGTCACAGGAATATAGCCTGGGTTTAGTGACTTCATCCATTATTTACACTCAGCTTTCTTATTACCGCAATATTGAGGGCAATAATGGAAATCTTTATTTCCTGGAAAAAGCGGCTGGGGGCAGGGGCGGTGTGGGGGCGAGGTCCTGGCCAGTTTGCTTGATCCACATTGCTCCTACTCGCTACAACACTTCACAGGGGCTAGAGGGCATCACCTCGGCAGGTTGACGTTCAGATCCACAGTCACCCTGCTCTGGCTTGGCGCTCCCGTCGTCGTCCCCTGTGCAGGCTGGCTTGACATCATGTGCGCGACGTTCCGCTGGTGTGTCGTGGATGCATCAAGGTAGAGCTGCGGCGTCGATTCTCCGCGCCAGCCGAAATGCCTGCGGAGATCCATGGTGGACGCGCCGCCATTGGCCGCTGCCAGCGCGGCGGAGCGTCTCATGCTGTGCCCGGTGTATCCCTCCGGGTCCTTTTCCAGGCACAGCGCAATCTTCCGTGGCAGCCCGTAGAATTGGTTTCGCCCGATGGGCGAAGCGAGGAACGCGCTGCCGGCCTTGTTGATGCGTCTTGCGACAGGCCCCGTCACGAGGTCCGACAGAGAGAGGTGGGCCAGATGGGCCTTGAGGACGTCGTAGAACACAGCTTCTTCGTTCAGCATCTTGGGGACCACAAACGACCGTTCAATCGCGACGCTTCCCTGCTTTGCACCGTAGAACTTCACGCTGATCTGCTCATCTTGAACGGTGATGTTTTCGATCGACAGGTTGCGGAGTTCAACGCAGCGCATCCCACCGAAGAAGGCCAGCACCACAAGCGCACGATCCTGCTTGCTCGCCAGCGACCCGGTGCCCTTGTCCATGTAGTCCTGCAGTTCTTGAAAAGAGAAGGTTTTGGCTTGTTTGGTGGTGTAGCCCTTTGTTTGATTCTTCACGTACTGGTGGAGGCGTGGCATCTTTGTCTTGATCATGTTCCCGTGGACAATCTTGACCTTGAAGTTGATGATGGAGTAGTAGTTCCAGATTGACGATGCGGCAGAACCCCCCTGCAGCTTGGCCTTGAGATAGCCCTTGATGTGCTTCTCGGAGTAGATTGTCTTCATGGAACGAACCCGGGGAGCCTCCTCAGCGACGTACGCCTCGAAGTCAGTCAGTCGATCGGTGTATGCCTTCCTGCTGCGGACTGGCATGAGGTCACCGTCACTTGATGTGCTGCTGCTGCTGTCGCTGTCATGATCGGCGGCGCGGGGCATGATGTGTGTGATGTTGCGTGATCTGTGGAGGTTGTGGCTCTGGTACTACGGAGGCTTTCTGCAGGAAACCGGTAATAATGGTTTCAGGACCGTTAACAAACTACCATATAACCGGTAATAATAAAGTACTTTATGGATTGAGGGTAATTACGTCCCCGAAGCAAGGTACTCGGGTGTTTTTGTTCCCCTCGGGAAGGCCCTCGGGCTTCGCCCTCGGGCCTTCCCTCGGGGAACAAAACACCCTCGGACCTTGCTTCGGGGACGTAATTACCCTCAATCCATAAAGTACTTTATTATTACCGGTAATAAATAGCTATTACACTCCCCGCGGGTCACTTTACACTCCCTCCAGCTCACTTTACACTCCCTGCGGGTCTACTTTACACTCCCCGGGAGTTACTTTACACTCCCTGCGGCTACTTTACACTCCCCGGGGCTGACACGCTGAAAATGGCCAAAAATCGCTAAGGGCCCAGGACCCCTATACACACACCATAACCCCTTCTGGGACCAAAAAGTGCACGAAGGGGGTTAAAACGGCTTAATTCGTTGATTTGTTGCATTTCCCTGCATTTTTCAGCAAAAAACCGGATTTTGGCTGGGCGAGGACAATGCGAAAATCGCGAAAAAATGCCAAAATTTTCGATTTTTCACAGAGGCCCAACAACGGGTTTCTGGGTGAAAAATGGGCCCAAAACCCCGTTTTTGCCTACTCTTTTTGATTTTTGGCCGGGAATCGCCGTTTTTTCGCGTTTCTGGGGTATTTCTGGTGCAGAAACCAGTCGGAGGCCCATGAGCGATGACAATTGCGGTATTTCTGCTCAACATGCCTGGGAAGCGCAAAATTTCGCGTTTTTGGGTGATTTTTTAGGTGTGGACCCGATTTCCCGGGGCTCCCCGGGGTCAAAATGTGGCCAAACAGCCCGGCCAGAGGGTCCCACTGCAGGCAATTTCCAGAGGCTCGGGAGGGCCCGCAAAGGTGTCCCCTTGGGAAACAAACCGAACTACGTCCCTCCCGGGCCCCGCGGGACCCTCTCGGGAGCGTAAAATGCCCCTCGGGCGCTTCGCGCCCTCGGGTCATTTTACGCTCCCTCGAGGGTCCCTTGGGGCCTCCCCGGGAGGGACGTAAATACTCAATATGCTCGGCCAAAACCCCAGTTCAACCCCCCAAGGTGAAGTATTTTTGGTGGTACTTCCCCATCTCGTTTCGACGGCACTCTCTTGCGGCGGTCAAACGGAAACGGCGAGAAAGTACCCCAGAAATTAGATGCCTTCAGGCGTTGGACAAGGTTCTCCTGCATGTGACCCCCTTGTCAGGCTCTCAGCTGATCATGGGACTACCTTTGTGCGGTCTCGCTCCTCTGACGTTTCCTCTCACATCACCTCTCTGTTCCCCTTGTTGTCCCCCTCTCTCTGGCGTCTGTAGAGAGAACCTCTGGGACGCACCGCCATTATGTATGTTTACGCTTGACGGATATGACGCCAAGAGAAAGTCAAACTGCACCCTACCACCGTCCGTATGCAGAAACAAACCCGGCTCCCGACACACAGCTGCATGATGTTCGCTTTTAGCCTGTGCCGTGTCCACAGGAACACCCAAACAACCCACCCAATCATCGTCCAAACCCCGATCATCCGACCAGATGCGTGTCCTCACTCTTTGAGGCCACCAGAGTGAGCCGGTGGTAAAGACTGCACCTCAACGTGCGCCCCGAAGACCCCGATCAGCTGATTCATGCTTGTTCATGGATGGCATTACAAGCAAATCCCCAATGCCCAAAGAGATGAGAATTCTGAGATGACTTCGAGACGTCCGTTTTTTTCGCTCCCCACCCACCCACCCACAAATGCAGGAACGGGTGGAAGGACTTACTAGGTTGGTGCACACACACACACACTCTCTCTCTCTCTCTCTCTCTCTCTCTCTCTCTCTCTCTCTCTCTCTCTCTCTCTCTCTCTCTCTCTCTCTCTCTCTTTTTGTTTTTACCGGTATTCATTTTTATCGATACGGTATTTCCTTGTCTGCCAACCTGGTAGCGGTACCGACTCAGGTGAGTTATGATTTCCGATCATGACGTTGTTCGGTGGGCAGACAAAAGATTGGCGAAGGAAGTCATAGTGCTAAGTATCCCAACGTGATCACTGGACCTTGTGTTCGCTATGGAGGACCCGTTGCGAGGTTGAAGGAAGATGCAAACGTCAGTGAGATGACCCGTGTCCACTGGCTGGCGAACGGAGGAGACTGTGTGTTTCTCCGATTTTGCCAATCTCCTCTCTCTCTCGCTCTCTTGACGACAATATGATACTCAGAATGTTCAAGAGAGGTTACATCTGTGGGTCTTCAACCTGTCTATCTTCCTCTATCCCATATCTCTTTCTTCACCAGGGACAACGCCAAGCGAGTACCGTCTCAAGTGGTGTTGCTCTACGATGATTCGACGGGATCTCCCCAGCTGGGCCGACCCTTGGGAACGACGGGCTGGTCTCCGACCTGTGTGTGTGCCCCTTTCAGACGAAGGGCCATCTTTGTACGATCAGATGAGGTAAGATGGCGCAGTCCGCCCGGTTGTTCAGAGAAGGGTTCTTCCTCCGCCTTTTGATTCGTCGAGCATCATGAGGTGCCCCGAGTATTTCGTGAAGACAATTTCGGGATTGGGCTCTTACTCTGCCCCTCCAGAGCACCGTGTGAGGTAATACTGTTTGAGTGTTCTTATTGCAAACCTCCTCCAGGTCCGTTAGATTGTGTTGGCCGTTGCATACCACGGAGGATGGGTTGCACGGCCTGTGTCAGTCAGCGGTGCTTTGCCAAACGAAACAGAAGCCTGGCCTAAAGTGCCCGTTTTTTTCCATTCCCCAACGAACTAAATTTCTTTTTTGTCCTGCTGTCATGTTTGGGGGTGGATGGGAGCGGGGTTGGCTGTCGTGATCACGCCGGAGTCCAGCCCTGCGTAAGTACCGCGCAGCGGGCCAGGTGGAGCGGAGGTCGAGGGGGTGCATGCGCAGTCATTTCACTCACTCACGCCAATCCGTTCTTTTCGGCCCTGCGTTTTTTGCTTTCAAAATCAAAAGGGGAAAAAAAAGGTCCTGGGCACGACCTTAAACTACCTAAGACCTAGGGAAGTCGTAAAACTCAACCCCACACCCCGAGGGCTCCCCCAGGCTGGTCCGCCTGGGCAACGGGGTCCCAGTGCATAGCACGGAGCACTGGGACAAAAGAGGGTCCGCCTTTTTCCGTCAACTCTGACATGGGGAGGGACAGCTGGAGCCACTGGCGGGGTGCTGTGTTGACTTCAGGGGGCTCCCAACGTGCTTCGGCACACCGGGTTCTTGGCCTGCGGCGGCATGGTAGTCGGTCAGAGAGGCCAGCGCTTGGTCGGGGACTACTCAGAGAGGGCGTGTGCGGACTTCAGGGGGCTCCCAACGTGCATCTGCACACCGGGTTCTTGGCCTGCGGACGTAGATTGCCTAAAGGTTTAGAAACCGGCCGAGCCCGTGGGGGTGACGAACGTACTGCCGGCCCGGGATTGTCAAGGTTCTTTCCCCAGATGGCTCACCAGTACCACCAAACCACACGGAGAGCAAAACCGCCGGGGAGGGGGTGGGGGAAGGTGGGAAGGGCGGCATGCCGAACTACAGCAAGGATGGCCAACAATGCGATCACTGCAAACAAGGCATGGGACACAAGAGGGAAAAAAAAACCACCATCCGCCGACTCCGGGCCGACCACCACCGCCTGGTCTACGACCATGACATCCCGGGCACGGCACAACCACCTTGCCAACCCTGCCTGAAGCATGCGCCGGGCCACCCCCCGCCTGGGGTCTCACTGAAGCACCTCTTCTTCGGCTGCCCCGCGACAGCGTCGGCCCGACACCACCTCACAGCCACAAACGTGCACAACCTGCTGTTGCACAACTGCAAGGAGGCGCTGCGCTACCTGGCCGAGGCAGGGGTAACGGAGCACGGCGAGAAGGACTACCTGAACGCGTGAACCAAATAACACCATCAGAGAACAAGGGCTTCGGCCCGACCTCCCAGCACCCCCCCCCCCATCCCAGCCCCACGTCACTTACCACAGGCCGCCAGGCGCGTCAGCGTCGGCGACCGCCCGCCCCCAGTCTGAGAGGCATCAGCCGAATCTCGGTGGAGGCGGGCACAAAACAAAAGGGAGAGTCGTCACTGTGCATATCAGCACGGTCCCGCCCTCTGTGCCAGACCAACACACCACCAAAGGAAAAGAGGAAGAGGCGACGTAAGGCAATGCCTCCGTGCGGCCAGGAGAACACGAAATAGCGACCCCCTCAACGGGGAATGCTACGAGCACGGCCAAAAATCGTTCAAAAATCGTTCAAATCACTTCATCTGACTACGTTGGATGGTTCGAAGTCCGATGATTAGTCGCATCTGTTTGCTATACCAGCACGGTCGAAGAGACCGTCGGCAGCGCACACGCCCTCATGCACAGGCACACGCACAATAAGTTGCACGGGAGAAGGTTGCCTGAGGTTTGTGTGCCCCAACTGCGAGAAAGCAGCTGTCGACGCGACACCAAAAAATAAACCACGAAGTGTCCGCCAGCAACAGATGTCACCGTTTCGTTTTTTTATTCTTGAATGCATGCGTCCTGTTCAGGCCGTGGCATATAATCCCGCTTCTTTTGCGAGTGGCTGGAGACAGCCGAAGTGATCTGGCTCGTTTGCCAAAAGTAGAGATATCTGCGACACTGGTTCATTTCTTATTATTCAACTGACGCCTTTTGCCACCACCTGAGTCCAACAGTACGCCGGGCAGCGATGAGTTCAGGGAACTGGCCTTCCCTATTACCTGATTGCAAAGTGGGTATGCCACCTTGTGGCTCAGCAGTCGGATTCAAGGACCTACCCACCGCCACTGCGTATTGACGGGATAAATCACTGTCTTGCAGTCACCTGGCAAGTCAGCCCTCTTTACTGTGGCGCATAATATTGGTCCATTTGCACCACCTGTCTGGGTAGTGATCGAAACGAGTGCTTGGGTAGAATAGGGTGTCTGCCCCCCACCCCCCTGTGTCCCCGCCGCGTCTGTTACCAATATTTTCTTGCATAGCCGCCATGTCCCCTTCTGGACACATGCACTACCTCGTGTCGTAACAGACACAGCGAGGGTTTCATCCTGTAGAAGAAGGAACTGCTGACCCTGTTTTCATCATCCCGTGCATTTCATTCCCAAACACGCCTGCTTGTCACAGCGAAAGAGTCAGTGGGAGCGTATGGCACCTGTCGTGTGTTCTGATCCAGCAACACAGAACCACGTTTTCACGTCAACACCCCCTTCACAGGGGCCACATCACTGCCTTGTGCGCACAAACAAACCCGGACTCTTTCCTCATTACGAGTGACAATGCGAAGTGAGACAAAGTAAGTCGTACCACCTTGCTTCCACTTCACAGGGTCATCACAGCTCCTTCGGAGCTCTTCTTACAGGTGGACAGGGCCATGCTGCCGTTGTGGAAGGGGTGTTTTTGTTTATGTACCCCTTTCACCTTTGTCGGGCAGGGGATGGATCATAGGTGTAGGAGTCAGCAGGTAGGTGTTTCGGCAAAAGCCGCCTAACGTGGTCAGTGTATGGAACAGGGATGGGGAAATGCCCCCCCTTGCGCTTCTTTTCGCATCCGCTGTGTTTTGGACTTACCATCCATCCAGAACAGTACCCTCAAAGTGCCTTCGACTCTGGTGATCGCCTGCTTGGCTCAATACCATTCAACTACCACAGGCATCTTTGTGCGGTTTGTGCGAGCAGCAAAATATCACAGCCTCACCTGTCTATGGCTTTTATTTTTCAGCCAGTTGTTTTGCCAGTTCTTGCCTCGTTGTATGTTACATGTACATTGAAACGTTTGACTAAACCCCGGTTCGTGAAGAACTGCAACCCTTTTTTTACTGGTTGTTAGGTCGGTCTGAAACCACCCTAAAGTGTATATTGGTGTTTAACGTTCTGTTGTCAGCCCAGGGACATCGTGTCCTCCGAGTGATATGTATGCGAGGTCCAGTTCATTTATTCCTTCAGCCTGTGGTGCCCCACTGGCCCGCCAGTCCATCCTGCTGTACTGAGGAAGCTATTCCAGACCAACCTCACAGCCCCTTTGATCGTATCAATGGGCTCGCGTCTTGCCGGAGGGAATCTGTGTGTGATTTGAAGTCGCCCCACGCATTCACTCAGTGTCGTGCCTGTGCCCCACCCCCCCCCCCTCCCCCTCTTCACACCCCGCACCCTTCGTCACATCCTAGGCCGTATTCCTAGCCACAGTGCGAGAGCAGGCATCGCGTGCAACTTACCGGAGGGGCCTGTTGTATCGTCATGATGTTGCAGGCACACGCACACTGGCGATGCCTGCAGCGTCTGCACTTATGTACTTCTCGATCAAACAGCGCCCGTATGTGGGCATGCTCTGTGAAAAGTGTGCCATGAACAGCTCGAATCTGCGAGTGTGCGGACTGCAGGATTATAGAACATAAGCGGCAGCCAGCCCTTGTGTACTGTGGTCCGGAGTGCGATTCTTTAGGGACATACCAACGGCGTGGTATTCACTGTGTCCCCCCCCCCCCTGTTTTCCCCGCCCGCGAGATTGGTTCTGCATGTAGGCAGGCCATCCGTCCTCTTGTTGATATTCTCCTCTCTTTACTGCCCCCCACCCCTGTATCAGCCCAACGGAACTGTGGTTCCAATTGACAGGAGACCTGCGACCAACAACGCGCAGGTGAATCCCTCGCCCCGCCTTCTCCTGAGCGTTATTATTCTTCTCTTCTGGCTTTGAACGTGAGGGTTCGCAGCGTGCCGCAGGCACATTCGGGAGAGATATCACATATCCCTCCGATGGTTTTGATGCCGCATAATATTTTGGACCCTTTTTTTCTCCGTACTCCTTTGAAGAGGAATCGCAAAGAATCTGCCGAGCTGTGCTCGAACGTACACACGCCCCTTCATCGGGGAAATGTTCTTCATTTGTTCATCTGGCGCCTCTCGATTTCCGCAACGTTGGAATAGCAACAAACCTCACCGTGGGTCAGCAGTATCGGGCCAACACGGCTCTCATGCTTCTCTTCCAACCACACTGAGTTGCATTCTTTGTTTGTACAAAATAAGAACGCACTCGCGAAGTGGAACGCGACGCTATAAGTGTGGGCTGACTGCCACACACCTGCCTTTTGTCGCCGCACCATTGCCCAGCAGGAGTGCTACTATTTTTGCGTCTTTGGTGCGATCAATGCCTCTTATCCAGCAGGTATTCTGCGAACCCTTCTGATCCTTCTGCGGATGAGACTCTGCAGGCTGTAGGAACACACGATAAGACGTGACCCTCCCCGGGGAGGGGTGGAGGTGTTGCTATCAAGCCTCAACAGCCTACTTCGGCACGCCTTGGTTTACGGCGAACAGCAGGTTCTGCGGCGGCGCAGTGCCTTCGGTTTACCGTTTCCCTCGCTTGCCAAGGTTGTCTCCGAGAGAATTCTTGAGATTCCCTGAGATGATTTGACACCTTAGATTCTGCGAATGAGCCGGCATGCGGAGAGAAGAAAAAAATGTGTCACGGGGGAGATGTGCAAAGTTTCAAAATACGATCTGCCCCCAGGGGGGGGGGGGTAGAAAATATCCCGTGGGCACTGCGGCAAACAAATATGTGACTCTCCCCACCCCCACACACCCGATTTCTATTTCTTACCCTCCCCTCCCCGTCTTCCCTGCCTTCCCTGACTCCCCCTATCCCCCCATAGCTGTGAACATTCCCTTCCCTCGACCACCACACCTCCCACCCCCTCTCAAAAAATTCAATTCGGCCGGTGTGACAGAGAGGAAAAGATGAATCTTTCATCACAAGGCGCGTGAAGATACAAAATGCCCCCCGTTCCCCCCAAATTCCACCTCCCACCCTGGCCTAATACCCCCCCCCCCACACCTGGTATACTCGACTTCCCCTCCCGGAAAGAAATCTCATCATCCCAGTTCCTCTTTCACTCCACATTATAACCTAAGCTTAGTGTCATATTTCCCAGCTTCCAGACAGTGTTTTTTTGATCGATGCTTTGTATTTTTTCGTCCCCCACACCCCACCCCCCCCGACCCCCCGACCTCTCTGTTGGTTGGAAGCTGTTTCCAAGTTGCAAAGAACATCCCCTTGCCCCCCCCCCCTCTTTTCATCCCCCCCCTCATCAACTGCAGCCACTCCTATCACCTGCAGTGATCCTGCCGTGACGGTGAATTTGCCTTGCATCACCGTGCACCGCCCCTCCCCACCCCCCCTTCTTCCGATAAGCCTCTCTTCCCCGGTATCTCTCTCGCTCTCTCTCTCTCTCTCTGTTTCTGAGATTGGCAAAAAGAATAATGTTGGAATCGCGGGTTTGTTTTTTTTGACCCAAGTCTCGAAACCTGTTCCCTCTCCCCCTTCTCCTCCTCCTCCTCCTCCCCCCCCCTTCCCGACCCAAAAAACTCAGCAAAGAAGGCATCCAACAGAACCTTCAGGTTTGCTGGTTTGAACTTACCCATCGCACCCACTACTCCCCCCCCCACCCCGATCCCTCTCCATGGTGCGGACTGGTGGTCCTAATTGCGCGATCTTTCCCGATAGTAACGAGCTCCTGGCTGGTCGGTTATGGCTCCCGCTCGTGATGTGTGGGTTAACGTCGTGGTATTTTTTTTACTCGAGAAGAGGAGTGAGTGGGATGCGCGTCGGAATTTGTGTGTTGTGCACAGCGAGGTTCGCATCAATGACATCACCAGGTCACACACACACATGGAAGGTTGCTTTAAAACGCGCACCCACCCTCACCATTTTTCTGGCTCTCTGGGAAACCTGGTCGGCGCCCGGCGCTCACCCTCCCAGCGCTTGGGATCCCTCAGCGATGGTTTCTTGGAGCCGACCCAAGAACGCCACGGTACAAAATGTGCCCAGTGATCTGGTCAGCCTGGTGGGTTTGTCGGGCTGTTCATTAGCCCGCGCCAACAAAACAAAGCGATGGTGCATGCAGTCAGATTTGCCTGTTTTTTTACTCGAGAAGGCATGGGGGAAACTAGCGCTGCTAGTTTCAGTCCCTCACCAGGGGAGGCCGAGTTCATGCGATTTGAACCATTTCGCATGGAGAAGGTCGCCTTCAGAATCGTCTAAGCTCCAGCTCTCGGGTGGGGTTGGCAATTTTTACGAAGCCCCGGATAAATCAAAAATGGATGGCTTCTGTCTCTCGTTTGGAACCATCGAGGCAGGCTCCCTTTCGCAATCGTCCAACATGCATGGAATCCGTGGAGCCCGGTACTTAGCAGTTGACTGCCCCCTTGGGTGCTCATGTCAACTGATCACCGGACTCCTGCCGAACCCTGCGGGCCATTTTCTCACTTCCTGCACTTCCGCCCCGGCGCTTCGCTTCTTAATGTTTTGTCGACGCGATGAAGGTTCTCTGTCGCTGTCCTTGAGATTTTTTCCATCCAAGTCAAAATCTCAAAGGCTCCTCCCCCTCTGCCTGTTCTTGTTTGGGACCTTGCATTCTGTAGTACGTTCCACAAGAGGCTCCATGCGATGATTGTCATCACGGAACCTTTGCGGGGCTTGCCCAACCAGAATTCTTATCCCGACAGCTCTTGGCAAATGCAAGGAAGTCAAGTGGGACCAGGCCACGCTTTCAGCGCATTGGAAGGAAAATGCCCATCACAAGGCATGCACTGGCAGTCTGCCTGCTGCGTGGGACGACACTCACCACAGATTTCTTGCCTTGTTGATTGCCTTATTCTCACTCCGGTTCTTGATTTTGCAGAAGAAGGCAGGAGGGGGGGGGTGGTGGTGGTGGTGGTGGTGGGGGAACCTGCGGTGTTCCCCCGCCGACCCCCCCCCCCCCCATTGCCCGTCTCCCCAAACTCGCAAACCTCCGCCCTGGTGCCCTCCTGGTGCCTCGGGAGGAGGACCTCCTGTCGCCTCGAAGCCTCTGTGGAGAGGATGGAGGTGACATCAAAGCAAACCCGACAACAAATGTAGGACAGTGCGAGCCGAGCCCGGTGTACGGTGCAGTGTGCGCAGGGATGTGAAACGAGCTGTCTGCTAGGCACGCCTATGATTCTGCCCTGTGCCATCTTCCACCACCCACCCACCCTTCCTCTCTGCCACAGTGGGGCACGGGATGTATAAAATTTGCAAGAACGCGGGGGAGGGGGTGCAGCCAAACCTGATCCCGCTACCCGTCACCCGCATGTCGGTGAGGAGGGCTGGCATCAAATGCCTGGGCCTGGGTCCAAAAAAAGAAGTAAGGAGTAAGGCATGGGTCCTATTGGGATCAACAATGGCCTCGGTTCTCAGTTTTGTATTTTCATATCACACAGGTTGGTGGAACCCCCACCCCCCCCCCCTGGATATTCCCCTTGTGGCTCCGCACGCGGCTGACCATAGTTGGCGTGTGGCAGCGGATTGTCCAAAACAGGGGGGGGGAAGGGTGTGTGTGTGTGGCGATCTCGTAGACAGGCACACGGCACAGGGGGGTCTGGGGGGCGGAGCCCCCCAGCCGCCGCAGGCCACGGTAGTGAACATCTGTTCATTGCAGTCTCGGGCAGTCGGGATTCCCTCGGGTTTGTGATGCTCGTAAGTAGGCTTCGCTGTTTCGCAGCCCGACCAGCAGGAGATCACCGGTCCCTGGGTGCAGGGCGTTCGCTCGGGGAGAAATAGGGGCCTATTTCGTTAAAAAAATGATTCTGGGAAAACCCTTCTCCCACCTCTCTCCCCGGCATTTCTCCCAAGGGGGAGAAATTAAATAAAAAAAGTTTCTCGGAAGTTTTTGCCTCGGGTGGGAACGGGTTCTGAAGGAGAAGGGCAGCACCCTCTCGTACACCTTGATGCCACCACGCCTCGCACGGAGTGGAAATGACCAAAAGAAGCGAGACCTGAACCTGCTGGGGACCGTCGGAGCCGGCATCAGCATGGTCAAGGCCAGAGGAGGCCAAAGCCAAGAGCATACTGGCCTGCCACAGGCGCTAGGCCGATGTACCTCTTGAGCATGCTGCCTCAAGGTGCACGTTGTCTGCATGTGGTGTTCCACTATGAAGCGGACTCGGGGACGAGGCTGCCAAATGTTCACTACCGTGGCCTCCGGCGGCTGGGGGGCTCCGCCCCCCAGACCCCCTGTGACCTGTGAAGTCTGCCCAACAGGAACTAACGAGCGCATGTGACCGTGCCCTTGCTTCTCGAGAACGGGTACCGTCGACGGTCCTGTTTTGGGTTCAAGTCAGGCTCATACGCATGTTCACATCAGTTTTGTCAAAGGCCAACTCCCGAAGTACTCACTGATTGCCGCAAAACCTCCGTTTTGCAACCGCGAACAGCGAGATGGGCCCATTGCGCTAAACATATACAGTGCCCTGGTCTGGACCCCGAGGCAATTTGTTCGAGGGGCAGATGTTGCATGATTTCGCGCGCGCGAAGCGCGCGCGAAAAAAAATTGAGGAGGCAATTTTACCCCTTTCTCCCACAGTCTGCGAGGAAGGTGGGAGATAGCGAACACCCTGCCTGGGTGACACCAAAAAAAATCGGGGGGAAAAAAAACAAAAACGGTGCTAAGCAGGGCTGTTCCTAACTGGGGGGCTTGTTCCCCACTTTCAGGATTCTGAACTTTTTTTCTAAGAATTTTTGTAAGGGGAAAAAAGTTTTTTTCTAAGAATTTTGTTAGGGGAAATTTTTTCTAAGGTTATTTCGCAGAGGAAAAAAACCTTTTCTAAGTTTTCCCCAGTCGACAGGGCGCGCACAAGGATGGAAGGGAAGTCTGTCCCACGTACCGTTCGCCTTGCTGGCCAACTGGAGAGCCAGACGTTCACTACCGTGGCCTCCGGCGGCTGGGGGGCTCCGCCCCCCAGACCCCCCTGTGGCGTACGTCTCGTACTCAAGTCCTTCGAATCCCATCAAGTCGGGGTCCAACCACTCCAGTCGCCTCTGAGGACGCAGCCAACTCGCACAGAATCTGTACGCCCACACGAACAGGTGTTCGCTACCGTGGCCTCCGGCGGCTGGGGGGCACCGCCCCCCAGACCCCCCATGTAGCGTGTGCCCGTCCATCTATCTCACTTCCCCGAGTACAGTGCAGCGTAGGAGGTCAGCGCCGCATCCATGAAGCGCTTCTTCGAAGCCTGACTGACATCGGACAGGAGGTCGGGCTTCCCCACCTGGGAGGTACACTTGCCGCGTTCGCGACATGCGTGACACGCGACACGCTACCTGAAACGTGAGTGTGCCTTGCTAACACGGGCATTTCAACGGTCTGCCGGCGGCCGTTCCCCAAACCAGTAAACCAGCAGTTTTGGAAAATCGGAGAGATCACCCTACTGCGCTGAATATGGTGCGCACCACTGCAAAAATCCCCGGGAGCTTTTGGGCTTTCAGACCTGAAGGGGCCAGCAGGTGGGTGGCGTCGGGGAGTGGCAGCTTTGTAACTGTCCTCCAGCTGCTGGCATGTCCAGCCCTGCGAGAGTGCCAAGGTGTATTGAGTCCCTGCGGAGCGCAACCCCCGATGAGAACGAGTGCCAGATGATCCTTATTCATTTCTAGCTGTATCGCGCATGAGGGGCACTCTCTGCCGCAAGCATCTCTGGGCATCACTCTAGAGCTGTCACATGATGACGCGGAGAGAAATCAGAGAAAAAGTCCCGCCTGACGGGCACGCGCCTGGAAACTGTGGGGGGGCGAGCAAAAAATCCCTTGTAAAAATTCTTAGAAAAAACCTGGTTCCCCGACTCAAAAAACCTGGAAAAAGGGCTCGTTCCCCGCCCAGGCCTGGTGCTAAGCACCGCTCCCAAGGGCGGTGCTTTGCACATTCCGAAAAACCGAAAAAACCCCAGAAAAAAAACAATTGGTGCAAAGCACCGGTTTTCGGTGCTAGCGAAACCCCTGCACACACACACACCCGTGGTGGGGGCCAATCTCAAAATGGTCAAAAAATGGCGTTCAAATTGTGACAAAATTGTTCAAACCATCACCTGCCCCCCCCCCCTCCGAGAAGCCTCGTTGGGTGACGTTCAAGGTCTTGTCTCCTTGCAGGTGCTGGTATGCGATTTTTTTTGGTTGGCCAACCCACACGGCACACAGCCCGTTGAAACCGCATAGCTTTTGCGAAGTTTGTGTGGCAGTGTGTTGGCGTCACGTCTGCTGCTTCCGCCACCACCACTCGCTCCATGGGTTTTCTCGTGAGGTGAACTTGATATTCGCCCTTCGAGAACAAAAAAAACTATACTCTCGTGGCTTCGCAGTGGTGGTGTTGTGTGATACTCCCCATCCGCTGCTGGGATTGTTCTTTTCTTTCTTCCTTCTTCAGATCCTCCAGACTTCTTGTCCAAAAAAAACATAAGGCTCGCGGGAAAACAACACAACGAACTGCAGAACACGCTATCACCTCTCAACTTATACACATCCCCCCCCATCCCCCATCGCCTTCTTCGTTATCTCTTCTATTTCTCTCAGCAGCACCCAACAACCTCTAATCCTCACATCCATACCCTGCGTTGCAGCTACAGACAGTGGCAGTGACTGGCGTGCAGTGCTGCCCTCAATGACCCTGTGGGAGGCACGGCACTACCCCCCCCCCCCCTAGGGGGGGTCAAATGGGGGTGACAAACACGATTTTTCAAAAAACCGGCGCAGAGGCCCCAAAGCCCCCGTAAACCCTCCAAACCCCCCCAGATCGGTCCGGAAACCCATCGAACCCCACTTTTCCACCATTCCGGGCACCTCAGGTGCCCGAATTGGGGTACCTAAATTTTGTGCCACCGTTTGGTACCGTACAGTGCCACTGTGTGGGAGGTTGGAAAAGAAAATGCCCCAACACACCACATCTGAGGGTTGCAATGCATGTTGCTTGCCAACCACGTCATCCGGTGGGTGTCAGGCGCTATGTAGGTGGCATTAGCCAGGTCTTCGATGTGTTCTGGCTTGTATATATACCTCCCTGCCTGCGGCACAGGCACTGCCTTTGTCCCCCACACCAGCCACAGAGAGCGTATTGTACTCGGTCCACGGTTGCTGATTCATTGTGATGCGTTGTATCCTCGAGTGAACGTCACACACTAGTGGCACCACCACCCGCCATCCGAGAGCTGTATTGACTTTGCGCGCTTCCGTTGTATTCACCTCGCCACGCATATTGCACCGTTCAGTACCAGTGCTCTTGGGCCAGGCAAAGTAGACCGCAGCAACTACCAATTCTGGCACAATGGGTACCACGACAGCGCACTTCATGTGTTCCCGGAATGTACAGCTCGTGTTGCAACAGTCGTTGTCAACACATCCCGGTTGTGGAGCACTGCTGCACAGGAATCACACGACCATCTGGACTGTTCCGTACCTACAGGCAGCCTCCCGGTGCATGGTGGCAGGGAGGTATATATACAAGCCAGAACACATCGAAGACCTGGCTAATGCCACCTACATAGCGCCTGACACCCACCGGATGACGTGGTTGGCAAGCAACATGCATTGCAACCCTCAGATGTGGTGTGTTGGGGCATTTTCTTTTCCAACCTCCCACACAGTGGCACTGTACGGTACCAAACGGTGGCACAAAATTTAGGTACCCCAATTCGGGCACCTGAGGTGCCCGGAATGGTGGAAAAGTGGGGTTCGATGGGTTTCCGGACCGATCTGGGGGGGTTTGGAGGGTTTACGGGGGCTTTGGGGCCTCTGCGCCGGTTTTTTGAAAAATCGTGTTTGTCCACGTAAAAGGGTGGCATTTGACCCCCCCTACCCCCCCCCTTTTTGTTTAACCGTTTAATTAAGCTTGCCTTTTGGCTTTTGACGTTGTTTTTCTTTCACCCCCCCCCCCATCGTTGCTTGTTGTTGTCGACCCCCACGATCCCCAAATCCCCCCCCCTGTCCCTGCTACACGAAATTATGCGCTTTTGCGCGGCTGTGTGTGGGCCTCCCCGACAAAATAAAACTTTTCTGGCCCTTTCGTTGTACTGCTTCGCTCGCTGGCTGCAACTACAAGTCGCATGCTTTGTGAGTGTCGGCGCCTGGTTCGGGTAGCTTCTGAAGAAACGGAATTATCAAAGCAACACGTTTAGGGGGTTTGCAAAATCATTCGTCTGGACGCTGTCCAGACACCTGGTTGTGTGGTGAGGAAACTACGAACGTGTCTGCAGGTATTTCCAAGTTGCGCTAGCCCGTGCAAGGAAAGAGACTGGGGGCTCCAATGGACCTGCACCAAAATTGATGCAGTGTGCGGTGCTGCCGCCATGGTCTTCTGGTTTCGGATGCACTTCTGCAGCCTGGACTGGGTGCGATGTGCCAGAGGATGGGGCAGTCTCTTTCTCAGAAGACTGGGGTTCCCAAACAATACTGACATGACGCCCGGAATCGGCGTTGGCCATTTTTTTGATGTTGTTGCCATTTTCTTTGCTGTCTTCATATCCTTTGGTTTTCATGAAGCGCCATGCAAGAGCGCTAAATGCTCGTGATGGATGCCGAAAGCGCCCTCCCCCATCCACCCCAGTCCTCCCTTCTTGCTGTGATGCACACGGCAGAATTACCCACGATTCCCCTTGCCACGTCCGGCAATCAAACAACTTGCCGATGGTCTGCAGTGGTACGTCACTGATGCACTACCGCGACTGAAGGGCATTCCACTGCCACGTGACGCCGCAGCATCTCTCTACAACTGTTTGCTGCGGGTGGACTATATTGCGGTCTGAATGGCGGGTGTTTATATTTCGCGCACTTCGGAGGATTCTTCATATTCCTGGATTTCCCGAATTTCCTGGATTTCCCCCGGCCCCTTAGGCGATTTCAGGGCGGACAGGGCGGACATATCCGGACCGGAAATCCGGGTGTCCGGATATCCGGGTCCAATTTTGACCCCCCCCCCCCCCCTAGGCCCCCAGATGTCCTTGAGAAAAACTGTAATTTTTTTGAAATATCCAGGTCTGGAGGTCAACAGTGCCAACCCACCCCCAAACCCACTCCGGATATGAATTTCCGGAGGTTTTTACCCACTTTTGGGCCCACCAACCCTCATTTTTGGCCATTTTTTTGGCATTTTTTTCGCTTTTCTGGGGTGAGTCCTGTGCAAGGTGGTTGCAGGGTCATTTTTGGGTAAAAATGTGCATTTTAACGCACTTCTACTGGTCCTAGAGGCCCTGGATGGTATACAATGTGCCCCAGGGATGCCTAGGGTACATTTTTCACCCGAAAACCACCCAACATGGGGTCTAGTCGCCCTAATTTTATCATTTTTTCGTAAAATTGGGACATTTACCCCACATGGGCGAAACCCCCATTTTTCACAGTTTTTTCAAAATATCGGACCGAATTTGGGCAATTCGGTGGAGAAAACCTGTTCCGACAGGCCCATACACCCCTTTTAGGGCATTCCCAGTGGTTTCTGGGTGGTTATAGGGTTATAGGGTGCCTACAACATGGCTGCAGGATGTGTGCAGGATGTGTGCAGGGTGTGTGCAGGGTGGTTGCAGGGTCCTTTTTTTTGGGTAAAAAAAAGGCATTTTCACACACTTCTACTGGTCCTAGAGGCCCTGGATGGTATACAATGTACCCCAGGGATGCCTAGGGTACGTTTTTCACCCGAAAACCACCCAAAATGGGGTCTAGTCGCCCCGATTTTGTCATTTTTTCATAAAAATTAGGACTTTTACCACACACGGGCAAATTCCCCGTTCTTCACAGTTTTTTCAAATTCTCGGACCGAATTTGGGCAACTCGGTGTAGAAAACCTGTTCCGACAGGCCCATACACCCCTTATAGGGCAGGCTCAGTGGTTTCTGGGTGGTTATTGGGTTATTGTGTGCCTGCAACATGGTTGCAGGATGTGTGCAGGGTGGTTGCAGGGTCCTTTTTTTGGGTAAAAAAACACATTTTCACGTGATTCTACTGGTCCTAGAGGCCCTGGAGGGTATACAATGTACCCCAGGGATGTCTAGGGTACGTTTTTCACCCGAAAACCACCCAAAATGGGGTCTAGTTGCCCCGATTTTGTCATTTTTTCATGGAAATTGGGATTTTGCCCATAATGGGCGAAACCCCCTTTTTTCACCGATTTTTCAAAAATTCGGGCCGAAAATGGGCGACTAAGTGTGAAAAACCGGTTTCATTGGGTCCCCAGACATATTTTTGAGGCGGGTACACCCATTTTAGGTGCCAATAACCCTTGTTTGGGGTCGGAAAAATTTTTATTACAAATTTTTCAAGTACATCTGGTCCCCCCCCCCCCCCCCCCCCGGACATTTCCCGAATTTCCCGCCCGGACATGTCCGGGCGGACATCCGGACATCCAGAAATGTCCGGGCGGACATTTTCTGGTGTCCGGATGTCCGGGCGGACATGTCCGGACCCGGAAATTCGGGAAATCCAATTTTGACCCCCCCCCCGGACATGTCCGGCCAGGACCTCAATAGTTTGATTTTTGGTCCAGAAAATGGTCTGGCTAAAACCCACTTTTTCGGTGACCCAAAAAGTACCTAAGAAGTACCCAAATTTGACTTTTTTTAAGGGGGGGTGTCAAAACTTATTTTCTGCCGGTTTCAGTCTGGATTTGTGGTCAGAGGCACCCCATGGCCAAAATGACCCCACCACGATCCGCACAGATCCCAAACGTTCAAAAGAACGGGGTTATGGAAAATTCGTGAGGGGGGTCCCGCTGGGTGGCTGGGGTGGCTGGGGTGGGGCGGCGAGCTGCCTGCCGGGTGGCGACCTCACACACCCTGCACCTGCACCGCCATCCTATACTGTCCTGCCATCCCTGCACTGTCCCGCCAGCCTATCCTGTACCGCCAATCCTGTTGTTCGAGCATGCCGTAGTACACGGCTCTCTCGCCTCTGCCACATGTGGCCAACAGCACAGTGTCGGATTGCGACCTGCACTGCCACCTGCACCTGCGACCTGATGGATTCCACTGCAGTGAAGACGAAGTACGTGTGTGCAGCCGCCAACTATGCGGCACATGACCCTGCCTTCGCCGCATTCATCGCGAGAGAATGTCCGCATGTAATCAAGGTGTCTGGGCTACTGTGGCAAAAAGCTTCGAACGGCCGCTTCTGCACCACTGCGGCCGCCTGTTGGTCCCTCTCGCAGCTCGTTGACGGCGACGATAACGTCCTCGATTTCCTCCTGCGCATCCTTCTTTCGTGAAGTTGCAAATAGGGATACGAAGACGTACGAGGCTGTGATGGAGTTGGAGGGGGACCGCGAGACTGTGCGGAGGATGGGAATCTGCTTCGCGCACCTCGTGTACCCCTGCATTCTGTTTGTGTCACGGTTCTCGAAGAGCGAGGCCCAGGCAAGTGACACTTGCCAGCTCGGGTTCTCCTCGGAGTTGTTCCGCTTCCTCGCCTGGCGCTTGTGGCAAGCGGAGGCGAATGCAGAGGACGGGTATCTCCAGAGCTGGAGAGATCACCAGGAAGACTGCTTCGGCTAGTCCCTGTGCCTCTCGTTCGTGTCTGCAACATGCACACTGAAGGGCAGTGTTCCCGAGGAACTGGCGATGACTATGGAAAATGCATGTACAATTGCTTGCACTGTAAATTTTGACTCCTCGCCGCACAGGTGTCAGAGGAACAGTTGAACGAGGTTGTCCCCACTCTTCTCGCTGAATCTGGTGTCGCCAAATACTATGGTGCCCAGGGCATCTCGAAGGGTTCGACCCTCTGCCCCAAGGTGGACAAGGCCGACGCTGAGAAGTTTCTCCGCACATCCATCCACCGTTTTGCTTCCGGTTGCTACTCCGAGTACAAGAGATACTCCCAGTCCACGGAAGGGATGGCTGCAGAGAGAACAGGCGCACTGGGACCTGCGGTCCTGGAAGGGGTCTGCGGCAGGATGCGGAGGGTGTTGATGATGAATGGGAGGGGTCGCTATCCGGGATGGTGTGCTCCGCGCCAAGCTCTGTTGCATGCAGCATTGGGTTGATGGCACCTCACCGTCACAGAGGCCCAGATCTCTTCTCTGGGGGGAAAGCTGGAGGCGGTGCAGGAGAGGAAGCTCTGTATTGGCAAGCTGCGACTTGCGGAACTCGAAGTCGCGAGGATCGCAGACAGTAACGCATCTGAACGCAAGCGCAAGCGGACTGCCTTGATTGACAGTTTTTGCATTGTATTCCACTGTGATGTGTCGTGGTTAAAGGGGGTGCAAGCCCTGGCACGCGGGATCCTCAACTGCCAGAGTAAAAACAAACCCGCTATTCTTGAACTCATTGAGAGTATGGACCGGTGTTTTACTCTGTCGGAACTGAGGGAATGCGGAGGCGAGGGAACTCGTAGTCCGCCCAGAGTGGAGTCAGGAAGGGTTACTCGCGAAGCTTCAGGACCACGACACGGAACATATCGAGATTCCAGCGGTTGAAGAAGGAGAGTAGAGCGTAGACGGTCCAGAGGCTGGAGTAAGTCAGTAGAGCCGTAGAGAGTGCGGGTGCCACAGCCCCAAAAACCCCCACCCCCTCCCCTCACTTCCTGCCTGCAGGTCCCTTTTTGTTGTAACCCTCAACCAGCAAAGTGCCCCTGAACTGATCTCCCACTCCTCTCCTCCCAGCATTCACAGGCACAACTGCCTGAACCAGACCCGCATTTCACGGGTGAAGTTTGTCACCTAGACCACAAAAATGACCCCACTACGATCCGCGCGGAGTCCAAAAAGTGCAATGGGGGAAGAAAATCACGATTCTGGGAGGTCGAATTTTTCCACCCAAGAAAATAAGTTTTGACACCCCCCCCCCCCTTTTTCGGTGACCCAAAAAGTACCCAAGAAGTACCCAAATTTGACTTTTTTTTGGGCGTCAGCCAGACCAGAAAATAGTTTGAAAATTTTTGAAATCTGGGTGCCCAAAAAAAATTCCTAAGACCGTGGTGCCCCTGATTTACCCCTTTTTCACTACGCACAAACTACGCAATCTGGGGGGGGGGGGGTCTCGCTTTTTGGTCCCCCCCCAGTTTTTTTTGGTCCCCCTTTCTGTGTGGCTACTGAGACAGGACTGGAGGCACTGCGCTGACCGAGCAAAAAATTATTGCCAGAACTCACTATACACCGTACGAAAGAACGCACGACATGTGGGGCGGGACTCCAGAAACACCTGGGCAAGGTTGCCCCATGCCCAGAAACACCTGAGAAGGAAGTGAGTTCCAGGAGCCGCGTAGAACACCCTCGAGATTGTGAATGATGATACGATCACAGCCTTCAGGGCGATGCGAGGTGCCACCCTGAAGGTGGCCCTTGACATCAAGGAGAGCGTCGGCCGAGGGGTCGACGAAAAGCTGAAGAAGGTGCTACTGGCACTGGATCCCGCGGGGTATACGGAGGTCACCGCCACACAGGCAACCTCCGCTGACAACGTCCAGGAGACGTTATCCGAGGGGATCACAACGGCACTAGAGATCTGTGTCACGGGATCCAGGCGCCCACTCTCCCTCGACGGTCTGGGGATTGTTGTTGGGTATGGTGTCGTTTCCTGCAGCTGCAAAAAAGCGTAGCAACTGTGCTTCCTTCTTCCTTAATGATGCGTTGACGCTTCCACCCGGAGGAGCTGAAGCAGGCACCGCTTAATGATGCGTTGATGCTTCCACCCGACGAGCTGAAGCAGGCACCGCGCCAAAGGGCACCCCCAAAGAGACCTGCAAAGACTGCGTCGAAACCCGCACCGAAGGCTGCCAGCGCTGCAGCACCTGAAGAACCTGCAGCACCTGCAGCACCTGAAGCGCCTGCACCCTCACTGACCCCGGAACAGCAAGAACTCCTTGAGTTTGGGGTCCCGGCATAGAGACAGAGAATGGCTGAGTAAATCAAAAAATGAGACCCCCCCCCCCTTTTCACTACGCACAAACTACGCAATATGGGGTCGTCAGGGGCACCAAGACCGGCGATTTGTAGGGGGACCCTTTCGAATTTTTTTTGGGGAAGGGTAAATTGAACGTTTTTGGCCAAATGAAGCCACCGCGACCATTCCCGGGCCTCGGAAATCAGATTTTGGCCCCTCAAATGCGGTGCCGGTCCGGACAAAAAACCGAAAAAATCGTGAAAAATGGCCCATTTTCCCCAGCCAAAAATGGGCCAAAAATGCCCCCCGGGCACCCCCAGAGACATGTCCTAATCCGGGGTGCCAGTAGGGGGGACCTTTCGATTTTTTTTTCGAGGAGAGGTCAATTGAACGTTTTTGGACATCTGAGGCCACTGCGACCATTCCCAGGCCTCGGAAATGAGATTTTTGGCCCTCAAATGGGGTACCGGTCCCCACGAAATTCCGAAAAAAATCATGAAAATCGAAAGGTCCCACGCACCAAATTCTGCCCAAAAATCGTCAAAAATGGACATGTCATACGCAGCAAGGGGGCAAACCACTCCCCAATGCTCAATGATTCCACGGCAAGCCAGATTTTCTGATCAATTGGTTTGTTTGAGCATGTTCCTGGCCCTTGTTTGGAAAGTAGATGACCCCTGGCTGGAGAGGACGGTTGTGCTCGACCGGACGGAGAGAGAACCTTCTCCATAACCACCTCCGCTCCACAATGCCACAAGTGGCAGGAAGGCCGGGTGTTACAGGCCTCAACCAGGGTTCCAAGGCTCTCCACTTCCTGGCTGCGTCAGGGATCACCGGGTACAGCGAGCAGGATTCCCTGTCCTGACACCCCAGCATGTACCACCGGAAGAACCCGAAACAGCAGCCGCCCCTCATGGGGGTTGCAAGAGGCACGGAAATCGTTCAAATCGGACCAAGTCCGAAAATTCGGCACTTTCTTGGGTACAAATTGCGGTCCGAAATTTTCCGATTTTTTGAAAAAAGGCTAATTCTGTAAGGGGGACCTTTTCGAATTTTTTTTTCGGGCACTTTTTCCACAAGGAAATGTCCGCCCTGTCCGCTACTGTCCACTACCGATTTCAAGGATCCTCCTTCATGCCTGCTTCGTGGGGACAGTTTGTTGACCTTTTTTGTTCATCTAGAACGTTGGTCCTCTTGTGGGAGAAGGGGAAAAATAGAAGGAAATGACGACGCGACGCAGCCAAGGTCGGTGCGTCGAGCCTGCTGAGAGACTGTGTGTGTGGGAGGGTGAATCAGCACCTGCTGGCTGTGCCGAGCTGTTGCAGCCGTGCAGCACAACCGGTGGCTGCTGTGAGAATTTGACCCTTCTGCAGACAACACGGTGTTCTTTGCTCTCACGATTTTCCAACTACCGACATCCTCTCCTTCTTACCTTTGTTTTTGGCGGGCTTTCGCTTTTTGTGGTGCCCTTCTCGAGGCAATGCCGCATGGTGCGGAAGGCTTGTTTCCGCATCTCGCGGAAAAGGGTCACGTCGCCGAATGTACCTTTTGCCAGGGTAAGGGGTTTGCGGGAAACCCTTCATGGTGTGAGGTCCAGAGAAGGTTGGGCCCAAAAGCAAAGTGAACCTGCTAATTGATTGAAATGGCAGGTACTGCAAGCAATCCGCGCGTCTGGTTGCCAGCAACGAGATGAAGATGGTTGCAAGAAACACTATCAGACAGATGGACACGGAGAGTGACTGCGCCGACGAGGTGAGTGTTCAAGCCTGAATATTGTTGATGATTTGTTCAAAACCATTGGGGCAATACAACCGTGATCGGTGCTGCGTGCCAATGCCGTTCTGGGCGTTGTGCAAGCAGCTTGCGGCGCGGTGAACCTTCTCCACCACACAGCCCGTTGCCTGCTGCTCCGGGCGTGGTTCCTTGTTGTTTTGCTCTTTCTTTCACCTTGGCTTTTTGGTGTATTTTCCCCCATTGCTGTTTTTCGTTTCATTTTCCCCCAGTTGTTCTCTTGCTATACAATCTTTTTTTCTTCTTGGGGTATGCGTGTGTTGCGTGTGGCAAGACATCAGCAGCAACAACAAGCGAATCATACGAAGCGCAAAAAGTGGCACACAAATGAAGACGTACACATCAGAGCAAGTCTAAACGGGAAATTACGGCGAATAGCGGGTTATATGGCACCACGCCGTCACCGTTGCTCTCCAGGTATTCCGAGAATTCCTGAAATACCGACCTTTCGACTCTCCCAGGTATGTCTTCACGTCTTCTGTGCAATCAGCCTGATCTCAAGGACCACGCATTCAGGTCCCACTTTTTGTCCAAGCCGGTGCTGATTGCCTTGCGCACGCCATCCCTTGGCCGTCGAGACAACAGAGCACCCCCCTCCCCTTTAACATGGTGAATGAAACAAAAGCCAGGTGCCGCAGTCTACCCCCCCCCCCCCCACCCCGCCTCCCACACCCTCGCCATTCTCTTGTTGCATCTCTTTGAACATACGAGCCAGCATGCCCTCCCCCACCACCACCACCACCACTCCATGCAGGCAGCATTGCCAGCTGTTACACAAATCCCTGCCGCAACTCTCCAGCAGGCCGATGGGCAGCGAGACAGGTTCACCTGCGGTGTCTGAGAAGCTGGACCTCATGTCCACACAGGGCAGCGGCGAAGCCTCGCAGACGATCCAAGCGGGCCCCAGGCAGGCACAGGCGGATCAACCCGCTGCTCTGCCAGGCGCAGAGGATGCCGCTGCGCACGACAGCACGCAGGAGGCACCCCCTCCCCCACCACCACTCAAAGTAGCGCAGCAGCAGCCGTCCGAAACCCCACTGCCTGCCGAATGCAAGGAGCCTCCAGCTTCGACCCCTGCACCACCACCACCGCCAAGCCACGCCGAGCCGCAGTGCACTGCACAGCAGGCTGCCCCTCTCGTGGAGGACATCGTGGAGAGGGCTCAGGCGCCTACACCTGAGAAGCCTGTGGTTTCAACATCAGCAGCAGGCAAGCGCACGGTGTCTGACTGTGATGACTGTGATGGCGATATCGATCCGTGCCCCGCGCCCGGGATGTGTGGTGGTGTCGGTGGTGCAGGTGGGCTAGGCGCTCTGCCCGCTGGCGCAGCGGCGGATGGGGGGCAAGTCTTGCCGGAGGCGGAAGCAGCCCACCGGGAGCTGCTGCACTACGCAGCCCTGATGCACGCCACGCAGGAGGCGCAGGGGCTCAGCCCCCCTTCAGAGCATGAGCTGGACTGGCCCTGCTGGATGGGCCTCGTCTCCACCACCTGGGCTGCCAAGCACCCCTCGCTCTTCCTCCTGGCGCGGGGCGTCGTGCTGGGGTACTGGCGTGCCACCAAGGCGGCAGGGGGCTTCCCCGGGATCAGCGTCAACTTCGAGGCTGTCGATGCGAAGCTGCAGGCCATCCTGTCGGCGGAGGTGCTGTGCAGCGTGTGCCCCGGCATGCGGGTGGAGGCTGCTATGGAAGAGGTGGCGGAGTTCGGGGATGTGAACAGCGCCATCGACTTCCACACGCGTGCCAAGAAGGGGCGCCGCGTGCGGCGTGCGGCGATGCACCCCGAGGCGAAGCTGCCCCAGGCTGCCCCGCAGAAGCCTGCCTCTGCACCGCAGGGGAGCAGGCTCGATGAGCTGCTGGCTCTCGTGCCGTCTCTGTCGCCACGGGAGGCCCAGATCGTGTTGATGCGCTGTGGTGGCTGTCTGGAGAAGGCTGTGCAGGAGCTCATGCTGGACCCGCCCTCCCTCCGTGCGCCTGAGGAGGGGCTCGGGGTGCGGACGGCACGTGGTCAGCGGAAGGCGCGGAGTCTTGCCAAGCCTGTGCAGGGGAAGTCGAAGTTGCAGATACATCTCGAGGGTCTCGACCTTGCGGTGCTGCAGCAGAACCTCGGAGTGTTGCGCCATGCTGCCGAGCTGCAGCGGTGCCAGAAGGAGAATCTTGCGGTGCGCGGTGCCTTTGAGGAGCTCGTCCAACAGCTCGCGCGCCACATGAACTGTACTGCAGAGGGCCTGCGTAAGACTGTGTTCTTCACAGAGTGACCTCCCGTGCTCGCGTCTCAGTCGAAAGATAAAATACTCTCAGTCCCGGCACCCATTGCGGCTGCATGGCCTTGTTCTTCTTGCCCGAACCGTCTCAAAAGAAGCAGGTGAGGGCGTGTTGTGTGTGTGTGGGGGGGGGGGGGGGGGCGGGGAAGAGGGCAGGCGTCTCGCCCTCCACCCTCCTCTCCCGCAGGTATTCTCAAGAGAGACGGTCTTTGCGGCGGTTTCTGAAAATGCACGGCGCATTGTGCCAGCCGGCTCTCCGACACCCACCCCACCCCACCCCCCCCGGATGGGTCCAGCGCTGTTTGCATGCCACCTCCGGGGTTCTATTGAATTATCTTCACCGCGCTCATCACCCGCAGGAAGGCCATGTGTGCTCGTCGATTCGAGCGAGCATGGCACCCCCAACACCTGCACCACCAACGCCCGCGCCACCAACACCGGCACCCCCAACGCCTGCACCCCTTACGCCCTCGCCCCCGACGCTTGCACCACCGACGCCTGCGCCACTGACGCCATCGCCGCCAACACCTGCACCCCTAACACCCTCGCCCCCGACGCCTGCACCGCTAACACCAGCGCCTCCAACACCTGCACCGCCAACGCCGGCACCCCCAACATCGGCACCACCGACGCCAGCGCCGCCGACACCTGCACCCCTAACGCCCTCGCCCCCAACTCCTGCGCCACTAACACCTGCACCACCAACACCCGCACCCCCAACACCGGCACCACCGACTCCGGCACCGCTAACACCAGCGCCTCCAACACCGGCACCGTTCACGCCCTCGCCCCCGACGCCTGCGCCACTGACACCTGCGCCTCCAACACCGGCGCCACTGACGCCGGCACCGCCAACGCCAGCGCCGCCAACACCTGCACCTCCTACACCCGCGCCACTGACACCGGCACGAGCGACGCCAGCACCACCAACACCCGCGCCGCTAACACTGTCACCGCCAACACCTGCGCCCCTGACACCATCGCCGCCAACATCTGCGCCACCAACACTTGCGCCAACACCCGCACCCCCGACACCTGCACCTCTGACACCTGCGCCACCGACACTTGTGCCAACACCCGCACCCCCGACACCTGCACCACCAACACCGGCTCCGCCGACACTTGCGCCAACACCCTCACCCCCGACACCTGCACCTCTGACACCTGCACCACCAACACTTGTGCCAACACCCGCGCCCCCGACACCTGCCCCACCAACATCTGCGCCACCGACGCTTGTGCCAACACTTGCACCCCCGACATCGGCCCCGCCAACACCGGCGCCACCAACAATTGCGCCCACGCCCGCGCCCCTGACACCTGCGCCACCGACATTGGCTCCACTGACACTTGCACCGACTTCTGCACCCCTGACACCGGCGCCCTCGACACCTGCACCACCAACACTTGCGCCAACACCCGCACCACCAACATCTGCACCCTCAACATCTGCGCCACTGACACTTGCGCCAACGCCCGCGCCACAAACATTGGCTCCACCAACGCCTGCCCCAACTACAGCGCTGCCGACGGCAATGCCGACACGAGCCCCCACGCTTGTGCCGCTCAGGGCTGTGGCGCCGATGACTGAATCACCCGCACGACCTGGGGCCGAGAAAACCCTGGACACCTCGTACAGCAGCCGCATTGTGACAGGCAACACTGTCACGAGCCCTCTGACCGGTACACGCATCCGTGCTCTGGGCAACCTGGACTGCAAGGTGGAGGACGTGGACCTCGACAGCCAGGAGCTGGATTGGGAGTTTCACCCGCTGCATTTCCCTGTGGGGGACCATGCGAATAAATATTTCGTCGGCGCTGTGCTGGGCAACACGGCCATCATCATCGTCTTCTTTGGGCTGAACTACTTGGCTGCGGTGGCGCAGGTCAGCCTGTTCGACATCGACATGGGGACGGCGCTGTACTACGTGCGTGCCCCGGGCCTGGTGTACATCCCTATGATCTGGCTGCTGATGGGCACAAGCATCTCTGCTTCCAACCTGGCCTTCTTCCCAGGACGTGCACCCCCAGAGGTGGCAGTGCTCGGGTGGGTGGCACTGCTGGTGTGCGTGAGCCTGCCTCTGTGGATGTGGTTATTCCTGCTGCGCCCTGGTCGCTTCGCTGCCACCACGGTGCCCGACCCGCGCATCGATGCAGACGCTGCGGTGCTTGTGTCGAGCTACACACAGGAGCACCTGGAGAAGCGTGTGCTGGTGGGGTGGCGCCGCCAAGCATACTTACTCGTCTTTGGAAGAGAGCTGTGGGTGCGCTGTGACGGCGCTACAGACTTCTGGGTGGAGCGCTACGGGCTGTTCTTCGAGGTGTACCGTGGGGGGTATCACTGGTTCTCCATGGTCGAGATGGCCCAGATCAGTTTCGTCTCCCTGATGAGCGCCTGGAAGCCTGCCACCTTCGAGGCGTGTGTGGCACGCAACATGATGCTGACTCTTTTCCTCTTTGCCTTCTTCGCCGCCATCGTCGGGCTGCGCCCCTACAACGCCGCATTCGATTTCATCGTGGCGATGCTGATGAGCGGGATGATGTTCGTCTCCATCATGCTCATGTCCATTGCCATCATGATGAAGGGGGCGCCTGTGCTGCAGGACATTGCGGCGGTGCTATTGCTGGTGTCCGCCCTGATGATGCTTGGGAAGGGCATCTACGACATCCTGCTGTACTGCTTTGACATGAAAGTCGGGCGCCGCCGCACCGCGATGCTTGCCTCCATGCAGGGAAGTGTTGCCGAGTGGAAGGCCGGCCGCGGCAAGAGCACAGCTGAGCTGCAGGAGCTGGACAACAGCAGCGAGCACACCGGAAGCCACTACTCAGCCTTCCCTGATGACGAGCCAACACCGCTGTATGGCCGGGGGACCAGCGAACGGCTGATTGCGGATCTATCATCAAGCACGTACACCAACCCACATTCACCGTCTGTCAAGCTGTCCCTGCCCTGTGACTTATCGCGCTCAATGAGCAATAGGCAATCGAACCCCACTGCCCCACGTGACTCGCTGTCGTTGAGCCTTGCACAGCTACTTACATTGACCGAGCGTGATGTGCTGCCGAACGAATCGGGCCCAACACGGTCACTGTCTCAGCAAAGCATCACATCCCGCACCCCAAGTAGATACCGCCGGCAACCCAAACAGTTTTTCGTATAGCCGTGCCGGACAAGCTCGAACAGACTATCCGACACGTGCCGCCTTGAGAATGATGTGAGAGATGGTCTGCTCTGGCATCCGTGTGATGGAAGAGAAGTTCAGACCGAACTACATTGAATGCGATACGTCACCTCTCTTACCTGTTGGGTTGTACCCACAAAGCCCTTTCACCCCTCCTGTTTTTCCCCAACAAGCTTGCTTGTCAATGCGAAGAAATCGGTGGGGGCCTGCATCGTATCATTTGAACGAATGTCAAAACCAGGAACACCACCCTATCACAGGGATACAAAACACTGCCCACTCGTGCGCACAAACAAAATCGTTAACCCGGACTTCTCAGTGTCGTCCTGCTGCCTCACGGCGTACCTAGCCGGCATATCCGAGTGTCTTTCAATATATCTCCAGTTATCTCTCTTTCCTTCCGACACCCCTGTAGCCCCTTGCGATATCTTGTGTAGACCTTCAGCCAGCGATATCTTGTGTAGACCTTCAGCGCATCTTGCCTTAATTGAGATGACATGGGAATCGGTCCTCCCATGCCCTATGTCTAGTGCCCATGAAGTTTGTCCACTTAAAAATGGACGCTCTCGCGCACTATTCTGGTGTCGTGACTTCTCCGATAATGGCGCTGCATGTCCATACTGTACGTCGGGAAGTCATTGCACCGCAACGCGAGTCATAAAATGGCCCCGCCGTCTTCACGCGTTTCGGCGCTTCCTTCCGAGCATCTTCTGGCCAGCAATGATGTGCTCCGCCAAAATCAAGCGGTTCGATGCCACGTCATGTGTGGCCAGAAATCAGAAACAGGTGTTTGCATCTCACACAGGTTGTTTCTACTATCGCCTCCTTTCACTCGAGCCTCTTCTTTTATAAACTTCTTCACACGTTCCAGATGTGAGATGTAGCTCGCTTTGAGACCGGCTCGTCGCCGGGGATCTCATCACTCTTTCATTTGTGCACACCACCATGAACTATGAAAAAGGCAAAGCGGCCCGCGCCCGGAACCTTCGACACAGCGAGTGCCCCTTATCCATGGTTCTTCACGAATCTTTTTACATTTTACCAGTTACGAGTGACAGATCGTAGCGATGTCGTGAAGTAACAAAGTAAATCGTACGACTGAAGCTTCATAAGGATGACACCTTCATGCCACTTCACAGCGGCTTCGACAGCCCTTGATAGAGTGCGCGCTCAACAAAAAATAGCCCGGAACTTCCAGTTGCTGGGTGGGGTGATTTTCTCTTATTGTAGCGAAATGAGTACGGTTTTTACTTTGTCCTTCCCCCCACCCTCAGACCGCTCCTTGTGCGTAGTTATCCCTCCTCTGCAGCCACCAGACTGCCAGTGTTGATGCCAGTGTTGATTTCGTCAACCCTGGCGTCGGGGGGCGTTCGGTACCCTCATCACCCATTCTCGAGATTGCGTTGTGAATACCGCAAGATGCATTACCTCCTGCGCGCAGCGATTACAGATTGCGTGAATTTGATACGACCCGTCTTGCAAGCTTTTCATGCCCCACCTGCCACCACCGCACCCACCGCAACAACTCCCCACCCTCTTGTCCCCTTCTGGCTTTAACTCACTGGATTCTTTTGCCTCAATTTTGTTTCTGTTGGCGAGTGTCCGCTGGTCGTCCATATGACTGTCTGCTACAGCAGGATAACACTGTAGTGTAGGATCATGATCCAGGCAGAACGAAGCTTCTCGGGCGAAGCTCCTCACGCGGATAGCAAAGACTGCCAAGACTGCCCTCCCGCCCTCTGACTGCCGACGTGGTAACGACGTCCTGCAGACTGGCCCTGCCCGAGCCGAGCACCGGTCGCTCGGCCTCGGGTACTACTGAAGGGGGGGTAGCGTCATTCTTCGGCCCCGTACAAAGTTCGAGCACCCGAGCATCCCGAAAATTCATTTCCAGAAGTGTTCTGGGGTAAAGAGCATGTTGAAAACATAACGTGTCTGCTTGCAGGAGGATCAAGCTGAGCTTGTGCTTGTCAGCAAAATACACCGGGCCGACTGTTTATTTGGTCCACTCTTTTTTGCCGATTCGCCCCCCACCCTCCATCCCTTTGTTGCTTGCTGATTCGTCCCCATTTTGTGAACACGTATTTGTTCCGAAATCTGTTCGAGTCGTCGGTAACCCGTGCGAATCGGTGATGAACCACTTCTGGACTCGTGCCCTCAACCCCAGCCCTTTTTTCTCGTTTCGGAAATAGCCTGCTTCTCAACGACGAATCGTATTCCTGTGTGCATGTGACCGAGCAGAGCTCACTCTCAGAGCCGTGGTGGCTGCTATCAAAACTAACAAACCCCGATTGGGCAGCGGGTTGTTGGTTTGATGCGGCCTGGTGAGCCTCTCGTGTGTTGACACACGAGACGGTTGTCCCGTTTGCCACTAGCCACCCCCATCCCTCCGTGGTTCTCAACACGCTCATTTTTTCAGAACCAGATCTGTTCAAACACCATGTCCCATGCAATCAGCAGTAGCACGTTTTGTGGCAGCAGTGTGTATCACGGGAAGTGTCGTTGTGCGCCAGCCGTGGAGACTGCTCCCTATCGGCCTGTACCTCTGGTCCTCCCGCCCGTTGTCTGGTCGTCGAGTCAAATACGCAAGAGATGAGCCAGTACAGGTCTCTTGTCACCTGTGAGGCTCCTTGGTGTGGCTCATAGCCTCCCAGAATCTCTCGTTTGTCTCAGGTGTGTATATCCTGCAAACTACCCTCTCGATTCCCTCTGTTTCTCGCGTGCTTGTAAGTTTGTAGGTCTCGCGTTGTTCTTGTTCGTAACCGTGTGGTGGTTGAAGAAATCAATGCAGCTGCAAGAAAGACGCGCGGGAATCACCCCCCTCAGAAGAATGAGTGTATGGTTTGCGTGTCGCGTGTGTATGGCACCTGTTCCGCTATTGTTGCCTTTGACACTGGCAGAGCACAACACCTCAACGGTGAAGAGAACACATGAAATTGTGATCTTTCGCACCACGTCAGCTCTGTTGGTATTCCCAAATCTGTATTCATTCTGCTGAGACTACTCATCTCCCTGGGATTTCATCGCCCCGTTGCGATTCTCGAACCGCGATTCCGACTCAACAGCCCGACTGAAACGATTTTCCTTAGAGAACGGAACTCTGTCGGTTCGAGTTTAGAATCAGAATCCGCTCAGAGCTGGCTCAAATGCCCGAGTTTTTTTCATAGAAAATCACAATGCTCGAAATTTCGATTCATGAGGAGGTGGAGTCGGCTTTCTCGGCCCAGGCTGCTGGCTGAAGCCGGTTGCCTGGTTAATAACTGACCCGCTGAACTTTCAGGCACCTCCAGGGCTTCCGAAAAAGCAGGACTGCACTCCAGCTTTGTGGCCCACGAGTCCCCATGCGAGACGGAGCAAATCGAAATATGACTCGTTGCGAGTGACGAAGCGCAGCGAAGTCACGAAGTAATGTCAGGAAATCGTACGACTGAAGCTTTCGGACTAGCACCTTCCTGCCACTTCACAGGCTCCAACACAGCCTTGATACAAGTGTGCGCTCAACAAAAAGGAGTCTGTACAGGGTGTTCTTACCACAAAGTGAAATGAGTGCGATTTGTGAAGTACCGAAAAGGAAATCATCCGACGAGCTCTTGAGGATAGGCCCTTGGTGCTTACCACTTCATGGTCCCAACACGGTCTTGAATCAAGTGTTCGCTCAACGAAAAGTAGTTCGGTGCTGTTTCTTTACAGTTACTGGACAGGGTGTTTCTGCCATAAAGCGAATCGAGTACTATTTCTCACCCAATTTTTCATTCTTTCCAGAAGATATTGCCTTCATTTCTGGTGATATTGTGCACGCCCCTGTCTGGGAGTCGCGCACATCAGGCTGGTGGTTGTAGACACCAAAAATAAATTCATCGTGATCGTCAATCACAACGTGAAAGTGTTATGTCACGCACAACCGCAGCGTGCAGAATCATTCTTCAAGATGGTCCGTGTGTGAGTATGCTTCATAAAGCGGATGTGCAGTCTCCCTTGGATTTGTATTGACAATTAAATTTACATATTTCAAGTCAGAACCTGCATTCTATTGGTTATATTTTACTGGTTATTGATCTTTGCTGTGTTGTCTGCCCGTATCCTCTCTCGCAAGAGGGAGAATACCTAATGGTGTGTGGTTGTTATTATGGCAGCGGCTCACTCGTCGTACAATCTTTGCCTTTTTGTAACCCATGTTTCAAACAGTAAACAGCACAGGTGGTGCTACCACGTCGGCATTGCTGGATCCAAGGGTCCGTAGCTCCACCCAAGGCTCCACACCTCATTGCACAAGCCATGGGCGAGATCCTTCTTGAAGGCTCACATGCCCACATCCTGAGGTTAACTAGCTCCCCAATTTGCCTGCCCCCCCGCCCTCACCCCCAGTACTCATTGCGTGTCTAACCCCAGCAGAACGAACCACATTATCCAAACTGCTGACCAGCAGATCACACTGTTCACCCTTCATCAGCGTGCCTGCGGACACATTCAAAAGAGTGGCCTGCTGCCGCCCTTGCGATTTGTTTACTGCACGCCCCCCCTCGGTAGTTTCTCGAGTGTATTGCATGTTGTGCCTTGAGGGGGGGGGGGGATCCCATTTTTTAGCATTTATTGAACTAGAAACAGACGAGACTATCACTCAAGTGAAAGCGATTGATCTTCGTCGTAGCACAGTCCTTTCGTGCGCAGAACACCCACCCGCCCACCCACCCCCTTCAGTGACACAGACCGCGAGTCATGCCCGCAGTGTTGTGGTGGATTCTGCGAGGTCAGTGGCTGGACAACACGTCTGCCTTTTGCGAAGGGATGACATGATGGCCTTCCCCTCGGGGGCCTTTTCAGCCGGCCGGTCAACAGGTTGTGTGTGGGGTGTCGTGTTGGGACCGGTCGCCGTTCGGAAGCAAACCACATCATGCGAAGAAGAAAACGGCAACCTGCTGGAAGAAGAAGGATGGTTTCCCACTTTATTTTGCTGTGTCTCCTTCCGCTGTCCGTGGATTCTTTAGTTTTTTCCAAGGTTGGGAATAGACTGCATCTGGGAGCACAACGCCTTTTTGGGAAGCATTGTGCGCCCCACTGCCTGGTCGTCTGTCGCGATGTGTGTGTGTGTGACAGTGGATGTGTAGCATCAGAGTTCGCTCGTTGCAACTGACACTAACAAAAATCGTGAACGTGCGTGTTGAAGTAAGGCCATCGGCGTGCAGCACAGGAAGTGGTCCCCCAGCAGGTAATGCCGCTCTGGGACACGCCACCTGCACGTCGTGACGAAGTGAGGTGCCTTCCTTCTTCGAGGCATGCAGCAGGTGGTGCATTCGTCACGGTGAGGGCGATTGCCGTCGCCGTCGTTCTTTTCTATTTCGAAGCCAGAGAGTGCGCGTCAAAGTGAAGCCTCCTCGAAAGATAGCTCGATAGCGATCAACGCGATACGCCGCTCGGCCTCTTGCAATCTCTTCGCACGCCAACGCAGTGCCTATCGTATGCGGGATGTGCGTGATATTTCCTCAGAGATTGTCACGGCCAAGCTGTCGTAAATTCCCACAGAACGCGGTGTTGAGGGCAACTGATCTCCTCCATCTCTCCGACCGTCTTTGCCGCGGCGTCATGGCACTGCCTGGTCCTGCTCCCTGTTCTCATCTGAGCCAAAGGTCCAGCCAGTTGCCATGCCATCTAATGACCTACATGCATGCCATGTGAACAGATAGAACTTACAGTGAGAAGAGAAGAAGGCGATGCCCACTTCTGCTCTGAACAAAGCAGCCGGATGCATCGTGTATCCTTGCGGGCACATTCACACGACGTCTACCCCCTGAGATTCACTCGGTACCATTATTGTGCACGAGGGAATGACAGAACAAACAATAACCAGATGATGACAGGCTACTCGACTCTTTCTCCTGCATCGCATCCCAGAATTGACAGTCTGTGCTTTTCGGGTCATCCGCGAAGCGACACAAGAGTGCATGTATTTTGAAAGGCGGGTGCAATGCAACGGGTTCCAGACCCGGAGTACTTTTTCTTTGCAGAACGAGGCCCGCAGTAGGGTTGTGGTCGGGTGGTGCAAGTCCCCTCTTCCTCCACAACGGCTCCTTAATTTGTCAATCAGAATGTGGTCTCAATGCGCATACGATTGCCCGCAGCCATGTGAGTGTGTTTGTTTCAAATGGCAGAAGGCTTTCACAGCCTGCAGGCCAGTGTGTGTTCAACGAAACATGGTTACCAGTGCATCACAGAAGCCAAGAGACGTTCCTTTGACGATAATGCATCGGGTCCGCCTGTTGCTGCATCTGTGGACAGGTGAACTAGTGCCCAAGTGGCTGAACTCTGTTACACGGTTGGCGAAGCGCATTGTTGCAACGTCTTGCAGCCACATTTATGCACGGCATGCATGGTTGTACGACAACTTCTGTCTGACATTGGCGCTTGAATCGCAGATGAACTGAAGATGTTGTTTTATTATGAGGAACACGTCGGATTAGCTTTCGACTAACCGTCTGGTGGGAACCACGGGAGTTGTGCATCATGGCTATAGCCTTCGCCCCTTTCTTCATTTATATACTGCGGTCCCTGTTCTCATGATTCAGATGGGAGTGGACTCGGGGTAGTTGGAGTCCCGCCCAACACAAATCAGCAAGCAAATGCACACAAGGCAGATCCACTGGCACAGGCTGACAACAATAATCCTGGTTTCAAGTGAGCACTGGCGACGTTGGATGAACCCAGATCTTATCAAGGTGTAGGTTCATCTAGACAGCAGGGCGGTGGCCATGGAAGTCGGGATTCGATACAGAGTGTGTGACAACTCCGAAAGGGGGAAATCCTCCGTCGGTATTGGTCCACAACAACGGAGCTTCGGTATTCGAGGGCACTTGACATTTGAACAGGCAGGGTACAGTGTGCAGAGTGTGGCTTTTCGAATCGGTTTCCACCCATGCTGAAAGAAAATGGGTAACGAACAAGGCCTGGCTTGCCTCATTACAGGTCTTTTTTTACCACGAACAAGCTCTTGTCGCCGTCAAAAAGATATGTGCGCAGCGCAGTTTGTGAGTGGTGCCGAACTTTCCGTCGACTGGGCCGTTCTGCCTGCTGGGTGGGGCGTACGGGTCATGACGCCACCCTCAGGGCATCACTAGCGGTTCGACGTCACACTTGGGCTTTGCGTAACAAACGAACACGATACCTTTCGTGAAAGGTACAAACTGCGTGATGTGCACAACCAAACCCGTTTGCAACCCGCCTACGCCACTCCAAGGGTGGTGCGGTGTAGTCTGCATCCAACGTGAAGTGCCAGTGCCTTTTGGCTTTTGTGTCGGATTGCCACCCCCTTTGGTCAGCTATGTGATCAGCTGCCATGTGATATGCCTTCTGTGTTTGCGACGTATCCTTCCCCACACCGGTTCGACTTTACCCCCCACCCCCCCCCCACCCCGAAGGGAGATCATCCTTGTGCTTCCTGCTCCTTCTATTTCAATACCCCCATCCCGACTGGTTCCACGCTACTCTACGACAGATCAACCCCACGCCTTCATCGTTCTCTCGGGAAGTTCGGTGTTGAGTAGCCGCCACTGTTGGAAATCTAAAATAACCACTTTCCACCCCTACCCCCACACCCCTGCATAACGAGGGAAAGGAGATCATCCTTGCGCCCCCACTTCCCCCAAACCTCTCCCCCCTTAGCCTAGGCTTGCCAAGTGTGGGGATCAACAGCAAGGGCACAGCCCCGTGCTGCCTCCCCCCGCCCCCCCTGGCAAGAAGTAGAAGAACTGTGCGGCGCAGCAGGGTTGATTAACTGTGCATCACCGAGGGAGATGCACCGAATTTTCTCCTTCGGATAACACGGCCCATCCACAACCCCACCCCCCAACCACCCACCCCCCACTCTGTTGCTCCTGCCTGCGCCGGTGTTGTGATGTGCCCGATAACACGCCATCGCCCTGCCACACCGCACCACACCCTCGCAGCCAAGGGTGAATAGGGTTGGCTTGGTTCCATCATGGAGGTGTTTGCTGTAGATGCGACTTCCGGTGCCGAGCAGGTTATAGATATTGGCGAGAGCGATACCATCGGGGATCTGAAACGGCGCATGTCAGCTGCTTTTGGCTTTGATGCGCGTGATGGAGTTGACATGTCGATAGACGGGGAGGAGGTGCAAGTCGACGACGAAGCGGAGGTCGCAGACATCCATGAGGGCGGCTTGGAGTCGGGTGCGCGCATCCACGTGTCTCCCTCTGGCGATCTGCTTGCAGCTGAGCTCCGCAACGGCAACAAATCGATGAAGGATCTCCCTGCATGGGCCAGGCTGAAGCGCCCCTGCGTGTTAGTGCAGGCCTGCAGGAGGAATACAGCTTCGAACCTCATCCCACCTGCCTTCTGGGGGGACAAAGAGGTTGTCCTCTCGCGCGTTCGTCGCGATGCATCGTGTTTCTTCCAAGCATCTCCGGAGCTGCGGCTCGACCCGGATGTCGCAGCTGCTGCGGTTGGCTTCAACGGAGAAATGTATTGGGCCCTCGATGAGAGCCTGCGCCATGACGTCGCGTTGGTGAAGCTGGCCCTCGAGAATGACTGCGAGCTTGCAGGCATGCCGGAGAAGATGCGCGGCAACAAGGAGATGGTGCTGCTTGCGGTGTCCCACCTCGGGTCTGAGTCCTTCTCCCATGCCACGGCGGAGCTGCGCGGAGATGCCGACTTTGTGATGCAAGCAATGGAGGAAAGCTGCGATGTGTACAGGCTGGCCTCCCCAGAGGTGCGGAGCAATAAGGCTGTTGCGATGCGGCAGCTGCCCTCCAGGGGGAGGCTGCTGGAGTTCGCCTCCAGTGAGCTGCGGGACGACCGGGAAGTGGTGCTGGCAGCCATGTCCCGGACTGCGGGAAACCTGCAGTATGCGTCGCCACGGTTGCAGCGCGACAGGGGGCTCGTCCTGCAGGCAGTGCGCAGCCAGTGTGAGTTCCTCCACCAAGCGGGCGCTGATCTCTGCGACGACAAGGAAGTGGCGCTTGCTGCGCTAACGGAATGCACCGTTTGTAACGAGTCAAAAGGAGACGGGGGAGGGAACTCCACGCTGTATTCCTATCTGAGTGCAACCCTGCGCGAAGATCGAGAGGTGGCGCTTGCTGCTGTCCGACGCAGCAGCCTGTCACTTCTGAATGCCGGCGACGCCATCCGGAGCGACCCTGAGGTGGTGCGTGCGGCAGTGGCATCGCATGCCCACGAGTTCCCCGCATGCGACTTCGGAGGTCTCCAGTGTTTTGCGCCATCTGTTTATGCCAACAAGGAGCTCGTCCTGGAAATTGTTCGCCGGGTGCCCAAATGCTACCGCTTTATTGACAAATCTCTGTGCGGTGACAGAGATGTGGCCCTCGCTGCACTGTCCGCCCATCGCCCAGGGGTCTACGGGATGCTGACCGAAGCGCTGCAGCAGGACAAGGACATCCTCTTTGCAGCGCACCTCTCGGGGGACCTCTCGGACGAGCAGTTCCTGGGTGACAAAAGCTTCATCATGCGAGCCCTGGCCGCAGAGAAGAAGGATTACATCGGCGAGAGCAACCTGCTGATCCGTGCATCCCCTGCCCTGCAGGCTGACAGAGAGGTTGTGGCGCGTGCTGTATCGCTCAGTTCTGAGTATTTCACCTTCGCCAAAAAGGAGTTCAGGGCCGACAAGGCTATCGCCCTGATGGCGATGCGTGGCGGCGGGTGCCTTGGCGATGTGACGGGGGACGCACGGGTGGATAAGGAAGTCGTGCTAGCAGCGGTGACGACCGATCCAGAAAACATAAAGTACACATGCGACAGCCTACGTGATGACAAGGCGGTGGCCCTTGCGGTTGTCAAGCAGGGCAACGGATCATGCCTCGCGTGGATGAGTGACAGACTGCGGGACGATAAGGAGGTTGTGACGGCGGCTCTTCAAACAGATCCAAGCCAGTTTGGCGACGCCGGCCCCAACATGCGAGGAGACAAAGAAGTACTGTTTGCAGCGCTGGAAAGGCAACATGCGACGCGCACAAACCGCACCCGCAGGAAGGCGGGTGTCGGCCTCTTGGGTTACGCCAGTGATGCCCTGAGACTGGATCGCAACATCGCTCTGAAAGCTGTGCGCCTCTCCTCGCGCAATCTGTTACAAACAATGGTGCCTCTTGACGATGAGTTGAAGGAGGCGGCGGCGAAGGGGGCGGATGACAAGTAGTGTTCACATCACCGCCTAATCCTCTCGGAGGGCAGGGCGGGCGTGGAGAGATTACATACAGCGGGGTGGTGTGGAGTTACGTCCTGTGTATCAGTAGCTATCCCGCTGTACATGGTCAATACCGCTGGAAAGGTGAAGCCACGATGGAGTACGGCAGGGCAATGCCTGGCAGTCGCAGAGTCCCCCACCCCCACAGCACCCTCTTGCCAGCTGGAACGTAGACTGTCACCCTTCCCTCTGAGATAGCGTGCCTTGTAAACTCCACGAACACACAGACCTGCCACTGCCTTGCACCGTGATGACTCACATACACACACAAATCACTCCAATCCTACGCACCTTGTGTGCGGACGACGATGCTTCAACATGCACCACCATCTGACTGCACATGCTGCTGTCTTGTCTCACTTTGTGGGATCCCATGACATGTGTAAGAGTTTTGCACACCACCTTCGATCACACCCTTGCGAAGGCTATGCAGGTGACTTGTCCTCTCTGAGATAGCGTGTATTCGTATTGCGTTGCAAGTGTGACAACACACCGTACACACAATCACACCCACAACAAACAACGACCGTCAATTGGGTTGGGAGGCATCTGTCCCTGTGATGCACAGCTCCCCGCTGGACGTGCTCGGAAAGCAAAGCTGCAGGGCACGCCCTGCTGCGTTACGCATATCCATGGCCGCTCTGCGAGTGCCCGCAAGGGACGTGGGCAGCAGCGTCGAACCATGCGTCACACAGTCTCGCGATACAAGCGAATGGCAGTGTTCTGCCACTTCACAAACAAAACAGTAGAACAAGAACCAGCACGTGGTGCAATTCTGCTGGGCACAGCTGTCGGTGCCGTGCTGCAGCGGGAAACACCTCGGAGAATATGAGGGTGTGTCGGGACGGAGGTGTGTGGGTCAAGGCGGTCATAGCTAGTGGGGACACGTCAAGTGTCTGTTTCGTCGCAAGAGCTTCGCTCACCACCTTGGATCACACCCATGCGAAGGGGAAGCGGGTGATATGTCCTCTCCGCGACAGTAGTGTGCAAGGGTGGCATTTGTCCGTGTGGAGGAGAGGTTGGGAGTCACAATCATGTTCGCCCACCTACGCACAAGGGTAACAATCACACAAACAGGAAACAACCATACGGTACAACAATGAAATCAACGATGTTCCTCCTCGCCGCCGTTGGATGCGCGACCTTGGCCCACGCAAGAGGCGTGTGTGACGGTGCAGCCTTCTGCGGTGGCATCGCAAACAAGGCCTGCAAGACTGGCTACACATGTCTGGATGACCCCGACGACACATGTGATCCCAACAACGGCGGCAGGGACTGCAGCGGGTGCTGTGTGCGCCTCGTGATCCCTGAGAAGTCTTCGTCTGCTGCTGCCCCATCTGTCGACACGTGCACGATGTGCGGTGGCATTGCCAACACCCAGTGTGCCGCCGGTTACACCTGCATGGACGACACCCGTGACAACTGCGACCCGAACAACGGCGGGAGGGACTGCATCGGGTGCTGCGTGCGCCTCGTTATCCCTGAAACTCCGAAGCCTGCCCCTGTTGTCGACACATGCACGATGTGCGGCGGCATTGCCAACCTCCAGTGCTCTGCCGGTTTCACCTGCATGGACGACACCCGTGACAACTGCGACCCGAACAACGGTGGCCGGGACTGCAGCGGGTGCTGTGTGCGCCTTGTGATCCCTGAGAAGTCTTCGTCTGCTGCTGCATCTGTCGACACGTGTACGATGTGCGGTGGCATTGCCAACATCCAGTGCGCTGCCGGTTGGACCTGCATGGACGACACCCGTGACAACTGCGACCCGAACAACGGCGGGAGGGACTGCAGCGGGTGCTGTGTGCGTCTGGTGATCCCTAAGACGAAGAAGCCTGCCCCTGTTGTCGACACGTGCACGATGTGCGGCGGTATCGCGAACATCCAGTGCTCTGCCGGTTACACCTGCATGGACGACACCCGTGACAACTGCGACCCCAACAACGGTGGCCGGGACTGCAGCGGGTGCTGTGTGCGTCTGGTGATCCCTGAGAAGTCTTCGTCTGCCGCTGCGTCTGTCGACACGTGCACGATGTGCGGCGGAATTGCCAACATCCAGTGCTCTGCCGGTTGGACCTGCATGGATGACACACGTGACAACTGCGACCCGAACAACGGCGGCCGGGACTGCAGCGGGTGCTGCGTGCGCCTCGTGATCCCTGAGACGCCGAAGCCGGCCCCTGTCGACATGTGCACGATGTGCGGTGGCATTGCCAACATCCAGTGCGACGCTGGCTTCACCTGCATGGACGACACCCGTGACAACTGCGACCCGAACAACGGCGGCAGGGACTGCAGCGGGTGCTGTGTGCGCCTTGTGATCCCTGAGACGTCTTCGTCTGCCGCTGTGTCTGCCGACACGTGCACAATGTGCGGCGGCATTGCCAACATCCAGTGCTCTGCCGGTTTCACCTGTATGGACGACACCCGCGACAGCTGCGACCCTAACAACGGCGGCCGGGACTGCAGCGGGTGCTGTGTGCGTCTGGTGGTCTCTGAGACGAAGAAGCCTGCCCCTGTTGTCGACACGTGTACGACGTGTGGCGGCATTGCCAACATCCAGTGCGACGCTGGTTTCACCTGCATGGACGACACCCGCGACAACTGCGACCCCAACAACGGCGGGAGGGACTGCAGCGGGTGCTGTGTGCGTCTGGTGATCCCTGAGATGCCGAAGCCGGCCCCTGTCGACACGTGCACGATGTGCAGTGGCATTGCCAACATCCAGTGCGCTGCCGGTGGGACCTGCATGGACGACACCCGTGACAACTGCGACCCGAACAACGGTGGGCGGGACTGCAGCGGGTGCTGTGTGCGCCTTGTGATCCCTGAGACGTCTTCGTCTGCTGCTGCATCTGTCGACACGTGCACGATGTGCGGTGGCATTGCCAACATCCAGTGCGACGCTGGTTTCACCTGCATGGACGACACCCGCGACAGCTGCGACCCGAACAACGGCGGGAGGGACTGCAGCGGGTGCTGTGTGCGTCTCGTCGTCCCGCTTCAGTAAGGGTCTTTTTCCGTTTCCCGCCCAACCCAGACAACGCCACTATTGCGTCGTTGTCTTGGTTCCCCGCCCCTGAGCTTCTTCTGTGGTTTCCGAAACTGCGCAACCCCTGGTAGCTGTTGTTTTTTCCCACTCACGTCCCACTTGACGCCTCCTCTTTTTTTGGTCTTCCCATCGTGCCAGCGGTGGAGCCTGTACCCGGGGTGTGTCGTTTTTCTTGGCGCCCCTGCATGCCTGACAGATGGACCGGCCCCTGTATGCGCACTGCTGCATGCGCTTGCCTCTCTTTTGACGATGTGCAGTGTGACGGCTCAGCCCCCTCGGAACACTTCGATGACCTGGCGCTGTCCCTCTGCCCACATGACCTTCGTGTGAGGACGTGTCGCTTTGATTCCCCTTGCCTTGCAGGGACACTGATACGCTGGAGGAGGAGCTGACTGTGCCGTGTGCTGCCTCTGTCTTCGGAGGTTGCCATGCGGTGTCGGCCTCCTATCTACCTGCTTTGTATCGCGTGTGCCCTGCACGTTATGCCCCCTCCCCTTGTGCCCTCACCACTGCTGTCCTCTGCAGCACGTTGCCGATGGGAGACTGCCAGAATAGCTGTTGCTGCCTGCCTGGGTATCACCCCATGTGCACGGCGTGCGACGTGAAGAGCAGCCCCTGTACGCGTGCCCCTGCTGCGTGCGCGTGTCGCCGCCAGGTGTTGGTGTTGAGCCTTGTGCCCTGTGATGTGCCGTAGGCAGTTATCGGATGTGCTGTCCCTGTGCTGCATGTCTGCATGCCCTGTCTGCGGTGTGTCTCTTCTTCAAGCATCCATTTTGTGTGTGTTGGAGTGTTGATGTTCTTTGCTTTGCTTTGACTTCCCTTGGAGGCACCCTGATGCGCTGGAGAAGGAGCTGATTGTGCCGTGTGCTGCCTCTGTCTTCGGAGACTGCTGTGCGGTGTCTGACTCCTGTAGCCGTTGCTCGGGTGCCTTGTCTGTGCGTTCACCCGCACGCGTTGTCACTTCTTGCTTTTGTGTGTTCTTGCAAGTATCCTCGCTTCCGTAAGAAACCTTCGTTGTGTCTCTGGGCAACTCGCCCACTGGCCCACCTGGACGCATGTCCGACAGCCGCAGTCGCTGACCGCAGCAGAAGCCCCACACACCCCGCCCTGTTGCCTGCCTTGCCTTGCCTGCTGGTGCTGTGCCGCCACACATGAGGAGGACCTGCCACTGCCTTGCACCGTGATGACTCACATACACACACAAATCACTCCAATCCTACGCACCTTGTGTGCGGACGACGATGCTTCAACATGCACCACCATCTGACTGCACATGCTGCTGTCTTGTCTCACTTTGTGGGATCCCATGACATCTGCAAGAGTTTTGCACACCACCTTCGATCACACCCTTGCGAAGGCTACGCAGGTGACTTGTCCTCTCTGAGATAGCGTGTATTGCGTTGTAAGTGTGACAACACACCGTGCACACAATCACACCCACACCCACACCCACACACAATCACACCCACAACAAACAACGACCGTCAATTGGGTTGGGAGGCATCTATCCCTGTGATGCACAGCTCCCCGCTGGACGTGCTCGGAAAGCAAAGCTGCAGGGCACGCCCTGCTGCGTTACGCATATCCATGGCCGCTCTGCGAGTGCCCGCAAGGGACGTGGGCAGCAGCGTCGAACCATGCGTCACACAGTCTCTTCAGGCCACACAGAGTTCCTGAGAGTGAATGTGGATGTGAAGGTGATTATGAAGGTGAACCGCCAGCACTGCTTGGTTCCTTAGTTCGAGTTGTGCAGTACTTACCTAAGGCTATCCTCTTTGCGAGAAGGAAGAGGTTGTGCCACAGGGCTGCACGAGATGCACATTCTGTGAAGGCGTTGAGCCTCGCACTCGCGGATGATGACAACCTTAACTTTACCTGGCGAATGAGTCTCTGGCGCTGATTACATTCTTCCATTCGCAAACCAAGATCTGTGCTGACACGTGCATATGTGTGTGTGTCACAAGACAGCCACGTCTCGAGTCTTGTGTTGTGTTGTGTTGTGCGACTTGATATGCAAAGCTCCTGCCGTGGGTGAGTCACAGGGTTGCAGCACCGACCCGCATCCATGTCCCTGGCAGGCTCAATGGCAGGAGCGAGACAGTTGTTGTGGTTCTGTGTGATGTTGTGTTGTGTTGTGTCGTGTTATTCTGCATTCGTGGGAGTCTTCGGTCGGACATAAGACACAAAACATCAATATCAAAAACGCGTCTCGTGGGAGATGGGGGTGACTCAGCCACCGCTTTTCCGTTGCATTAGGCACCGTTCAGTGCAAAAGCTGACGTACGGAGGGGCGAAGGCAGGGAGCAAAACACCACTCGTTGGCCTGATGAAGGGTGGTGTTTGTTCCGTTCGCCCCCCTTCCAACCTTGCAAGAAAACTGTTGCTGCAAGTGGTAGAAAAACAAATACGCACAGGGAAGTCGTCTTCTCTAGTCCTCCCTTGACTCCCTAGTCGCACCGAAGGTGCTTAAACAAGTTTACTGAATGGTGTGGATGATGACAACCTTTTCAAGTTCTTGCTTGAGTGCTTCGGCTCGCTGAGGGCAGACATCTCGGACAATGGAGTTACCTCTGACACACACAAACGCACACCACACCCACTTCCGCCTTGTGCGGAACACCAAGAGTCAAGTGTCTGTTTCATCGTAAGAGTTTTGCACACCACCTTCGATCACACCCTTGCGAAGGCTATGCAGGTGACTTGTCCTCTCTGAGATACCGCACGTTGTGGCACACACAGCACGATCACAATCACAGTCATACCCCTCACCACTCGATCTAAGCGCTAGTAAAAAAAATCACAAACACCACACCAAACAACGACCGTCGATTGGGTTGGGAGGCATCTGTCCCTGTGATGCACAGCTCCCCGCTGGACGTGCTCGGAAAGCAAAGCTGCAGGGCACGCCCTGCTGCGTTACGCATATCCATGGCCGCTCTGCGAGTGCCCGCAAGGGACGTGGGCAGCAGCGTCGAACCATGCGTCACACAGTCTCGCGATACAAGCGAATGGCAGTGTTCTGCCACGTCACAATACAATACAATAGAACAAGAGGCAGCACGTGGTGCAATTCTGCTGGGCACAGCTGTCGGTGCCGTGCTGCAGCGGGAAACACCTCGGAGAATATGAGGGTGTGTCGGGACGGAGGTGTGTGGGTCAAGGCGGTCATAGCTAGTGGGGACACGTACGACCATCAGTCGTGTCCACCACCCGTTCCGATCTGCCGAGATGTGTGGCATCAAGGAGTTGTGATGCACCAGTGGTATTGGGCCCACACAAGTTGAACCTTCTGTCTGAGAGTCACACACACACGCACACCACCCAATCTTCATCAGGACTTGCCACACATACAAAACACACGTCGAAACAAGAAGAATGGCGCCCGTGCGGGCATTTGCAGCGTACGACGGGAAGAAGGTGGTGGGGGCGTACGAGTACGAGCCGCGTGTGCTGAACGAGCATGACGTGGAGATCGAGGTGACGCACTGCGGTGTGTGTGCGTCTGACGTGCACCTGGTGGACCAGGACTGGCCCATCCCGCAGGAGCGGCCGCTCGTGCCTGGGCACGAGGTGGTGGGGCGGGTGGTGCGTGCCGGGGCGCAGGTGGCGGCGGGGCTGGCGGTCGGGCAGCGCGTCGGAGCCGGCTGGCAGTCCGGCAGCTGCGGGGACTGCAAGCAGTGCAACGGGGCCAGCGAGCAGTACTGCGGGAGGCTGGAGCACCTGATGATGGGGCGGCACAGGGCGTCGAAGACGCGCAACTACGGCGGGTTTGCCGACCGCGTGGTGGTGGACTCGCGGTTTGTGTACGCCATCCCGGAGTCGCTGGGGTCGGCGGAGGCGGCGCCGCTGCTGTGTGCGGGGCTGACGGTGTTCTCGCCGCTGAAGCGCTACGCCGGGACGTCGGGCGGGCAGCGCGTCGGGGTGGTGGGGATAGGGGGCTGGGGCACCTGGGGGTGCAGCTGGCCAAGGCGCTGGGGCACACCGTGACGGCCATCTCGCACTCCCCCAGCAAGGAGGACTTCGCGCGCAAGCTCGGAGCTGACATCTTCCTCAACAGCGGGGACGTGGAGGCAATGCGTGCGGCGGCAGGCAGCCTCGACCTGCTGCTGGTCACCATCAGTGCCGCAATCGACTGGGACCTGTACCTGGGGCTGCTGGACGCACGTGGGACGGCGGCACTCGTCGGGCAGCAGGAGAAGAAGATGGAGATCACGGCCATGGGCATGGTCAGTCGCGGCGTGCAGGTTGCGGGGTCGCTGCTGTCCTCGCCTGACGAGGCGCGTGAGATGCTTGCTCTGTGCGGGGAGCACGGCATCGGGGCCATGGTGACGGAGCTCCCCATGTCGCAGGCCAACGATGCACTGGACCGTGTGCGTGAGGGGAAGCCTCGGTTCCGTGACGTGCTTGTGACTGAGGCTGGTGCTGCTGCTGCTCGTGAGCAGTGAGGCAGCCAGTCCCTGTGAAGTGCTGGGACAAGGCGGCATCGACGGCTCTTGTCTCATGCTCTCTGACGGGCTGTCTGGGTTCACAACAACCCGACACCCCGTTGCTTCCTATTTCATGTGCTTCTGTTTTCATTATCTTCTCAATCCAGCAAGGACAGAGTGACCTTCATGTCACTGCATTGGCAATGTAGAACACAGCAGACACATGTCACTAAAAACGGGTCTGAGAACGGCGAGAGGTTGTTGTGGTGAAAACCACGCGCCTCGACCTGTGATGGTGAGATGTGGCTCTGCAATGCTGCTGCCGAGTGCCTCCTTGACAACAATTTGACCTGCGAATCTTGTGCTCCACTTCCTAGCTTCCTTGCGTGAGGTGGCGGAAGAACAATCTTCTGTACCCACCTTCGTTGACTTCCGTGTTGTTTGGCTTTGCTGGCAAGCACCCCTTTCCTGTGCCAGCGTCTGCACCTTGCCTGCGCTGTGTCCTCCCTAACTCCTATTCCTAACTCCCGGCTCTTGTGTTGCTTGTGCTGCTTTGCCGGCTCTGTTCACACAGACACAGCGGGCCAGCAGGCTGGCCGTTGCGGCATGTTGCCGTGTCTTCTGCACATCACTCACCAGACAAATTATGGATGAGGCTTGGACTTGAGAAACATGATGATGATGGTGCTGATCCCTCCGACCCACCACTTGGTTGCATGTGTCTCGACAGTCGGTTATGTCCTGTCGTCAGTTTCATTGTAAGAGTTTTGCACACCACCTTCGATCACACCCTTGCGAAGGCTATGCAGGTGACTTGTCCTCTCTGAGATAGCGTGTATTCGTATTGCGTTGCAAGTGTGACAACACACCGTACACACAATCACACCCACAACAAACAACGACCGTCAATTGGGTTGGGAGGCATCTGTCCCTGTGATGCACAGCTCCCCGCTGGACGTGCTCGGAAAGCAAAGCTGCAGGGCACGCCCTGCTGCGTTACGCATATCCATGGCCGCTCTGCGAGTGCCCGCAAGGGACGTGGGCAGCAGCGTCGAACCATGCGTCACACAGTCTCTTCAGACCACACAGAGTTCCTGAGAGTGAATGTGAATGTGAAGGTGATTATGAAAGTGAACCGCCAGCACTGCTTGGTTCCTTAGTTCGAGTTGTGCAGTACTTACCTAAGGCTATCCTCTTTGCGAGAAGGAATGTATTGTTGCACACGCGCATATGATGACGAACTGTTCATTACATACCACTCGTATCGGACGCACCTTGTGTGCGGACGACGATGATTCAACATGCACCGCCATCTGAATGCACGGGGTCACTGGCGGGATGAGAGTATGTGTGGTGTGGATGATGAGTCACGAGGATCTGGACAGGTATTGTTTGACGGCATTGCCGACTGACACTAATATCCCGCATAACATGCGTCTGACATCACGAGCTCCTGTGGGACGTGTTGTGTTGTGTTCTGGTGAAGAGGTCAAGGGACAGTGACGACACAACAGGATCGGTACTATCTGACCGCACTCTGTGCGGGCTGAATACAAAAACCTGAAGAAGATCAAAAGCTTTGTCTGAGTCCGTCTGTGCACTGCTGCGCAGTCCGAAGCTGCATTTGCATTTGCAGTTGCTGCCATCTGGGAGGGAAGATGCAACATTGTGGTGCACGGCACACCGGGCATGATGACATCGCACATCAGTTCATCTTTGTAGGTTGGGACAACTGACTCCCCACGGGGATGTGCAGAGGACGCAACAGGATACAACTCCACACTGACCCGCTACTTGCCGAGTGAGTGGGGGCTACGATGTATTGGTGCATGTGAGCCCTTATCCAGCGAGCCCGGATCCGATCAGACGCCGTATCGCGCCTGATCTGCTCTGGCTTTGCTGTCCCTCACACTTTGTCAGACTCTCGTTCGTTGCTGGCTTTGGCATTCTCCACCGATCATGCTCGACACTCTCCCCCTCACCACCATTGCCACTCACCTCTGCAGGACTGACACGCCTCGCTATCATGCCGACGGCGAATCGCTTCTTCATCGGCTTCTACGATGCGGCAGAGGAAGTGAGAGCCATCACGCAGTCTGTCGTTGATGCCTTGGGTGACAAGATGGCTGCCGTCAACGTCTACAACGAGTCGAAGCTTTTGGGATGCAAGTTCGCCTGGATGGCTGTCCGCGAACCCTCCCATCTGAAGGATGTTCAGGATGTTCTCGGGAAGAAACACACTGTCTACTGTGACGTCGACAACAGCCTTGACGAGACGGACCCAACCTTTAAGCAGAGGGCCTTTCTTAACCTGGTCCTGGCCCGTGACGGTTCTAAGCTGAACCTGAACAGCAGCGTTGTTGACTTCCTTTTGAAGGACCTGGCAGGTGGTGTGCAGCTGGAGGCACGCTTGCGGGAAGTCATGACTGCCCAGGGCGCGCAGCCCTTGGAGGCGCTTGTTGAGGTTCTGTCAGAGCTGACCAGCACGAAGATCACCGGCGTGACTGCAGACCCTGTTGTTGTCTCAGAAGCCCTCCGCTACTGCGACGTGCGCCGCAAGGTCGCAGCTGCGAAGCGACAGCAGGCTGCTGAAGAGTTCGCCGCCAGCACATAATATTTCTACGGACATTGCTGCGTCTGCGCTCTCCATTCCCATGCGCCTATCTGCCCTAGCCAAATTTTGTCTCAGCAGCAACGTGGTGGTGCCACGCCTGCTTGGCGCCAGGGGTGCAGTTCACCCTTCTTCGCAGATGAATATGGGTTCGTTCATAAACACCCCCCCCCAGATTGGGCCTTTTAGCCATTTTTGGGCGAAAATTGGGGAAAATCGCATTCACCACCCTCGCAACCACCCTCGAGGTGGGAAAACAGGTTCGGGGGCACTTGGGAGGCCTTTTTCCGGCCATTTTTGTGCAAAAGACCCACAATCATGAGGGGAATGTATCATTTTTCCACGCTCCATTAGGCCGTCTCTGCGACTCTCCTGCCTTCTGGTATTTACCCGGACCAGAGCACATGTCATCCACGAGGGAACCAGGGACTCCTTTGATAGGGGCTTCGTTCGTTGCGCCTCCATTGACGTCGATACAGTTGCCAGAGTTGCGCCAGAGTGTCAGACCCCTAACAAAAGTCAGAATGAACCATCAGAGTGGAGCAAATCCTGCAGTTCCTCCCCGACGTGTGGTGGTCCTACTGGCTGCGGCAGATGTTTTCACTCCGTCTGGGGGCTGCCCTCCCGAGTGCAGTAGCCACCAGTCGGATGGCCTTGTGTGACACATGTAATTGGTCGTCGAGCTGTGCAGATGATACCCGTCTTTCACCACACTCGTCCGCCACCGTCTGGTTATACCAGACAGTGTCCTTCCAAAGCTGCAATGAGCGCAGGTAGATGCCTGATTTGCGGGACCCTCATCTGTGCATCCGAATCAGCACACCGTCGAACACTGGTTCGTATCGATGTTGTCCTCTGTGAATCGTAGTGGGTCGACCGCCGGGGCTCACCCTTGCCTCGAGAACACCCTGTACCTACGGGCATGTTACACTCTTCTGACTATCCGTCATCCCGGAACCCGTGGACGATGTGGCGTTTGCTCTCCAGGTCGAAGTCCTGTCATCTGCTGAATGATGCTCGGTGCCAGCATACCGAGACACTGACTACGACCACTCCGCGAGCAATCTGATCCCTCATCTGTTTCGTCGAACGAAGACTTACGCCGATTTCGGCAGCTCTTTTGTGATCCGGTACCAGGCTCGCGAGAAGGTATTTTTCCCTATTTCTCATGCCAATGAGAGAGCAAAATGGACTCCTGGGTCCCCCGTGGCCCCCCCGGACCCCCCGAAGTGCAGGTGGGGGGCAGACGAGGGTGGTGAATGCGATTATTTCCAATTTTTGGCCAAAAATGGCTAAAAGGCCCAATCTGGGGGGGGGGGGTGTTTATGAACGAAGCCATATACAAAATCTCAAAAGCCCCAGCTGGCGACAACGGCAAGCTTCGCCTTGTGTGTCACACCAGTCTCTCCCTCACACCAATACCCCCCCTGGCGTTGCTCTGCCCTGTCTCGGGCTCGGCCCTGTGGCGGGGGCATCGAGCACCACACACATATCCGCTCGGCGCTCTCAAGAGTGGTGGCATTTCAAGAATCGATGCCGTGTTCTTCAGCTCGTTTGTGGCTGTTTCTCAGAGTTCGAAGGTGTATGTGGACTGGTGGGTGTGGTTTGTGGGTTGCTTTGAGTACCAGACTAAGCACCCTCCCCCCGCTCCAGAATCCTGCGACGGCGGCCCTCTCTCACCGGGGCTGCCGTGCCAGGAACAACACAGCCAAGAATCGTTCAACTTGTTCAAGGTGCTGGATGAGAGCCACCAGGAGCACATACGCAACGCATCGATCAGTTTGTTTGATTTTGTCCGTGCTTTGTGTGGGGTCGTATCGCGTTGTCGCGAAACGTTGTATTTCCCTCCATATTGTGTAGTGTGCCTCTATCGAGAATGCAAATGTTTTGCCCGCGCGTGTGTGTGTGTGACCAGCGTTGTGAGGATGGAGTTGCTGTCTTGTCTGAGTGTGGATGCCGTGACGGAAGAATGCGCCACAACGAACCCATCGCACCCGCCTGCCCTGTCTCCAGCTCAAACCGTGCTTCCGCGGGCCTTCGCGATGTCGAACCACATGAGCAGACCCGATGGCACGCCAGACCCGACCCGACCCCACCCCACCCCCCCTTGCAGCACACCCCCTCCCCCCGCCCGACCAGACCCCCCAAGCGCCACCACCCACCACCCCTCCAGGCGCAGTGTCTGATGGCACTCCGGCGATGTCTGCCGCGCCTTTGCAACACGCTCATTCAGGAGGCCCCACAGCTGGTAGGTGACGATGCTGCGCTGGGGCTTGGCGTCCCGTCGGTGCATGACCGGTCGAAGTACGCCCCACAGCTCCCCACGCGCAACCAGATGTTGCTGCAGCGGATGAGGCAGAGGGAAGCGGCGTCTGAGGCGCAGACATCACCTCTCAAAGCCACGGGCCCCACAACGGCCGAAGATGCTATCCGTGACCACCGCCTGGCGGCACGCACAGACGAAGCAAGGGCTGTCTTTGCCCAGGCCCTGAAGCAGGGCCGTGTGACCGAAGGGGCGCTGGTCGAGGTGCTTCTGCTGCACGAGGAAGGAAAGGATGCCGAAGCGGCAGGCCGCGACGTCAAGAATGCGAGCAGGACCCTCGCTGTGACGCAGCGCATCCTCCGCCACCTCAGGAGGGTCTATGTGGCGGCAGGGGACAGGGAGACGGCCGGGTCTCTGCTGCGGGCCCTCACCCCGCTCCCCCCGAAAAAGCGGGCGCTGCCGACAACTCTTCAGGAAGTCGCCAACCGCAAATCATCTTACGGGGAGAAGACCACTTGGTGGGAGCTTGCAAGGGCGCAGGGGGCGGGGCTTCAAGGGAAACCCTTCTCAGCCGTGCGGCGCTGAATCCATCCTGCTGCCAGCTTGTGTGTGGAAGTGTGCGTGCAGCGCGCCCTCTAGAAGCCGGAATGTGGCGTCCTGCGTGCCTATCCACGGCACGTGGCAAAATCGCATCAGTCAAGTTACAAAATCACACAACACGGATGTGCGTGCCTGTCCACCACAGTGGTTTCCCTGTGCAGCCCCTGCACGGGCACACACCCCATTATGTGCGTATCTATCAACAATGGACGCCCGAATCAGCGCGATCTTCTGTGCGTTCTCCAATAGTCTCGTGTGTGATTTCTCCTAACCGCAACAGAACGAAACCCCCCCCCCCCCCCCCAACCGCCTTGAAGGACGGGTCTGTCCATGGGCACCTCATGACACGTCTTGACGCAACCTAACCTTCCGCCTGGAAGCGGAGTGAGTGGTGTGTGTTTGCAACGCCCCCCAAGACGCACACCGTGCTCTCTCTGTGGCTCTCCGCGACTTTCCCCGCCAGGGGGTTTACCCCTGCTGCCTGTAGTCCTTTGGCCCCACCCCACCTCTGCCACACAAACCCCTGCAGGCAGGGCTGGTGGTGGCGGCTGGATTTCGTCCGGTCTTCTGTCGCGATGTCGGGCGGGGAAGAAGATCCCTTTGCCGCCTTGGAGGCACTTCTGGACCAGGAGGAGGCGACAAGGAACGTTGGGGTGAAGCGGAAACGTGCAGAGAGCGAGGAATCTGCGGATGTCTGCCCCGTCTGCCAGGATGTGCCGGAACACCCGAAGGGCGTGCTCCCCAGGTGCAAGCACGAGTTCTGTTTTGAATGCATCTCCGAATGGGCGAAGCGCAGCAACGTCTGCCCGATGTGCAAGGGGCGGTTCGGCAAGATTAATAAAGTCAACAAAACTGGGAAGACTGTCGGAAGCAAGAAGGTGAAGAAGCGAGACTTCGAAGACTACGACAACGACATCGACAGCGATGACTACCTCAGCGAGGAGGCAGAGGTGTGCATGATCTGCGGGTCGAGTGACGACCCCGGCCACCTGATGTACTGCGACTACGCTGGGTGCACCCAACTGCAGCATTCCTACTGCTGCTTCCCCTCCGTCGCTGACCCTCCGGAAGACGGCGAGTTCTACTGCCAGGACTGCTACTCCAATCACAGCCTGCCGACACAGTGGACCACGGTGGACCCCAACATCAACCTTGCGCTGAAGAAGGTCCAGGAGCAGGAGGCTGCCGAAGCTGCGGATCGGCAGGCCAAGGCGGCCAGCGCCGCCGCCATTGACGCGGCTGCTGCGCCGCCACAGGAGGCCCCCCGTGAGCCTGCTCCGCAGGCGCGCCGTCCCCCTGCTCCTGCGCCGCCTGCGCGTGGGGGACGTGGCAGGGGTGGCGGTGTGGCGCCGCCTATGGGCGAGGCGGCGGCTGCGGCTGTCGTTGCGGAGCTGGAGGGGCGCGGGAGGGGTGCGCGCCGGGGCAAGGGGGGCGGCAAGGGCGGCGGTACGGACGACGGCGCCGCCCCGCCGCGGGGGTTCCCCAACTTCACGCCGGCGGTGATCCCGAAGCTGGAGGGGCCGATCATCCCGCCGCCGCCCCCGCGCAATCCGAATGTGCCGCAGGGGCTGATGCACCTCATCAAGCCGCCCTCCTCGCGTGCCACTGCCATTGTCAGCGTCGTCAACACACGCCCCCACAGCGTGCGGCAGCTCCGCGATGCCTTTGCGCGCACCAACGCAGCAGATGTGCCACGCACCCTGGCGAACGCACCCCGCCGCCGCCCGCATCCGCATGGTGGCTTTGCAGGGGGGCTGACCTCGCTCGGCAGGGCGCCGGTCGGCTCGCGCTCGGCTGCGACGACACCAGGGAGGGAGGCCTCCCGCAGCAGGGGCGACGTGCCGCCCCTCGACACGCCGTCGCCGCAGGGGCGGGGCGAGGGGAGTCAGCACAGTGGGACGCCGAAGCGCAGCCTGTCGCTCACGGAGTGGTCGCAGAAGTTTGCTCCGGAGCCGAGCGAGTCGCAGGTGTCGGAGCTGCAGGGGGCCTCCTGCGACACGCTTGGGTCGTCGCAGCAGGAGGCGCTGGGCCCGACGCAGCTGCTGGAGGTGGAGGACATGCTGCAGGACCTCCGGTCCCGCATCCGCCGCGACAGGCAGGATCGCCGGGAGAAGCGGAAGCGTTCTGTCGCAGAGATCTACGCGGCAAGGGCTGCCGTCATCGCTGCCGTGGGCTGTGCCCTAGGGACGGTGGTGAGGAATGCCGAGGCCCGGGAGAGGCGCGTGTCGGCTGCGACGTATCCGCCCGAGAAGATGGTGGCGGGTGTGTTTGTGCCCACCCCAGCGCGCAACGCTGTTGTGGGCAACATCAAGCGCCTCCTGATGCCTGCATACACCGATCAAGTGATCTCCAAGGACCAGTTCAAGGTGGTGGCGACGAAGTGCCTTTCTGCCTACCTCTCGGCAGTTGTCGGGCGCCACCAGCGCACCCTCCTTCGGGACCAACGCAAGCTGCCCCAGCATGAGTTTGTGAAGACAGTGTATATGCTGATCACAACTGCAGACGAGGTGATCGAGCTCGAGGCGCTGTGCCGTGAGCATCTCCGTGCCTTCCTCCGGGGGACCCGCCGTCCTGCGACACGTTGATGTTAGCTGTTGCATGTGGTACGATGTTTAGTTGATGGTGGCATTAGCCGCCTTGCCTAGCCTGCATTGCTTTTAAAGGTGATATCCGCACTGGAGTTGGTTTGTTTTTTTTGAATGGTGCCTTCTGTTTACAAATCCGCTGGAAGCCGGGCCGGTGCACCCCCTCCCGCCCCAACCACCGCCACCCCCCCTCTACCTTGCATTTACGGTTTGGTCCGGCATGCGCCAGAGTTTCCACGTCACACCCCCCACAGGCACACAGCACTCGGCATTGCGCCGACAGCATTGTGTCGACACGATGCTGATCAGACATGTCATTAACCCATGGTTGGCAGGGAAGCCCATCCTCGCTGGATCGGCGCGGGGCCTTCTGCGTGTGACCAACCCTTTGTACATGCGGCAGACAAAATACACACAGTTTTCGCGCACGCTGGTGAAGAGGGATTTTGTTACACCGTACATCTCAGGAATGTTCTTTGGGCCGGTTCCGATGGTCTATGCAGTCTTCACCTCAATCACGTGGCTTATTGGGCATTGCTACAACGTCTATCCGTGGTTCCTGCTGCTGTTCCTTGTGATGTTCCTGATGCATTTCGGGTCCCGTGTTGCGGACTACGACAGAGGGCAGATGCTCAACCTGAACCTGCTCTACAACGAATCGCACAACGTCACGACAATCTCGGAGATTGTTCACTCTTGCCGGAGCTGGCGCCAGCTGTCGGACCACAGCTTCAACGTTACGCCCGAGGAGGCCGAGGCATCAGATGACTGGGTTGTCGACAGGGACGGGGCAGTCGAGCCGTCCCCCAACAAGGTGAGCCCTGCAGGGCTTGCAGCATACCACTTGCTGAACAGCATGTCGCTCCGGTGGGATGTCATCTCGTACACGGCTGACTGGAATGACTCGTGGTGCCGCAGGGCGTATGTTGCCCCCTAGAATCCCCCGAGGAACTACGTGTTACGTACAGACACCTGGTCGTGTTTTAGTGATACTGTGTTGCGGTCCAACCACCAAGCCACTGACAGACAACTGCTACACACTCTCCCATCGTGCATTGATCTGCCTTGTACAACATATCTGGTGTCTAGAATTTTGATGACTTGGGTATCTTGTTCACACCCCCTCACGCATACAGGCACCTCCTGATGATCCAGCCCAGTTGGCTGATCGGTGGCGGGAAGGAGGTTCACTCACGTGTTCGCACCTACGTTGGTGACTGGACGTATGTTGACAGCTTGCGACAGTATTTGCCAGTCACATCGAGCTGAGCCGCATCCGCCGACAACACCTTTGTTTTTCGAAAGCAAAACAATAACGTGCGAGTTGTCTGCAGGAAAATTTAACATTCTCTGTCGTTGTTTGTTATTTCGCACAGAAATCAACATCTTCCAATCGCCACCACCCTCTACAGTGACGAGTCCTACCCCTGGTCGCGTTCGAGTTCGACCTTTTCTATCCCCTACACCTATGAGTACAACGCGAAGCCGTGGTTCTAGAGTCAACCACCGCTGAGCTAGCCGACCTACTGAAAGACAAGGGACCATCTCCCACCCGAGGTCTCGACACTGCCAGCAACTTGGGGGGGAGGAGGTGAATGGGAGCTGAATCCTCGATGCCACCCCCTCACTGAACACTGAAACCCCACCCCCGCCCCGCCCCGCCCCTCCTGCTGGGTGAAGGGTCGTATGGCACGGGTATCGCTCTGAACTCTCTGCACACCTTCCGGTTTCTCTGCATTCCGGACCACGCAACACAATAAAACCACCCGGGCCCTGCCTCTTTGCTGCAAGAGGCGGTGCAGGAGGAGGCTGTCCCCAGCTGGCATCAAACACCCGCTGTGGCCCCTCTAGAGGGCTGGTACAACCACGAGGTAGGTTGGTGGGGAGATCCCCCCTCACACCTGCCGAAAAACAATCTATCATCTGCAGAGGCCGGGTCAGGGAAGCAAGCGCCCGGAGGGGATAGTGTCTCGTGCACCAGGAGGTCCTCTCGTGTGCCCTTCTTCTGTTCTGCGAATTCGTGTTTTCTCCGATCCTGCTGTATCCGGCACATTGTTTGCAACCCTATTGTGGATTGGGTGCGCCGCCACCGCCGTCCCACCACCACCCACCAGGACAGTGCCAGCCAGGGTTTAGACTCAGAGGTGCATCTTTTCGTTGCGTGGTGGAGATCATATTTTTTTTGTTTTTAACGAGCGTATCGAAAAAAAACAAAGAAGGGCCGCAAAAAATACCACAGCGGAAGGGGGGGGGGGGATATACGGCCTGAAAAAAAGCTTGAGGGTTCGCACCTTTGGGTGGGGTGGGGGTGGTGTCGACTGTCGGACGTAGTGTGACTTCTGGCAGCCTATCCCGTAACCCCCCTCCCCACCCCCTCTCCCTCCCGTGCCCTCTGCCAAAAACAACACTGCGCGCAGCACACGCATGCATGGGTAGTTGTTGCGCAGACCACCACCCATGGGGCCCCTTCTTCACATATTGGTGTGTGTCATTCGGCTGGCGGGAATGGGGGCGGGGTGGGGGGGGCAACTTCCGAAGAAGCACACGAAGTGCATTCGAGTAGCAGATGTGTGGTGTCAGGGGGACAAACGGAGGAAAATATTCATTTTTTTTGCGGAATTTTGCGGAATTTTGACCGAGGAGGGGCAGGTTATGCACGCGGTTGGTGTGTGGAGGGGGCGGGGGGGCGGGCGGGGGACGAGCGTATTAATCCAGGCCACGACGGTTGTCGATGTATTTGGTCGCCAAGACCAAAGCAAAACAAAAGGAGGTGCACAGCTGCGGGGTATGGGATGCGGGGGGTAGCAATGTTATGATCGGTTCGGATACTTCTTCACCCCCCCCGCGCCGCCGCCGCCACCACCGCCTCCCACACCCCTCCCCTCATCGCACAACCTGTGATGTTTTCTCATTCTTCTGTGCTCCTGCATTCCCGCTGTCTGGTTGGGCACAGAACTCAGCATGACCCACTCAACCCACCCTTCCCACAGGCAACCACTCACACAATGGAGGGTGTGGAACAGTTTGTAGCGATGGGGTTCTCCCGAAAGCATGCGGAAGAGGCTGTGGCAAAGTATCCCGGGAGCAAAGAGCAGGCCACAAACTGGCTGCTGAGCAACCCGGATTCCGGGGCGGGGACCGCCGGTGGGTCGCGTGAGGAGGATGACATGCAGATCGCCATTAACCAGAGCCTTGGCACTTCGACCCAGGCAGGTCCAACCCAACCTGACATAGGGGACAACGATGCGCAGCTGCAGCAGGTTCTGATGGAGTCGATGATGACAGGCGATGCTGCGTCCATCCCGCAGATCGCCAAGGTGCAGTACTCCCCTGTGGACATGGTGAAACCTTCACCCGACCTTCCCGTTGGCCTGAAGAATGTGGGCAACACATGTTACGTCAACACCTTCCTCCAGCTTTACTTCAACATCCGCCCTTTTCGCGATCTGATTCTCCGCATGAAGTGTGATGCCGATACATTCCTCTACGCCTTGCAGCTCACCTTCGTGCGGATGTGGCACAGCGAGAAGAAGTTTGTCGACCCCACTCTTCTGCTGCAGCATATGAAGGATTCATTTGGCAAGCCGTACCGCGTGGGGCAGCAGGAGGATGTGGCTGAGTTTAACGACACATTCCTCTCCAACATCGAGGAGGGGATGCACGAATGCCCCGACGAGCTGAAGCAGCTGCGCCAGATGGTGGAGGGTTCGACAACTGAGACCTACAGGGTGTCGGTCGTTGATTATGAAAAGCAGAAAACCGACCAATACCGCACCGTGGTGCTCCCCGTGGATCCACAGAGCGAGTCGCTGTATGATCTGCTCGACTCCTATACTGACGTGGAGGTGTTGCGGGGCTGCTATAAGTATGACCTCCCGCGGAAGGATGGCGAGGGTGTGGAGGAGCACGTGGCAGAGGAGGCGGTGAAGGGTGTGTTCTTCAGCGAGTCGCTCCCCGGCATCCTCGCCTTCCAGCTGCAGCGGGCCAGTTATATCGACGGTGTGTTGCGGAAGAACAACCAGCAGGTTGCTGCCCCCCAGCTGCTGGACATGTCGCGCTATGTGTCCTGCAACGAGGTCGCGACCCGCGCGACCCGCGAAAGGGTGAATGCCATCCGCGATGAGATCAAGTCTATCGAGGCGGAGATGCACGACCTCACCAACGTGGAGGCGACAGGCAAGTCGCTTGACGAGCTGATTGGGGTGATGGAGAAGCGCATCGCTGGGGTTGTGGCAGAGGCTGTTGACCAGGACAAGCAGAGGGCGACGGCCAACGCATTTGCGCTGATCCGGGAGTATGCGGCACAAGAATCTGATCGGGTCACATCCCTGCGCACCAGGCATGCAGGCTGCAAGCGCAAGTTGAAGGAGATCTCAGAGTACGACTCTTCTGACATGCAGCAGGTCCCCCACACGTCTTACGTCCTGTCGGGCATATTGATGCATGACGGTGCGGACACACAGTCTGGACACTACTGGGCATGCATCGGCAACGGGGCACGCTGGTATCGCTACAACGACATCACCGTGACAGAGCTCAGCGATACTGAAAGGGCACAGTTTGCAGGCCAGCATGTGGAGGGGGGTGCGCCTGCTGCAGGTCACAACAACACTGCGTACTGTATTGTGTACACTCGCATTGATTTGGTGGAGGCCGCGTCCCTGTGCGGCACGCTTCCACGCGTGGTGGAGGATCTGAGGCAGATCGTCGTGAAAGAGAATGTCGCCCACAGCGACAGCGTGCGGGAGTGGGAGGACAGCATGCGCAACTTCGCACCTGCCTACGACAAGAAGAAGGAGGAGTACACCACTGCGGTGCAGAAGATCAACGCCGAGAAGGCGAGCGGTGCTGGCGGGGTGCTCACCGTGGCAGACCTAGTCGTTGCGAGTGCGTCTGCCGATGGGGGTCCGATGATGCTGAGCCTCAGCCGTGACGAGCGGGTTGCAAGCAAGTTCGCCTTCGCGCTGTGCAAATATGAAGAGAGCGAGAACATCATGCGCGTGCTGCCCGTCGCAGAGGCGTACGCTGCCTGCTTCACAGGCGGCGACCTGATCCAGGATTGGCAGGGCAACGAGCACACACCGCGCGCAGAAGCCATTGCGAAGCAAACCGATGTGACGGCGCTGCTCTACCCCACGAAGAACCTTGTCACATACTGCCGAACGTCTTACGAAGGCTTCCTGAGGGCTAACGACAGCCTGTTGCAGGTGCTGAAGATGCTGAACACCAAGCGGGAGCTCAGCAATCCTGACAGTGTGGCTGTATCGTGGAACTACGTCTGCGACACAGAGCGCATCGAGAAGGCATGGCGGGATGAGCGCCACACCATCGTCCTGCTGGAACTGCTGGTGCGGTGGATGCAGCAGCTCGCTGTGCTTGCGACCAACGTCCGCCCCACGGAGCGCATGCTGCAGGAGCCTCTGAACTACGTCGCGCGCATCGCCTCCAGCCTCCCGGGCAACCTGCCAGCCCAGTTCCGCGAGCTCTGCATCGCGTCCCTCACAACCCCGGTGACCTACCGACAGGAGGTGGAGCGTGCCTACTTCGCACGCACTCCCCCCACACGCACAACAGTGAGCGTGGCCACAACACCGCCCCCCGCTGTACTCGCAGACGACCTCCTGGTCCAGGAGGAGCTCTTCTACCCGACGGTCACTCCTGAAACCCTCGGCTTGCTGGCGGGTATGGATTAAGCGCGAGCCGTTGGGCGCACATGTCTCGTCGCAAAGGGGGGTCACCTTTGCCCCCTTTGCCCCCTGCTAACCCCACGCAGATGTGGTGATATATATATCTCTGGCGGAGGCCCCCGGCCCCCCCCCCGCCTGAGAGAGAGAGAGTGGAGTGTGCAAAAAAATATGGGGGTGCGAACCCCACACCCGCAACCCGGGAAGGTCCTGCGCTTTTATATTGAGTGAACTTTATTCCGTACGTCGCTACCCACCCCGCCCCCCCCCCCCCCCCCTCCTCAGCACCCCCAAACCCCGAAACAAACTATTGGGTGTGGAGAGCGGGGCGGGGGGCGTTCTTTGCCATAGGAGAGAGGAGTGACTGGGGTGTGTCCCTATCTCTGTATTACCCCCCCTCTTTCTTCTACTGTCGCGCGTCTAGCTGCGTTCTGTTTGGGCCACCCTAACCTTGCCCAGCTGAAGTTGTGTTGTATTTTGTGCTGCCCGGCAGCCGTACACTGGAAGGGGGGCGGATATGGCGGTGGTTGGTGCCGGGAGGGGGGGGGGCACAAAGAAACGACAGAAGACACGTGGCATGGTTGGTTGGGTTAACGCCCCTCCTGCCTCCACGCCCAGCAAGTGGTGTAAGCATGGTTTCCCCTCTCGGAGAGAGGATGTGACACGCACAAAGGCAGAGGAGGTGAAGCGCGAACCCCCTGTCCACCGAACCCAGGGCTGTCCCAAAGGAGTAAACCACTCCCGTTATATAGTTTTCCGGCGAGATGGCAAGCTGCCAGCCCCCTTTCACCCCACCGCCAACCCCACGTCTTGCTGTGGTAATGTATTTAGGTGGCGCACAGCATCCTGCACTGACACCCACACATCCTGACTTTCAAAAGGCCTGATTTGGGGTTTAACACACTACAAAGCTCCCCCCCCACCCAGGGGTGGTCGGCGGTGAGCTGCTCGCTCGCTGTCGGTCCCGATAGCCGAGAGGTCGCAGCACCGGATAATCAGCTGCCAACATGTCAGCTGAAGAGATTGCGGAAGTAGCGGCCGGTCTCCATGACCTCCCTGTGATATACTGCACAAAGGAGGAGGAGCTGGATGAGCTGATCCAGAAGCATATCCTGGAGCCGGATGTGAAGCTTGTGGGCCTCGCGTTCAAAGCGAAGATGATTAAAAAAGCGGAAAGGAAAAAGAAGGCCGTGGTTGTGCAGTTCTCCACAGAGAAGGTGACCATCGTGCTGCACCTGGGGGTGATGGGGAACGTCAACTCGTGGAACCCGACATCTGAAGCCTTTGCGAGCTTGATGCAGAATGGGGACATCCGGAAGGTCGGGCTGAACGTCCTGCAGATCGTGAACCTCCTGCGGGGAGAGGGTGGCCCCGAGACGTTGGACTGCAAAGGTGTGTACGACCTGATCCCGATGGCCCAGCGTATCAAGGCTGCCGCACTCAAGAAGGGCAAGATCGAACACAAGTTCCCTGACATGACGTCGCCCCAGACCATCAACAAGGACATCTGGGCGCTTGCTGACATGGCCCTTGGGTCAACTGACTTCAAGACCCCCTCTGATGTGCACGCTGCGCGGTGGGAGATGGACATCACGGCGTCCGTCATCGGGTGGCTGTCCTACGAGCCGATCGTGGCCCGTAAGGTGTACGACTTCCTCAGCACGCTGGAGGAGGACGTTGAGAACGCCAAGGGCCCCACGGCCCTGCACGTCACGAACCTGCCGAGCGATGTGACGCAGAAGCAGCTGGTTGAGTACTTCAAGTGCACGTCGCTCAGCCCCCCGCACATTCACACTGCGAAGAAGAACCGTTCCACGGCGAATGCCGCCATCTACTACAATGAAGATGACGAGGCAAAGGCTGCGATGGACAAGTACGTCGGGAAGTTCTTCGAGGGGCGCGAAGTGCTCATCTCCGAGACGGAGGAGGGTCTGAAGCAGGTGGAGCAGAACATGCAGCAGGACCGCCTGGACTTCCAGGTGTACATGTCCAACCTGCCGTACTTCACCACAGAGGAGCAGCTGAAGCGCCACTTCCGGCACCTTGGGGATGAGATCCGCGAGGCCAAGTTCTACTGCCACCAGGACCTGGGTGTGGGGTCTGTGTATTTCAAGACCAAGGAAGCGGCATCACGAGCTGTCGAGGAGTTTGACAACTCTCCGTTCTACTTCGCTGTGAGCCGCTACAACAACGTGACAGGGGAGCAGGAAGTGACGCGCAAGACGCGCACCGTTCTGCTGGATCTCGACTTCCAGAACGTCATCCGGAAGCAGAAGAAGACTGACCGAAGCCGCAACAAGGGCGAGGATGAGTACGACGCGCTCGACCCCTACTTCTCGCACCAGCAGCGCATGAACGCCAGCAAGAAGGAGGTGATCCGGAACTACGACGGCAAGGAGCCCCTGGTGGGCCAGCGCATCGAGGACCCCCCGCAGACGAAGGCGAAGATGACTGTGCAGGGTGCGGAGACCTCGAAGACAAAGATGCGTGTCGTGGCGGGGGAGAAGGTGTCGGACGACAAGGTATGCACGTGCCGGTGTGAGCTGCCACCCCTGCCCCCTCCAGGTCCAGATGCCGGATTCGGCGAAGTCGAATCCCGTGGAATGGCTCGCGGACAAAGTCAACAGCGAGCAGCTCAAGCCGCCGACTGGCGTCCCTCCGCCGCCGCCGCCACAGGAGCAGCGCAAGGCACAGCCCTCCCCTCCCGCTCTCCCGGCGTCGCCTCCGGCGGCCCCGCCCGCCGCACGCCAGGCGCCGGAATCTGCGGCACAGGCTCCGCCTCAGCAGCCCCCGCCCCAGCCGACGGGGCAGTTCGGGCAGTTCAACCCGCAGCAACAACAACACCAGCAGCAACAGCACCTCCTGCAGCAGCAGCAGCAGCGCATGCAGCAACAGCAGCAGCCAGGACAGCCGCGCCAACAGCAACAACAGCCGCAGTCCAACCCTCAGGTGATGGCCGACCAACAGCGTCTGCAGCAGGAGTTTGTATGTACCATGCCTTGTTTGGGTGGGGGCGTCCAGCCTTTTCGGGTTTACGGATTGGGTTGTGTTGTGGTTGCGCCGATTGGATGGCAAGCCATGTCGTACCCCACGTCCCTAACAGATCCGCCAGCAGAACGTTCTTCTTCAGCAGCAGCAGCAGCAGGCCGTCATGATGGCGATGCAGCAGAAGGGTGCGGACGGCAAGGGCAAAGATGTATGCACACACCACAGCACCTGGGGTGGTCTGCACAGTGCAGGGTGGAGAGTCGAGGGGGTGAGTGGGGGGCTTCGTTGGGCTTTGTGTGTCCTGTTCGCCGTTGCATTGCAACCTCACCGCACCCCGCACAGCCCATGCAGCTGATGGAGCAGGCGCGGCGACAGCAGGCGATGATGCTGCAGCAGCAGCTGCTCCTGCAGCAGCAGATGGCAGCACAGCAGCAGAACCGCAAGGTATCCCTCAACTAACTAATCCCCTCCTCCTGACAACGCTCTCTACTGAGCGTATTGGGTGAGGCCCAAGGGAAGCCTGAGCAGGGTGATTGATCCTTGATACTTCCGCGATGGCCTCGATCGGCAAATTGCATTTTGGAGGTGGGCGGACGGGGTGGGTGCGGGGCGCTTCACAGAGTGCACCCACTTCTTTTGTGTCTGCCCACATGTCTTTATTTGCCTTTCCCGTTCACCCTCCCTCCTGCCCCTGCACCACAGCAGCAGCCGGGCCAGCAGCAGGGCCAGCAGCCCATGGGCATGCAGGGGATGTACTTCGGCGGGCAGCAGTTCCCGGGGTACATGGGCAACATGCAGGCCGGCATGATGTCCCCGCAGATGATGCAGATGGGCATGGGCCAGGTGGGAGGCCACATGATGCCGCAGATGGGTGGTGGGTCGTCGTCCGGCGGGCAGATGGGTGGCCAGGCGGCTGGCGCGCAAATGGCGCCCGCGTTCAACAGCACAGCAACGACGGCTGCTGCGGCAGCAGGTGCTCCTATCCCGCCGCCAACTGGGTCGGTATGCTCGACAGTGCTGGCTAGGTGGAGTGTGGAGTGTATTGTAGTGTTGCACCAGTCCCGCCGAGCCTGCCGCCTCGCCTGCACACCCCACACCCCCCCACAGACCAACAGCGTGCACGTGATTGGTATCCCTTACCCCTGCCAGGAGGCAGAGCTGCGGAAGCACTTCGGTGTGTGCGGCACCATCGTCGAGTGCGACATCAAGCAGTCGAAGGGCGGGTCAAACACCAGCAAAGGGCACGCCACCATTGCCTACTCCACACCGAACGTATGGTTGCTCTTCTCCTGCCTCGCCCCGTTGCCCCTTGAGACCCGGTGGCCTGCCATCGAGGGTGAATCGAGGGGGGTCAGGTTTACGCCTTTCCTGTGTGTTGAAAGTCAGACCCGTTCCGCTTCATGGCAGCGATACGGAGGGTCGAAAAATTCTGTTAAATATTCTGTTGTCCCGCCACCGGGTTTCTCTCCTGGACCCGACCCGGCTGCAGTCCGAAGGCCCAGGCGAATACGCCACGCCACAACCCACCATCACCCCCCACAGCAAGCACAAGCTGCGGTGGACAAGCTCCACCGGTCATCCTTCAAGGACCACTCCCTGACGGTTGACCTTTACCGCCCTCGCGCCGCACGTGTTGGTCAGCAGCCGCTGACAGCCGAGTCGTTCGCAGGGCAGGACCACGAGAAGGTGAAGTTCGAGAAGCCGAAGACGACAAAGGTCATCATCCAGAAGCCCCCGGAGCTGGAGAAGAAGGGGGGTGAGGCCGAGGAGGCGACGTGATCGGCGTGTCGGCCGACTTGCCTCCCCCACCCCCTGCCCCCCCACCCCCCCACCCGCGTCCCCCCACCACCCCCTCCCGCCCGTGAAGTGTGCGCTGCGCCAAGAGGCCCCACATACAGGGGAGTGGGGGAACCTGTGGTGCCGTTGTTGCGTACCCACACGCCCCCTCCCCCACACGCATGGTCCCGGGCATAGGGCGGGGTTTCTGCAAACCTGATTTGGGCTCTTAGTCAAGGAAGGGTTTGGAGGATCCCGTCGATGAAAATATTCAAAAAAAACTTGTTGGAGATGTAGAGTGGGCAGCATGTGTCCCACTCAGAGATAGACCGCAGATGTGCCTCTCTCAAGCCACTCGGGCCTTGGGGGGTTCTGTTTTTTTTCTGGCCATCAAAGCCAGGCGAAGAGAACAAGAAAAAAGTTGTGGGTAAAGAAAAAATCGTTGCATGCACACAACTGGCTATGATTATCTTTACTTTATCGCCGCGATACGCTGTCGAGCATTCAAAAACCCAAATAAAAAAAGAAGAATCCATGCCAGACCTGGTTGGCTGGAGGAGAGTCGGGGAGGGGGTTTGGAGAGGGTCGTGCCGGATTGGTTGTCAGATCATCTGCTCCAACCAGCGAGAGCAGGCTCTGGCCGTGTGTCATACTTCGGTTAGCAGAAGCCAGACCAACCAGGCCAACACCCAACGATTGAGAAGAGGTTGTAACTAGGGCGTGCCCGGTACCTTCTTCCACACCCTTTCAGAATAGAATCGCCTGAGCGTACCGTACACTTTTCCGAATCGCATATTTTTGTGCGCGTGGCAATGCGCGAATGAGTTTCGATTCACTCGCCCCCTGATTGTTTTTGCAGCCACCGTGTCTTTCAACAAGGAAGACATCCTGCTCCCATTAGTTAGCTGCTGTATGATGTGAGGCATCTGGACAGACGTGTTCATCTTCATGAGACTGTCGTCTTCCTGAGATCATGGCATACAGCACCAGGTGTGCAGGTATTCAACGCGTCGTGGGGAGGGAGGGGGGGTTGGGCACCGGTTGAATTGTCGTGCGAAGGCATCCAATAAGAGGGATCCTGCCAAAAAAACACCTATCACATCTGTCGATCGGTGCAATTGGTGGGGCCCATCACCCCTACCCTCCTCCTGTTTTAGATCTTTATTCGTTTGCGGAATGCGGCGTTGGGGGCGATGTTGCTTGAGAACGGGGAAGGCAGCACAAAAAAAATATATAAACCCAAAAAAAATTGGCAAGGGTTTTGCAGGGGGGTGTAAGGTGGAGGGTGAGTGTGTGCGACAAGCGGATATTTCATCACAGAGATCACTCCGGGCGTGCGACCCTGCGCGAAACAAAACAAAAGCTCTGAGCGTGTGTATGGGTGGGGGGGGGGGGGAGGGGGGAGGGGTTTATTCAATTATTTGAAGACCTTTGCCCCCCCCCACCCCCACCCCCACCCCTCCATCCCTCTCTTACGTCTTCCCTCGTGGTTTTGGTGCGACTCGTCTTTTCTGTTCTCCCCCACCACCACCCCCCCCCCCCCACAATGCGCTGAGGCAGGCCCCAACACATACCCGCGTGGGAATGCCCCCCAAATACCCCTGAACCCCCCCTCCTCTCTCCCCTGCGGTCGATGCTGGGGTGGGGGGTGTGTGAGCTATTTTTGTACATTACAACCTGACTGGGTTGACTGGTCTTTTCTCCCCCACACCACCACCCCCACCCCCCCCCCCTCTTATTTTTTCGACTCGGCGCTGTGTTGGAAGCCATGGTGATACTGGATGGCCTTTCGTGGCATACACACACACAAACACCCCACTCTTTCGAATTCAAACCAGACGTGGATCTCGCAAACAGCTCCCCTGGTTGGTTTGGTATTGGGTGGTGGGAGTCCTGGGGGGGCATTCGGATGTGCTCAAAGAAAGCGTGCATGAAAGTTTTGTAGACATGTGTAAGAGAGGCACATCACCGGAGGGGGGGGGTGTTCGGTGTGTCCCCCCGACTGCTACAAAAAGATTCGCGTGTGGTGGCCACTTCTTGGGTGGTGGTGGGGGTGGGGTTGACCGCGCGCCTCACGGCCATGTACCACTCTCTACCCGGCATAGGGGCTTGTTCGGGGGTGAGAGAGAGAGAGAGCGAGAGATGTGTCTGAGGCGCATTTGTTTACACTAGCCTTATTCGTATCCGTATTTCTTCTTATTTTTTGGGTCAGTCAGGCGGGGAGGGGTGGGGGTGCTGCCCTGCGCTGTTTTGGGACCCTGAAACACTATTGGCGGTGGTTGCAGGGGCTTTCAGATGTGGGATTGCCCTGTGGCCTGGCCGTGTTAAACAGACACCAGGTGCAGGCATCCCAATACACAGCGATTCTCGGCAGTTTGGCGGCAGCTCACACCCGTTTTCAATAGAACCAGCAGATGGGAGGGCAGGTCAAAGTCGGGGTTGGAATCGTCACGAAACCTGCGGGACACCTGCGGGAGTGGTTACCGGGAGGATGTGGGGGTGGGGGTGGTAAGGGGCCCTTATTTTTCTTGGCACTGTGATTTTTTTTCTTAGAAGACTATGGATACCGTACGCCCGATACAAAATATCAAGCATGGGAAAAGGAGACAACGAGCGCGAAAGTGCTACTACTAAGACGATATATTTTTTGTGGCGATCGTCTCGCCAACGATACATGAACGTTTCTTTAGGTGCTTTGATCATTCGTCCAGCCTTGCAAGGAAAGGGTGCGAGTGACAAGCCACTATCTCGAGTGAAAGCGACTCTATTTTTGAACCTCCCTCCAAGTGTGGTTGTCTGCTTTGTTCCGGAATGCTCGGAATCATCTGGGTGAAGCCGCCCAAAGCGCGCGACACTCAACTGAGCTGTGCCCACACACACCCCCCCCGCCCACCCCTGGTGCTGCCCCAGCTGGGAGCTTCGGAATGCCGCAGGGGGTGTTTTGTGAGGGAAGCCTTTGTATGGCTACTCGGGTCAAAAGCACCATCACCTCTTGCAGCGGACAGTTACGGATGCCCTCAGACTTCCAAAAGTAAGAAGCCCTTTCCCCCAGTTTGGCCGATCTGAAGCCCCCCCCCCCTTCCCCCTTTTGGCATTTGTTGCAAAGGGGTGATCATCCATCAGGCAAGGGAAGAGCTCAATAAACAAGCAAAAGATAAAATATAGCACAGATCCCCCCCCCCCCTTGGCCTGGTTGAGACTGTGCCGTGTGGACACATGTGTCCGCGGTTTTCTCTGCAGTGGTGTGTTCCAAGGCCTTCCTCCCCCCCAATGTCTTTTTGTTTTGACATGCCAGCAGCTGGTTTGTGCCCCTTTTCTACACGAATTTTGAACCCCCCCCCCCCCCTCCTCCCCCATGTGATTTGATATCTTCCTGCGCTCACCGGTGGAGGAGTCTTTGATAGTATTTGAAACACAGATAGGCACCAACCGGGCTCGACGTCGATCAGTTCTCTCAAAGGGTGGGGCGATTGAAGAAACCGAACAGGGCGTGCGTTGTTCCGAAATCAGGAACATCGCCACCAGCTGCGGTGGGCAGGGGAAGGAGGGGGGGGGAGAAATACCCGGACACCACTTCCACCCCCTCCTCTGCCTGTATCGACTCTTTCTTTCGATTGTTTGTGTCCTGTGTGAACACCCCACGCCCCCGCCCCCCTCCCACCCGCTCCTCCCGTAACACCACGATGTCTGCTTCCATTGACAGTTCTTTCTTGTCAATACTCCTGCATGACGCCGCTTCAAAAGAAACGTCGATGCGAGTCCAACGTGTGACCGCACTTCATCCCGCCCGAGAGACATGGGAAGCCCCCACCCCCCCTTTTGCCCGAAGAGACGCCCTTCCAAAAAAAAAGGTGTGAGCCAAAAATTGAGAGACACGACAAAAAGCGAGCAGAAAAGGGAAGAGAAAAATCAACTTCAATCGATATATTACCAACTGCAGGTTCCAGAATGAAAGTTGGGGGGCCAACTCGGTGGACTGTCCAGCAGGGGGGGGTTTATTGTTATTGTCGAGAGCGGGTACCCCGTGGTCTGCATAGCCCGCTGAGTGTTCGGAGGAAGGGAGGGCGTGTGGTTTGCCTTGGGCGCATGGTGTGCACTGGCCTGCAAGGAACGATCTTTGGGTCTCGGCAACCTGCGGGTGCGGTGGGGGGGGGGGGTGTGAGAGGGACAAGTCTCGAGCTGGCGAAGGAAGGGGGTGGGGGAAATGTGAGAAAAAAATTGGGTGGGAAGGGGTGGCAAAAACGAGAACGAGGGATGTGTGTTGTGTGTGCTGTGTGTATCTTTTCAGAATTTTTTTGAGTGGTTGGTGAAATCCTTCACGGGATGCATGGCTCCACTTGTCGTCGGGCTGCTGTGGTTGTGGCCCTCCCCCCCCCCCCCCCCCCCCCGGAGCGTCCCATCGGGAGGATGCGGAAAGGTCATTGCAAAAATATGCTCAAGAGTATCGCCCCTTGCACAGATCGGATGAGATGGAATGGTGTGATGGAATTGGTGTGCAGTAGGCGGAAAAACACAATCTTACCAATATTTGCTCGTGGAAACAATAAAATGCAAACGCCGAATTACCTTTCTATATTGAACTACAGGCAGCGCAGGGGTACAATCCTATAAGACCTGTGGTTTGCATGTCGGACTGCTGGCTGAAACGACACTCGCGAAGTGGGAAAATATGGCAACCGTCGAGTACGCCGCGTACGGCCGGACGAAACGGAACCACAGGTCCTCGTCGGCACGCAAAAGAAGGGGTCCCGGCAAAGCTGAACAAAACGAAGAAGGAATAGCCACGGGTGAAAGGGGTGGGGTTCTTATTGGGAGGTGGTTGGGGGGGGGGGGCAGGGGATGCAGGAGCAGCAGTCAGCAAAACCCTTTGAGTGGATAAAAGGAAACGAAGAACCCAGGCATGTCGATCCCCCCGCCCCCTGCGTGAGCCGTGCTGGCGGTGCCCTGTTCTTTTGGACCAATCGCCTGAGAGCCCGCCTTTTGCATTTTTTTTTTGCGCGATGCTGTGACGGGCATTTCCACTGTGAGCCACCTGATCTGACCCACCACCCACCCACAGTACACGGGGCACAACACCCACTGGCAGAGGTGGCCAGTTGGGAAAGCTAAGGCGCTGGTCGCCCCGCCCCCTTCCTGCAAACCTCTCTGTGCCTCCCTCAGGTTCTGACGACGGGGGATATTCAAAACTCGGAGGGGTCAGGCCCGGCCGCCCTTGCGGCGGCCTGCTTCGACGCGACCGCTCTGCTGGTATGACCACACTCGATGAACATTGCGTATGGCCGGGATACCGCCGCCAGTCTGTCCTGGGCAGGGGGAGCAGTGGCACAGTGTACCTAACGGAGGATCTGAGCGACGGGAAAGACTGTGTCGTCAAGATCGTGTCATGGCAGGGATCGTCAGCAGCTGCGCATGATGCGATACGGGCTGAGGGCCGTGTGTTGCAGGCCTGCAAGCACCCCAACATTGTGTCCGTGAAAGAGGTGGCTGAGGACGACGAGATGTATGTTCTGGTGATGGACCACTGCGCAGGTGGCGATCTGGAGGACATGATTAACGCCGATGCGGCGGCAGGGCGCTACGACCTGGAGAAGTACCTCGTGCTGTTCGCACAGACCAGCCTCGCGGTGGAGTACCTCCACAAGCGGGGCATTGTGCACCGGGATATCAAGTCCGCAAACATCCTTCTCACGTCGCGGGGGATTGTGAAGCTTGCCGACTTTGGGATCGCGAAGCAGCTTGCATCGGACACGGCGACAACCGTCACCATGTGCGGCACGCCCTTCAGCTTCTCGCCAGAGCTGTGCGAGGGGAAGCCGTATGACCAGAAGGCGGACATCTGGGCTCTCGGCATTGTGCTGTTCGAGATGCTGTACCCTGGCAAGAAGCCCTTCCAGGGGACGAACCTCATGGCGCTTGTCAACGACATCCTGCATGCCCCCATCGAGACGCTGCGCCCTGCCGAGCCCGCAGACTGCGAGGACAGCGAGTCACGCGACCAGATCTGGGACCTCGTCGTCACGATGCTGCAGCGTGACCCTGCACAGCGCCCCAGCGTGGGCCAGGTCCTGCAGCACCCTGTGATCCGGAGGTGTCTCAAGAGCTTCCTCGCTACCCTCAAGTCCTCGCTGGAGAAGCACGGCCAGGGCAAAGCTCCCGCTGCCGCAGAGTCACCCAGCCCTCAGAGCACAACGTCTGCAGCAAACGACCTGATCGCAACCGTCGCAGCGGATGACCTCCCTGCCAACACGACAGGCGCAGCACCCCCAGGCGTGGAGCAGGAGGCTGCCCTGCGTGCTGCACGCGCAGACTTCCGCGAGGAGGCGCGGCGGAACAAGGAGAAGCTCATGGCAGCCATGCAGGGCCCGGCAGCACAGCACCCTGCTGCCGATGCGGCAGACATGCCTGCCGTGCCTCCATCAGCACCGGGCAGGGCAGCAGGCACACCTCACACTCCCCCTGCTGCTGCCGAGCCTGAAGCACCCTGCGCAGCACCGCCTGCCTCTGCCACCCCAGACACCACCGCCGTCAACGCGCTCCGCGCAGCACAGGCGGAGTTCCGCGAGGAGGCCCGCAGGAACAGAGAGAGGCTGACAGCCGCCATGGCTGAGAGTGAGGCGTCTGGCGGCAGCATGGCACCCCCAACGGTGCCTGCGCCGACACCGCCGACCCCCACAGTGCCGTCGGCTCCGCCGCCGGAGCCGTCCCCGCCTGCTGCGCCATCGGCACCCCTTGATGCGGAGGCAGCGGGGTCTGGCCCAACCCAGGCTGCTGCGCTTCGCGCAGCACAGGCGGAGTTCCGTGAAGAGGCCCGCAGGAACAAAGAGAGGCTTGCGGATGCCATGCGTTCGGATGCAACTGCCTGCAAGCTGCTGGATGCAAACCCCTCGAGCGAGTCGACGCGGCACGAGGGTGACGGTCTCACCACAGAGGGCGACGACGACGAGGAGTCGGAGCGCCAGAAGGACAAGAGCAAGGCGTTAGCATCCAAAGATCTACCCCCTGTTTCGCCGTCGGCGCTGGTGGAGGAGGGGGCGCAGCCCCCTGCTACGGAGGACGCGGCGTCGGGTGGCGGGGACAGCTTCACGCAGCAGGCCTTGACTGAGCCTGTGGGTGGGTCGCCCTGTCAGGGGGGCAGTTGCAACCTGTCGGCAGATGCGGAGGCAGGGGCGAAGGAGGGTGTGCTGTCGGCGCCGCAGGAGTCTGGCGGGGACACGGCGAATACAACTGCGTCGCACGGTGATGAGGAGGTGAAGGAGGCGGGCAGTGCGAAGGGGCACAGCACGCCGTGCAGCGAGGAGGGCAGCGGAGCCCCGTTGAAGGATGTGACGCTGTGCAACGACAACGAGAAGCTGACCAAAGGGACACGCACCCCGGAGCGCAGGTCGCCGCTGATCGAGGTTGCCCGCCCACGGAAGCCGAACCCTCTGGTGTTCTCGGAGCCCGCAGGGTCGGACTACCCTGCGCTGACGGTGGAGGCACCCTCTGTGTCGCCCAGCAAGTCCACCCTGGCGTCGGTGCCGACGAACGTGATACATTCGGCGCAGCCTGACGACCAGAGCAGGTGTGACACAGGGCGCGACACCCCACGCATGGGTCTGGAGGAGGACACGCCTGTGATGGGGTCTCTGCCGCAGCGTTGTGAGCACTGCCGTCCGGAGGTGGCAGGGAAGGCGACGTGTTTCTGCGTGGAGTGTGAGCAGGCGCTCTGCGCGCCGTGCTCTGTGGGGATACATTCGAAGCGCGAGTTTGCAGCCCACTTCGTCACGCTGCTGACAGCCGCGCCTTCTTCTGTGGATAGCACCGGGTCAGCCCTGCGCCCTGCTGTTTCCCCGACAGAAGGGATCCCAGTCCCACCGGCAGCACGGCGGAAGCAAGCCTTTCCGGACAGCAGTGCGGGTGCGGCGCCCCTGTCTGCGGCACTGCGGAATAACTTTGTCAATGAGAAACCGACCCCGTCTGGCAATGGCAAGGAGAAGCAGATGTGCTGCATCGTGATGTAGCACCTCCGCCTGGTTGTCGAGGACAAGGGGGGGAGGCTGTTGCTGTGTCTACAGCTGCCCGCCTGTACATCCGATTGCAGAGGCAGTGCTGTGCTGATTCCGTTTCGTGGTGACGTGTTTCTTCGCGAATCCTTCGGTAACCTTCCAGGCGCTGTGACAGATGTGGTTTTGTGTCGAACTAATTCGGGAGGTCTTCATGCCTCCCCCCCTACGTGCGTTCATGCTCGCCTGCTGGCTGGCAACCTTTTCGCATCCGACCCGTTTATTGGTTTGGGCAAAAAGAAATCATCAATGCTATCACACGTGCCATAATATCGGATGACAGCCTGGTTTGCCATTCTAGCGGTTTCCGTTGCAGTACGCCAGGCACTCGTGCCTGCGATCTGTGACCTTTGTGCGCCATGTGCTTCGTGTAGTGCTGACTGTATCACCGATGGCATATTTCAAATGTCGGATGCATCATTGAATTGTGTTGTGCCTGGTATGCGTGGTTCCATACGAACGAAACAGAATAAATGAAACTGAAGTAGTACAGAGGTGAGTGGGGAGGTATTGTCAGCTGTTGTGTGCGTTGTGTAAACGCGCTCCAAAAATCACCTTGAAAATTATGAGTAACTCTGGCAACGTGGTGGACGCCAAGGTTGTTCGGTATCATTTCTTTTTGACGAGACCAAATATGTTCAGTGGGTGTTGCCCGGATTGCGGACAATATTTTGAAGAACGAAATCCACTTGACCACCCGGGACGTAATAGAATTATGTGCCTGTGTGCGTGTGAAGAGTGACGTAGTGGTATGGACAACATTCCTTACCGCACCACTTCAAACCACAACAAGTTGTGAAAAAGTGAAAATCAGGTGTAACCCGAGTTCTTTGGGCGATCTTCTTTTTGAACCATTCCGTCAGGCTTTGCCACTGCTTAGACACGAATAATTACGGCCAAACTCCCGTCTCTGGCATGTCCCGTGAGAACCCTTGGGTCACCCGGAGACACGGTGGTCATAGAAGTCGTTCGTCGTGTGCTCGTCTGTTGGCCCTTTTCTCTGACTGTGAATTCTGTTCACTAGAAATGTTATGAGAGGGGGTGATATCCCTACCTTCGAGAACCGTTTGAATCGTACTTTTGTATCATCGCACTCCCGGTGCGTTTGGATTCTGTTGGCAGCAGTGTGCTTCACTCGAGTTGCAAACTATGCCAGTGTCCAATAATGCGACCGGGCTTACCTTTCTGTCCATAGGAGCGAAGCCCCCCCTCCCATCATCGTGGTGAAAAAGTTATCCAGCGAGCCACAGCCGCTTTGCCGAGTGAAAATGCACTGTGCCGTGTTAGTTCCTGCTCTCATCGAACTACGGCATGGTCAATTCTTGCTCTCCTTTTGTGCACTGGCCTTTTTTTGTTCTGGATTGCTTCCTGCCCGTTGCGGGTCAGTACAAGCCAAATGCAGTCGGACAAGCTTGTCTTCCTACACCAGTATCCTTCCAGTGCCCTAATGACAAACCATCCCAGCCAGCGATTGGTTTGTGTTACTCTTAAGATCAGAATCTTGGGGGCGTCCCTTTTTTCGGCAGTCCATGAATCGAATCAAAAAATACCCGCGCCAGCGTCCCTCGTTGGTCCGCAGCAACGAGACTACTAAACTTTGAAACCCTGCTGTCATGAAAGTGGCCAGTGTGCACCGTGTCTATTCTGTACCGAGTCTGGCTGTGGACAGGCTTGCGAGAGAGGGCTGTCCCAGACATCAGCAATGCAGTTTTGTGCCTAAGTTTTACGGGGCACATACTGCCCCTGCCCCCCCCCCCCATATTTCTTCACAGGGTGCCTTTGCTATGTCACGACAAGTCACGGTGTTGCATGCGGCGTCTTGCATCTGACGAGCTTGCCCTGATTTTGCTTCAGGATGCGCGTTGTGAAGCACCCCCTCCTCTCATCTGCAGAAGGGCCATCCTGATGATAAAGCGAGCTGCCATTTCCCCGACACAGAATGACGCAGAACGAAACTACCCCCTCCTCCCCTCCCCGACACGGTTTTCAAAACCAGTTTGCTTTCCCCCTCCCTGCCGGGTATTCGTGGCACCTCCCTTGCCTGTGCGTTGCACTGTCAGAATGGCAGAACTGCCGATGATACAGATCTGTCTGAGCACCCCCCCCCCTCCCCGCTGGTAAGATCGCGCTAAGCTTCATCCCACCCCACCCCGCGTTCCTTCGTCTTGAGTGGTTATGGCTCTCTCTCGAGTTCCGGTATGTTCTACAAAGTATGTTTCGTACTCACCGCCCTCCCTCCCCAGGCCCTGGGGTAAGGATTTTTGGTAGTTCACGGATTTCCTCCGGGGGGGGGGGGGGGGGGGGGGGGGGGGGGGCTCCCCGCGGGCTGAGGTCAGGCTGGCGACCCAGGTTTTCAGGGTGACACCAGGATTTCCTCGAAATTTTGGGTGACCCCCACCCCCTGGTCGGGCACCCTACCAGGGGGGGGGGGTCACGAGGGGGGGTATGGGGGGGGTACCCCCCTACCCGACCCCCCTCCCGACTCGGGATGGGGGGGGGGGTCAGGAGGTGGTACTTTCACCCAATTGATGTTCCCCAGTAATAGGTGTAAATGGGCACCCCATGGCCAAAATGACCCCATCGCGATCTGCACAGATTCCAAACGTTCAAAAGAACGGGTTTTTGGAAAATCCGAGGGGGGGTCCCGCTGGGTGGGTAGGTGGGGTGTAGTGGACTGGCTGCCTCCCAGCCACCTTCTCCCACGACCAGTCCCTGAACCAGACCCGTGTTTCATGGGTGATACTTGGCTCACACACCATCAAAGTGACCCCACCGTGATCCGCACAAATTCCAAACGTTCAAAAGAAAGGGGTTTTGGAATACCCGAGGAGGGGGTCCCGCTGGGTGGGGTGGGGTGTCATGGTGTGTGTCACCCAGTCACCCTTCACCCATAACCAGCCCCTGAACCAGACCGCTTTTTCATGGGTGAAGCTGGGCACCTAGACCCACAGTGTGACCCCACTACGATCCGCAAAAGTTTTAAACGTTCAAAAGAACGGGGTTTTGGAACACTCGTGGAGGGGGTCCCGCTGGGTGGGTGGGCTGGCTGACTCTCGGCCCCCCTCTCGGCCGTGTGGCTACCTCAGTCACTTTCTCTTCGGACCAGCCCCTGAACCAGAGTCACATTTCATGGACGATGTTTGTCACATAGACCTATAAAATGACCCACTACGATCCGCAAAAGTTTCAAACGTTCAAAAGAACGGGGTTTTGGAACACCTGAGGAGGGTCCCGCTGGGTGGGGTTTTGGAACACCTGAGGAGAGGGTCCCGCTGGGTGGGTGGCTGGGTGGGGTGGCATGGTGTGTTACTCCCAGTCACCTTCACCCATGACCAGCCCCTGAACCAGAGCCACATTTCATGGACAAAGCTTGTCACCTAGACCTACAAAGTGACCCCACTATGATGCGCACAGATTCCAAATATTCAAAAGAACGGGGTTTCGGAACACCCGAGGAGGGGGTCCCGCTGGGTGGGTGGGCTGGCTGACTCTCGGCCTCCCATCACAGTCTCCTATGACCAGCCCCTGAACTAGACCCACATTTCATGGGTGAAGCTTGGCACCTAGACCCACAGTGTGACCCCACTACGATCCGCACAGAGCCCAAAGAGTGCAATGGAAGGGGTCAATCGCGATTCCGCGAGTCGAAGATTCCGCACTTTTGGGTCACTTTCAGGTGATGTCAGGTCCCTGGAGTGACTGCAGATAGCCCATTTTCAGGGTGGGAGCCCTACTCGTACGTCACCCAGATTCAGCCCAAACCCGTGCACCCAGGGTGCACGGTCGCCGGGAGCGCGCGGGCACCCGGAAACAGGTCGCATTTGCGTGCGCTGCCTGCACCCTGCACGCCAGCGGCGCTCGGTATGCTTGACACAACGACAAAAAATATTCACCTTTGCGTGGGCCAGCCTTCTCCGTTGCTGCGTGCGTGTATAGTGCGGCAGCCCTTTCACTGCTTCCCCACTGCATCACCTCCCTCTGCACCCATCCTCCTGCGCCCCTCAGCCCCTCTCCACAATAAGGTCAAAAAAGTTCCCAAACTGCTTCGATATAGTTGCTGGGGGAGGGGTGTTCCACAGTGTAGGGCGGAGGGTGGTGGCTGCATTTTTCGGGGTGGATTTTTTTTGGCGCACAGACAGCGCCTTTTCCTTTTGATTGCCACAGAAGTGGGGTGGGGGGGTGGGGTCGCGGGCAGGCGGAGAGAGGGGGGGGGGGTTAGGGAGGGGTATATGTGCGTGAGAAACCCGAATTTTTGACATATGCGAAAACGGCACCTAAGTCGACATCCAACCATACAAAGTGGTCCAAAACACCCCAGAAACACCTACAGGGCACTTTGGTGACCCCCAGTGCCCTCTGGGGGCCACTTATCTGCCATGCTCATTTTCCTGCCTAGGTTTGGTACCTGGCCTAGGTACCAGGCATAGCCACCCACACTGATACAACGTATTGTACGGAATATGGTTGGCTGTTCGGTCAAACCATGTCCCATTTGAGATCCCATGCACATGCGGGGGTATCCCGCGTGACCTGGTGATGATATCCTGCGGATTCTGACCCCCATATCCCGCAGAGATGGCCCTGTCTCCCGGGGGGCATATGGCGGATGGTGGCAGGGATATCCCATTTTCATATATCCCGCTGGGTATCCCACATGTCCTGGTTGCATGCACTGACAATACTCCCGCAAGCAATCAGATGTTGCAAAGACATGGGCTCAGAGACGCTGTGGACGGCGACACCAATGATCAGAGATGTGCTTCCTGCCTCGAATGGAACCTGGCCTAGGCAACTGGTACAGTTGTGACACCAACAGAAAGAGCCACAGAGAAAGAGAGGGTGCTAGGTTGGTGCTGACTGAGTCTGAACTAGAAGAGGGCAGAGATGTGTGTCTCGTCAGCGGACTCTCGGACTAAGTGGGATGACGCATGTGAGCGTCGTTTTGCCTAGAACCACCTGATTTGGCCAAAAACGGGTTCCGCCGAACGCCGCCACACCAACGCCCAACACCGCCCAACTCCGCCAAACTCGGGCCAAAATTAGCTCCAAAAGTGGCGGATACTACCTTTTCCGCCCTTGGGGGGCGGGGGGGGGGTATGGTACTGGGGGTTTCTCAAAATTTCGGCTACCTACCACCCCCCGTGTATATGTCACCCCCCCCCCCCAGGTGCAAAAATCGGGAGGGGGGTGACATGAACACACCTTTTAGGGGGTGACATATACACGGGGGGTGGTAGGTTAGTGTATGTCACCCCCCGCCAGGGCCGCTTGGGGGTGACATAAACACACCCCTTTTGGGGGGTGACATATACACGGGGGGTGGTAGGTATTTGGGGTCCAAGTGCATGGTTATCAACAGATCTTACCCCCTTTTCTTCCCGAAACCCGTCGAGCATGTCTTCGTCGTCGTAATTTTTTTTCTGTTAAGATCTTAGTGAAAAAAAGCACAAAAATTAAGATCTTAGTATTTTTTTCGAAGATCTTAGGTAAGATCTTAGTTTTTTTGCAAATATCCTTTCGTATTCTGGGTGCCTTGCCGAGCTCCACCTGTGAGCAGGTGTCGAACTCGTCGATCACATCTATCAGAGGTGCAGAAAGGTCGTAGGCCTTCACCTTCGCCTGCTTCGGAATGTTGGCGGCAGCCCCCTTCTCAGCGATCCGTGCCGATGCCGCACGCCTCTCAACTGTGGAGGGAAGGGGCTGCCGTCCCTGCGTCTGTGGCACTGTGTCACTCCCAGGCCCCTGCTGTCGATTGCGGATCCGGAACTTCGCCACAGCCTCCGCCACCTCCCCCTTTGACCGCTTCAGCTTTCTGCCCTCTTCTTGCACTTCCCCATTCGCAAGCCTCGTGTAGATGCCCAGCTCCACAGCCTCGTCGACAAGCGCCGGCTTCCGGATGATGATTGTGGCGAGGCATGTTGGGGTGGGGTTTGCGGCAAGCAGCTCATCGGCGACAGCAAGACACACTCAGGAACAGGCACAGATTGCGATCAGGAGGGATTTGTGGGGGAGAAGGTAAGCTATGAAATGCAGTCACAACACCGTTCAGCCGCAACCGCTCTCAGTCAGTATATGTTTGCTGACGCCGTGCATTGTGTCGTACGCTGCCGGCAGGAAAAATCGTCCTGGGCCTCGTCAGGGAGTGTATCTCCAGTCAGTCAACAAGGAATATGGGGGAAAAACTAAGATCTTAGCTAAGATCTTAGTAAAAAATACCAAGATCTTAGGAAAATTGAAAATTTTACAAAGATCTTTAAAAAAGCCGTTTTCCAGCCAACATCTTCGTAAAGATCTGTTGAAAACCATGCAAGTGAGTTTAGCAGGGTTTTCACGTGTCACGAATGTGACACGCATGTCGGGAATAGTCGCGGGTTGTGGAACTTGTCGCTGTGGAAGAGGGAGTATGGTTTTGAGGCCCCCCGCCCCCCAGGTTCCCTGCCCACCTGGATGACTCAAGCGCCTCACACCGGGCAGGGGGTCTGAGTTCTGCGGAACTGGCTTCAAGGGACGCCCCCTCGTAATGACTGGGTGGATGGAGCCAAGTAATACCAGGTGGTCGGACACCGGAACTCTCGGCATTTATTAGTCGCGGGAACTGTGTCCGTGTGGTAGGTGACCCCTTCCGATTCCACTGATTCCACTCTTGAACATGTAGTGTTGAAAGATACTTGGTGTTCTGATGTTTTACAGGGTACTTGACAAAGGAAAGAGGGTGGTCAGTCTTGTGATCCACCCTGAATCCTTCCTGTGAGCAGCAGATCCACAACACCTCGACTTCTTTCAGCGGCTGTATTGATATTGCCTGACACAGCAAACATGATTCAATTGGAGGAACAAGCCTCGTACACCAGCGGCCCAAAAGGTGGATTCCATGTATGGTTTTAGGATTTCCCTTACTACTGATGGTGTAGAGACTACAAAGCCTGACCTGATGACGCCGCCATGAACCTGGGAGACACGCCGCGTGAGAAGGGACCTCGGTGCGGGGTGGCGTGAAGATCCTGCCTGAGTGCCCTCGTCGGGACCCGCGGTAAACCGTGGCGTTCCCCCCGAGGCAAGTCCAGGACGAAGGTTGCAGATAACCGCTGCACCACTTCGTCCGAAAGGAGCTCACAGGATAGGGGAACTGCCCACACCCCACTCACGACAGTGTATCCGAAAGGTGCACTGCGCGTGTGGTGGCGGTGTCGGGTCCAGACCCACCTCGTTCCCCCATGCCTGTCAGTTGTTGCCCCTGCAGGGGTGGCTGCTGTCTGGCATGGGGGGCGCCCTCCCTGCCTTGCAAGGGAAAATGTAGAACGGCATGCTGCCCGTTTCTTCATTTTTTCACCTTGCCTGGCAGGGGGGGGCCCACCCTCACGGGGGGAAAAAGAGGAACGGCATGCTGCCCGTTCACTCTTTTTTCCTCCCGTCGTGGGTGGGCGGCCAACTACCCGGGGTATCCGGCCGGGTACCCGGGCCGGTAACCGGGACCTCCCGGGTACCCGGAAAGGTGGAGACCGCGTCGTGCACCCACCCACCCACCCCACGGTTCCATACAGTCACCCATGTCCATGCTCATTCTACACAGTCACCCAGGTCGTCTCGTCATCCTGCACGCTGTGTGGGGGCAGACAGGTCCTTCCATACCAAGTTTGGTCCGGCGTGACGTTTGCAAACCCTCCCGGGTGACCAGAAGACGACCCCCCCCCAGGGGGGTTCCATAGGGGGTTTCCATTTTAAACGGTCCCCCACCGCCCAACACCGCCCAACTCCGCCAAACTCAGGGCAAAATCAGGTGGTAGAATAAAGGCTAATTGACGTACAAACAGGCCCACAGGAGATGGGCTGCAAGTTTAGGGGTCAAAAATATCGTTTCTCGGAAGAGAACGGGTCTGGTGGACCCTGCCCTCGATCCAGAATGCACCCCCCCACACCCCTCGGCATTGTCAGACACCAAAACCCCTGAAAATAGATGTCCACTGTTCGCAAAAATCTGAACACCTCTCCCACAGAGATGGCCCAGGTACCAAACCTAGGCAGAAAATTTTGACGTCGCAAAAAAGCCTCTGGAGGTGCCATGAGGGGGTCTGGTGTGTCGGATAGGGGGTGATATCGGTGTTCTGGGGTGGTTGGTGGGGGTTTTGACGGCCGGTACGTCAAAAGAAGTCGATGTTCAAAAATGTGGTGTTTCTCACGCTTTTTAAAGGGCATATACCCCTCCGGTTAGGGGGGGGGGTGGGGGGCTTCGCTCTCGGGTGACGAAAAGCGAGTCCCCGCCTCGGAGGGGTGGAGGTGTCAAAACTGACACAATTTGACACGGAGCAAAAAACAAAATGTACGTCCGGATTTCATAGTTCACTCCTGGAAATATATTACTGCGCAGAACCCGAAACAGAAGATGTGATGGCAAAGTGATGTATGTGTCACAATATAGCTCTCAGTGACTCGGTCAAATTGACTGACTGACTCTGATCGAAAAGTTGTCTGGGGGCTATTTTACTGACTGACTCCGACTGACTCTGACCCACAGACAACTTCTGGGTCGGAGTCAGTCGGAGTCAGTCAGTAAAATAGCCCCCAGACAACTTTTCGATTAGAGTCAGTCAGTCAATTTGACCGAGTCACGGAGAGCTACGGTCACAGGCGTGTCATGTGCGGCACAGCGCCAATAATTCGATCATCCTCTCGCGCTCCCCACCGGCTTTCCCTTCTTCTTTTGTCTCAAAACCAGGGTGTTCGCTATCTCCCACCTTCCTCAGAGACTGTGGGAGAAAGGGGTAAAATTGCCGCCTCAAATGTTTTTTCGCGCGCGCTTCGCGCGCGCGAAATCATGCAACATCGGCCCCTCAGACAAATTGCCTCAAGGGTCCAGACCAGGGTACTATATATGTTTGGCGCAAGGGGACCATTTCGCGGTTCGCGGCTGCAAAATGGAGGCTTTGCGGCAATCAGTGAGTACTTCGGGAGTTGGTGACGAACCCAAAACAGGATCACGGACCGTCGACGATTCCGGTTCTCGAGAAGGAAGGGCACGGTCATATGCGCTCGTTAGTTCCTGTTGGACAGACTTCACAGGTCACAGGGGGTCTGGGGGGGCGGAGCCCCCCAGCCGCCGGAGGCCACGGTAGTGAACATTTGTCAGCCTCGTCCCCGAGTCCGCTTCATAGTCGAACACCACATACAGACAACGTGCACCTTGAGACAGCATGATCAAGAGGTACATCGGCCTGGCGCATGTGGCAGGCCACTATGCTCTTGGCTTCGGCCTCCTCTGGCCTTGACCATGCTGATGCCGGCAATAGCTCCGACGGTCCCCAGCAGGTTCAGATCTCGCTTCTTTGGGTTATTTCCGTTCCGTGCGAAGCGTGGTGGTATCAATTTGTACGAGAGGGTGCTGCCCTTCTCCTTCAGAACCCCTTCCCACCTGAGGCAAAAACTTCCGAGAAACTTTTTTTTAAACCCTGTTGGTGCCCCTGATTTACCCCTTTTTCACTACGCACAAACTACGCAATCTGGGGGGGGGGTCTCGCTTTTTGGTCCCCCCCCAGTTTTTTTTGGTCCCCCTTTCTGTGTGGCTACTGAGACAGGACTGGAGGCACTGCGCTGACCGAGCAAAAAATTATTGCCAGAACTCACTATACACCGTACGAAAGAACGCACGACATGTGGGGCGGGACTCCAGAAACACCTGGGCAAGGTTGCCCCATGCCCAGAAACACCTGAGAAGGAAGTGAGTTCCAGGAGCCGCGTAGAACACCCTCGAGATTGTGAATGATGATACGATCACAGCCTTCAGGGCGATGCGAGGTGCCACCCTGAAGGTGGCCCTTGACATCAAGGAGAGCGTCGGCCGAGGGGTCGACGAAAAGCTGAAGAAGGCGCTACTGGCACTGGATCCCGCGGGGTATACGGAGGTCACCGCCACACAGGCAACCTCCGCTGACAACGTCCAGGAGACGTTATCCGAGGGGATCACAACGGCACTAGAGATCTGTGTCACGGGATCCAGGCGCCCACTCTCCCTCGACGGTCTGGGGATTGTTGTTGGGTATGGTGTCGTTTCCTGCAGCTGCAAAAAAGCGTAGCAACTGTGCTTCCTTCTTCCTTAATGATGCGTTGACGCTTCCACCCGGAGGAGCTGAAGCAGGCACCGCTTAATGATGCGTTGATGCTTCCACCCGACGAGCTGAAGCAGGCACCGCGCCAAAGGGCACCCCCAAAGAGACCTGCAAAGACTGCGTCGAAACCCGCACCGAAGGCTGCCAGCGCTGCAGCACCTGAAGAACCTGCAGCACCTGCAGCACCTGAAGCGCCTGCACCCTCACTGACCCCGGAACAGCAAGAACTCCTTGAGTTTGGGGTCCCGGCATAGAGACAGAGAATGGCTGAGTAAATCAAAAAATGAGACCCCCCCCCCTTTTCACTACGCACAAACTACGCAATATGGGGTCGTCAGGGGCACCAAGGGCCTGTGCCTGGAATTTTGTCCAAAAAATATCACGTTTTCGCACAAGGCAAAAAGTGGTCAAAAAACCCGAAAATCGGGTTTGTAGGGTATAGGTCCCCTGTCTGAAAATGCAAAATATGGCCCCGCAGGTGCCCCCAGAATGATTTAAAACTGGAAAATCGACATTTTCCACCTACGGGAAATCCCCCAAAATAGGGGGTCCCCAGCCACGATCCCCAAAAAAATGTCCCGCGCGCCTCTAAGGCACTCTGTATTTTTATTATGTCATCCAGATGTCACATCTGGGTCCAGGAACACCGGTTTTTGGCCTCAGGAAGTCGAAAAATATGTGTGGGAATTTTTATTCCTGGCCAGGTCCCCTAAAAGGCCGATTTCCCCTGTGTACACATGGGGGATTTCATGCAACGCCCGCTCGTGTGCTGAGTGTGCTATCCGCGACGTGGACGCGGTCGCCCTCTTCCTCCCAGAAGCCACTGATCTTCCTCATTCAACTTCACCCCCGGATGTACGCGGCACGTGCTTGGGTTGTCCTGTCGCAGTGCAGCAGAAGTCCCCTGTGCACTGCTGCCTAAGCCATTTCGGCTGCACGGAATATGCCACGCAGAGTAACCTGGTATCGCGTGACCAGCTCGTGAGGCTTGGTGCCCCGAATCGGATCGATAGGCTGCGAGGTGCATTGCCTCGGTCAGTTGATGTCCTTGTGTGTGCATTTTTGTGGACAACAGTCTCTTGGGTATCTGCAGCGCAGGTGCCTGCACTGGACCAGGACTCCTGATTTACCTCTGGCACTTGTGATCGGAACGGATGCGGCGACATGCCACAGTGCCCATGGATAGCCATGCCGGCACGAAAGTACGTTCACGACGGTTGATTACCATTGCTGCACTCTGTCAGAACCCGAAGGGTCTCAGCACACCTGAACGCCAGGCCCCCCAGCAGGGGGTGAAACCAAAGGGTCCCCCCTGGGGTTTTTTGACCCAAAATTTTCGAATTCGACATGTCCCCGGGATTTCCACTATGTCGCAGATTTCGACCATTGGGTCAAGAAAACCTAAAAATCTAGGGGGGAGGTGCTGAAGGATTGCACTGAAAATTTTATCTAACTCGGTCAAAATTCCAGGCACAGGGTTTTATTTAATTTCTCCCCCTTGGGAGAAATGCCGGGGAGAGAGGTGGGAGAAGGGTTTTCCCAGGATCTTTTTTTTAACGAAATAGGCCCCTATTTCTCCCCGAGCGAACGCCCTGCTCAAAACGCACCCGTCTTTACACCCCCGCCGACTCAGAAAAAAACTGCATGTGTCCCATCCTGCCGTATGGACGTTGCGGCGGCAACTCGCCTTCCGGTTCAAAGCACGGAGGGACACAGCGCAAACACCTGCCTGGCGCCTTTTGTCCCCTGCCTCCCCAGATGCTTGACCCATGCCCTTTGCCTCAGGAGGGGAAGAACCCGTCCCGGTCCAATCTGTTCCGTTGAGTCTTGTTGCAGGATGTCTTCTTTTGCCTTACGTTTTCAGATTCAGATTCTCACAAAGTGATTGGAGGTGGTGGGGCGGCTGGGGGGGGTGGGGGGGGGGGTGTCCTGCTTCGGCACCGACAGGCACTCTTGTTGTTCAGCTGCTCTCTGCAGAAGAGCCGCGAGTGCATCCCGGGAAGCGGTTATACCCAGGGCACGGCATGAATAGTCGCCAGGGGCTGGGTTACTGGCATTCATGTAATCCGGCCATGCCTGGGCTCGGGGGTGGGGGTGCACAGCGGTCCTGAGGGGGTGACCGAGATGCCAGGTGGTGGAGGGCATTCGCCAGACTGCAGAGGGAGGCCCCGACGGGCAGGGCGCGTGAATGCCGCACAGAAGAGGAGTCAGCACGCCTGCAAGAGCGGGCGAGGCGCTTCGCCTCACCCCAGCCCCGACCCCCACCCTTGGGATCTCGCCGAGCATGTCACGGGGCACTGGTCGTCACGTGCCACGCCACACACAGCCACCTTCACTTGCCACCTGTCAGGGGGAAGGAACGGACAGAGCCGGATAGGGCCAGCACTGCTCGGTTCCTGAGTTCGAGTTGTGCTGTACTTACCTAAGGCTATCCTCTTTGCGAGATGGTCTGATGTGCTGCAAGTGAGCAGCGATACAGCGAGTTCCACAGTTCCCCGCAGTGCTTGCTGTAGCGCTGGCGGGAGTTCTTCCTCGGCGAGATATACATTCTGTGAAGGCGTTGAGCCTCGCACTCGCGGATGATGACAACTTTAACTTTACCTGGCGAATGAGCCTCTGGCGCTGATTACATTCTTCCATTCGCAAACCAAGATCTGTGCTGACACGTGCATATGTGTGTGTGTCACAAGACAGCCACGTCTCGAGTCTTGTGTTGTGTTGTGTTGTGCGACTTGATATGCAAAGCTCCTGCCGTGGGTGAGTCACAGGGTTGCAGCACCGACCCGCATCCATGTCCCTGGCAGGCTCAATGGCAGGAGCGAGACAGTTGTTGAGGTTCTGTGTGATGTTGTGTTGTGTCGTGTCGTGTTGTTCTGCATTCGTGGTGTGGATGATGACAACCTTTTCAAGTTCTTGCTTGAGTGCTTCGGCTCGCTGAGGGCAGACATCTCGGACAATGGAGTTACCTCTGACACACACAAACCCACACCACACCCACTTCCGCCTTGTGCGGAACACACACACCAAGAGTCGAGTGTCTGTTTCATCGCAAGAGTTTTGCACACCACCTTCGATCACACCCTTGCGAAGGCTATGCAGGTGACTTGTCCTCTCTGAGATACCGCACGTTGTGGCACACACAGCACGATCACAATCACAGTCATACCCCTCACCACTCGATCTAAGCGCTAGTAAAAAATCACAAACACCACACCAAACAACGACCGTCGATTGGGTTGGGAGGCATCTGTCCCTGTGATGCACAGCTCCCCGCTGGACGTGCTCGGAAAGCAAAGCTGCAGGGCACGCCCTGCTGCGTTACGCATATCCATGGCCGCTCTGCGAGTGCCCGCAAGGGACGTGGGCAGCAGCGTCGAACCATGCGTCACACAGTCTCGCGATACCAGCGAATGGCAGTGTTCTGCCACGGCACAATACAATACAATAGAACAAGAACCAGCACGTGGTGCAATTCTGCTGGGCACAGCTGTCGGTGCCGTGCTGCAGCGGGAAACACCTCGGAGAATATGAGGGTGTGTCGGGACGGAGGTGTGTGGGTCAAGGCGGTCATAGCTAGTGGGGACACGTACGACCATCAGTCGTGTCCACCACCCGTTCCGATCTGCCGAGATATGTGGCGTCAAGGAGTTGTGATGAACCAGTGGTATTGGGCCCACACAAGTTGAACCTTCTGTCTGAGAGTCACGCACACCACCCAATCTTCATCAGGACTTGCCACACACACAAAAGACACGTCGAAACAAGAAGAATGGCGCCCGTGCAGGCATTTGCAGCGTACGACGGGAAGAAGGTGGTGGAGGCGTACGAGTACGAGCCGCGTGTGCTGAACGAGCACGACGTGGAGATCGAGGTGACGCACTGCGGTGTGTGTGCGTCTGACGTGCACCTGGTGGACCAGGACTGGCCCATCCCGCAGGAGCGGCCGCTCGTGCCTGGGCACGAGGTGGTGGGGCGCAGGTGGCGGCGGGGCTGGCGGTCGGGCAGCGCGTCGGAGCCGGCTGGCAGTCCGGCAGCTGCGGGGACTGCAAGCAGTGCAACGGGGCCAGCGAGCAGTACTGCGGGAGGCTGGAGCACCTGATGATGGGGCGGCACAGGGCGTCGAAGACACGCAACTACGGCGGGTTTGCCGACCGCGTGGTGGTGGACTCGCGGTTTGTGTACGCCATCCCGGAGTCGCTGGGGTCGGCGGAGGCGGCGCCGCTGCTGTGTGCGGGGCTGACGGTGTTCTCGCCGCTGAAGCGCTACGCCGGGACGTCGGGCGGGCAGCGCGTCGGGGTGGTGGGGATAGGGGGCTGGGGCACCTGGGGGTGCAGCTGGCCAAGGCGCTGGGGCACACCGTGACGGCCATCTCGCACTCCCCCAGCAAGGAGGACTTCGCGCGCAAGCTCGGAGCTGACATCTTCCTCAACAGCGGGGACGTGGAGGCAATGCGTGCGGCGGCAGGCAGCCTCGACCTGCTGCTGGTCACCATCAGTGCCGCAATCGACTGGGACCTGTACCTGGGGCTGCTGGACGCACGTGGGACGGCGGCACTCGTCGGGCAGCAGGAGAAGAAGATGGAGATCACGGCCATGGGCATGGTCAGTCGCGGCGTGCAGGTTGCGGGGTCGCTGCTGTCCTCGCCTGACGAGGCGCGTGAGATGCTTGCTCTGTGCGGGGAGCACGGCATCGGGGCCATGGTGACAGAGCTCCCCATGTCGCAGGCCAACGATGCACTGGACCGTGTGCGTGAGGGGAAGCCTCGGTTCCGTGACGTGCTTGTGACTGAGGCTGGTGCTGCTGCTGTTCGTGAGCAGTGAGGCAGCCAGTCCCTGTGAAGTGCTGGGACAAGGCGGCATCGACCGCTCTTGTCTCATGCTCTCTGACGGGCTGTCTGGGTTCACAACAATCCGACACCCCGTTGCTTCCTATTTCATGTGCTTCTGTTTTCATTATCTTCTCAATCCAGCAAGGACAGAGTGACCTTCATGTCACTGCATTGGCAATGTAGAACACAGCAGACACATGTCACTAAAAACGGGTCTGAGAACGGCGAGAGGTTGTTGTGGTGAAAACCACGCGCCTCGACCTGTGATGGTGAGATGTGGCTCTGCAATGCGGCTGCCGAGTGCCTCCTTGACAACAATTTGACCTGCGAATCTTGTGCTCCACTTCCTAGCTTCCTTGCGTGAGGTGGCGGAAGAACAATCTTCTGTACCCACCTTCGTTGACTTCCGTGTTGTTTGGCTTTGCTGGCAAACACCCCTTTCCTGTGCCAGCGTCTGCACCTTGCCTGCGCTGTGTCCTCCCTAACTCCTATTCCTAACTCCCGGCTCTTGTGTTGCTTGTGCTGCTTTGCCGGCTCTGTTCACACAGACACAGCGGGCAAGCAGGCTGGCCGTTGCGGCATGTTGCCGTGTCTTCTGCACATCACTCACCAGACAGACTCTGGATGAGGCTTGGACTTCAAAAACACGATGATGATGGTGCTGATCCCTCCGACCCACCACTTGGTTGCATGTGTCTCGACAGTCGGTTATGTCCTGTCGTCAGTTTCATTGTAAGAGTTTTGCACACCACCTTCGATCACACCCTTGCGAAGGCTATGCAGGTGACTTGTCCTCTCTGAGATAGCGTGTATTCGTATTGCGTTGCAAGTGTGACAATACACCGTACACACAATCACACCCACAACAAACAACGACCGTCAATTGGGTTGGGAGGCATCTGTCCCTGTGATGCACAGCTCCCCGCTGGACGTGCTCGGAAAGCAAAGCTGCAGGGCACGCCCTGCTGCGTTACGCATATCCATGGCCGCTCTGCGAGTGCCCGCAAGGGACGTGGGCAGCAGCGTCGAACCATGCGTCACACAGTCTCTTCAGACCACACAGAGTTCCTGAGAGTGAATGTGGATGTGAAGGTGATTATGAAGGTGAACCGCCAGCACTGCTTGGTTCCTTAATTTGAGTTGTGCAGTACTTACCTAAGGCTATCCTCTTTGCGAGAAGGAATGTATTGTTGCACACACGCATATGATGACGAACTGTTCATTACATACCACTCGTATCGGACGCACCTTGTGTGCGGACGACGATGATTCAACATGCACCACCATCTGAATGCACGGGGTCACTGGCGGGATGAGAGTATGTGTGGTGTGGATGATGAGTCACGAGGATCTGGACAGGTATTGTTTGACGGCATTGCCGACTGACACTAATATCCCGCAAAACATGCGTCTGACATCACGAGCTCCTGTGGGTCGTGTTGTGTTGTGTTCTGGTGAAGAGGTCAAGGGACAGTGACGACACAACAGGATCGGTACTATCTGACCGCACTCTGTGCGGGCTGAATACAAAAACCTGAAGAAGATCAAAAGCTTTGTCTGAGTCCGTCTGTGCACTGCTGTGCAGTCCGAAGCTGCAGTTGCATTTGCAGTTGCTGCCATCTGGGAGGGAAGATGCAACATTATGGTGCACGGCACACCGGGCATGATGACATCGCACATCAGTTCATCTTTGTAGGTTGGGACAACTGACTCCCCCACGGGGACGTGCAGAGGACGCAACAGGATACAACTCCACACTGACCCGCTTCTTCACTACCAACACCAGGTCACTGGACAGCAGTCCTTCCACACACCGACTCACGACACACGTCACATTCAAGAGTTTTGCACACCACTTTTGTCAACACCCTTGCGAAGGCTATGCAGGTGACTTGTCCTCTCTGAGAAAGTAGCATTTGCCCGGACTGATGCGACAGAAACCCGGAATGTCCCTCACACATATATCATCTGGTACAACCTAATGTTACGTAACCCAACCCAGGCACACCCCACAAAGGTAACGAAGAAGGCAGCGAGCACACGTTACAACAATGCAAACAATAATGTTCCTCCTAGCCATCGGATGCGCGACCTTGGCCCACGCAAGAGGCGTGTGTGACGGTGCAGCCTTCTGCGGCGGCATCGCAAACAAGGCCTGCAAGACTGGCTACACATGTCTGGATGACCCCGACGATACATGTGATCCCAACAACGGCGGGAGGGACTGCAGCGGGTGCTGTGTGCGCCTCGTGATCCCTGAGACTCCGAAGCCTGCCCCTGTTGTCGACACGTGCACCATGTGCGGCGGTATCGCGAACATCCAGTGCGACGCTGGCTTCACCTGCATGGACGACACCCGTGACAACTGCGACCCCAACAAGGGCGGCCGGGACTGCAGCGGGTGCTGTGTGCGTCTGGTGATCCCTGAGACTCCGAAGCCTGCCCCTGTTGTCGACACGTGCACGATGTGCGGCGGTATCGCGAACATCCAGTGCGACGCTAGCTTCACCTGCATGGACGACACCCGTGACAACTGCGACCCGAACAAGGGCGGCCGGGACTGCAGCGGGTGCTGCGTGCGTCTGGTGATCCCTGCGACCCGGAAGCCTGCCCCTGTTGTCGACACGTGCACCATGTGCGGCGGCATTGCCAACATCCAGTGCGACGCTGGCTTCACCTGCATGGACGACACCCGTGACAACTGCGACCCCAACAAGGGCGGCCGGGACTGCAGCGGGTGCTGTGTGCGTCTGGTGATCCCTGAGACCCAGAAGCCTGCCCCTGTTCTCGACACGTGCACGATGTGCGGCGGTATCGCGAACATCCAGTGCGACGCTGGTTTCACCTGCATGGACGACACCCGTGACAACTGCGACCCCAACAAGGGCGGCCGGGACTGCAGCGGGTGCTGTGTGCGCCTGGTGATCCCTGAGACGACGAAGCCTGCCCCTGTTGTCGACACGTGCACGATGTGCGGCGGTATCGCGAACATCCAGTGCGACGCTGGCTTCACCTGCAAGGACGACACCCGTGACAACTGCGACCCCAACAAGGGCGGCCGGGACTGCAGCGGGTGCTGTGTGCGCCTGGTGATCCCTGAGACGAAGAAGCCTGCCCCTGTTGTCGACACGTGCACGATGTGCGGCGGCATTGCCAACATCCAGTGCGACGCTGGCTTCACCTGCACGGACGACACCCGTGACAACTGCGACCCCAACAAGGGCGGCCGGGACTGCAGCGGGTGCTGTGTGCGTCTGGTGATCCCTGCGACCCGGAAGCCTGCCCCTGTTGTCGACACGTGCACGATGTGCGGCGGTATCGCGAACATCCAGTGCGACGCTGGCTTCACCTGCATGGACGACACCCGTGACAACTGCGACCCCAACAAGGGCGGCCGGGACTGCAGCGGGTGCTGTGTGCGCCTGGTGATCCCTGAGACGAAGAAGCCTGCCCCTGTTGTCGACACGTGCACCATGTGCGGCGGCATTGCCAACATCCAGTGCGACGCTGGCTTCACCTGCATGGACGACACCCGTGACAACTGCGACCCCAACAAGGGCGGCCGGGACTGCAGCGGGTGCTGTGTGCGTCTGGTGATCCCTGAGACGACGAAGCCTGCCCCTGTTGTCGACACGTGCACGATGTGCGGCGGTATCGCGAACATCCAGTGCGACGCTGGTTTCACCTGCATGGACGACACCCGTGACAACTGCGACCCCAACAAGGGCGGCCGGGACTGCAGCGGGTGCTGTGTGCGTCTGGTGATCCCTGAGACGAAGAAGCCTGCCCCTGTTGTCGACACGTGCACAATGTGCGGCGGTATCGCGAACATCCAGTGCGACGCTGGCTTCACCTGCATGGACGACACCCGTGACAACTGCGACCCCAACAAGGGCGGCCGGGACTGCAGCGGGTGCTGTGTGCGTCTGGTGATCCCTGAGACGAAGAAGCCTGCCCCTGTTGTCGACACGTGCACAATGTGCGGCGGTATCGCGAACATCCAGTGCGACGCTGGCTTCACCTGCATGGACGACACCCGTGACAACTGCGACCCCAACAAGGGCGGCCGGGACTGCAGCGGGTGCTGTGTGCGTCTGGTCGTTCCGGAGCATTAATGCTGAGGCTGTGGCCAAGGGCTGTGACCTGTGGCCAATTGGTGCTGTTCTGTGGGTGTCTTTCCTCTGTTCTGCCCTTCTCCCCCGTCCCTCTTCACCCCACGCTGCTTTCTCTTCCGTTGAACTGCACGTTATGCCCCCTCTCCCTGTGCGCTCACCATTGCTGTCCTATGCAGCACGTTGTCGGTGGGAGACTGCCAGAATAGCTGTTGCTGCCTGACTGGGTATCACCCCATGTGTACGGCGTGCGACGTGTAGAGCAGCCCCGGACACGTGCCCCTGTTGCGTGCGCGTGTCGCCGCCAGGTGTTGGTGTTGAGAACTGTGCCCTTGTGACGTGCCCTCGGCAGTTATCGGATGTGCTGTCCCTGTGCTGCATGTCTGCATGCCCTGTCTGCGGTGTGTCTCTTCTTCAATCATCCATTTTGTGTGTGTTGGAGTGTTGATGTTCTCTGCTTTGCTTTACCTTGGAGGCACCCTGATGCGCTGGAGAAGGAGCTGACTGTGCCGTGTGCTGCCTCTGTCTTCGGAGGCTACTCTGCGGTGTCTGACTCCTGTAGCCGTTGCTCGGGTGCCTTGTTTGTGCGTTCACCCGCACGCGTTGTCACTTCTTGCTTTGTTGTGTTTTCTTGCAAGCTTCCTCGTCTTCGTTTGGAGCCGTTTGTGTGCCCCTGCTACGCCAACTGACCCACCTGAATGCCTGTCTGACAGCAATCGCTGATCGTCGCAGAAGCCCCACACATTCCGCCCGTTGTTGCCTGCTTTCACTTGTCTGCTGGTGCTGTTCGCTCGCAGTTTTGCACCCACGTCTACTTGAGACTTCCGCCTTGTGGGGAATCGAGAGCCAGATTTATTGCTAGAGTTTTGCACACCACCTTCGATCACACCCTTGCGAAGGCTATGCAGGTGACTTGTCCTCTCTGAGATAGCCTGTGTTAGTATTGCGTTGTAAGTGTGACAACACACCGTACACACAATCACACCCACAACAAACAACGACCGTCAATTGGGTTGGGAGGCATCTGTCCCTGTGATGCACAGCTCCCCGCTGGACGTGCTCGGAAAGCAAAGCTGCAGGGCACGCCCTGCTGCGTTACGCATATCCATGGCCGCTCTGCGAGTGCCCGCAAGGGACGTGGGCAGCAGCGTCGAACCATGCGTCACACAGTCTCTTCAAACCGCACAGCCCCCCACCCCGCACTCCACTCCCAGCCAACACCTCGCAATATTTCGTTCCCGCAGGTACTTGCAGGTGTGCCACCCTATTTGTCTGTGATTTGCAACAACACCTCACCCTTGCTGAGGGGAGGGGGCTCACCTCACCACCACACACCACCGCCACACATCAGAGGCAGCCACGCTCGCCACACAACAACACAATAACCTCTTGCGGGACAATGAGCGACGTGATGCCCACATTTAAGATGCTGCTGGTGGGTGACGGTGGGACGGGGAAGACGACGTTTGTGAAGCGGCATCTGAGCGGGGAGTTCGAGAAGAAGTACATCCCGACTGTCGGGGTGGAGGTGCACCCGCTGAGGTTCCAGACCACAAAGGGGCCGGTGTGCTTCAACGTGTGGGATACGGCCGGGCAGGAAAAGTACGGGGGGCTGAGGGACGGGTACTACATCCAAGGGCAGTGTGCCATCATCATGTTTGACGTGACATCGCGGCAGACGTACAAGAATGTGCCGAACTGGCACCGCGACGTGACGCGGGTGTGCGAGACCGTGCCCGCAGTGCTGGTGGGGAACAAGGTGGACGTGATGGACCGGCAGGTCAAGGCGCGCGCGATCACATTCCACCGGCGGAAGAACCTGCAATACTACGACGTGTCTGCGAAGTCGAACTTCAACTTTGAAAAGCCTTTCCTGTGGTTGATGCGTAAGTTGGCGAACGACAACAGCGTGGAGCTGACTGAAGCGGTGTGTAAGCCGGTGTCCCATGGGGCCTTGACGGCTTCCCAGATCGAAGCGCTGCGGATTGCTGCGGAGGAGATCCGGCACGTGGATCTCGGCGACCTTGATGAAGATGATGAGTTTGCATAAAACCCACGCCATCAACCAGCACGATTTGTTGGAGGCAGGTCTTTTTTTGATCCTGAATATTTTTTGCAGTTGACTTTGGGACTCACATTGACGTTGACTTTGTGTTTGCATTTGACACTGCCTCCGACTTTGATCTTTCCCTTGTCCCCCTGACTTGAATCAGATTTGGGCTCTGTCTTTTGAGTTGCGATTTGACTGGTGGTATTTGTTGAAACTTTCTGTGTTTCTTGCTGGATCTTGTGACCCCGGATATTGACACACTGCCGCAGTTTGCTGTCTGAATTCCTGATCCAGCAGGACCAGTGTTTAAGATACTGTTATGAAAAACGGGGCTTAGCCCCGGTTTTTGAGATTTTGCCCCGAAAAACCGGGGGTGCCTCTTTTTTTTTTTCACCGGGATTTTTCTGAGATTCTGTCCGGGTACTATTCCAGGGTACTTTTTGGCCAGAGGAGGCCGGGGCCAAGAGCACAGTGCCCTGCCCCAGGCGTTAGCCCGATGAACCTGTTGAGCACAAGGTGCACGTTGACTACATGCGGCGTGCGACTATGGAGCAGAATCAGCTGTTCACTACCGTGGCCTCCGGCGGCTGGGGGGCTCCGCCCCCCAGACCCCCCCTCTGGCCTGTGCATGTCCAGAACCAAGTCTGCAAGCAGGGCAACCTGCGGTGCTTTCACCACCACCACGCTCTCAAGAACGCCTTCCTCATCGACTGGCTCCTTCGCGTTGACGCCAAGAAGGAGCGCGCTCCTCTCGGACCTGGCAGCGGCGGCGAAGTCAGTCACCCGCAGAGGAGCCACCCTGCCCATCCCAGTTGAGTGGCGTGGGGTGGGGTGTTGTGGGAAGGGAAAGCCCTTCCATTTGGGGAAATGGCTGAAATTTTACCCCCGATTACCCCCGGTTTTCGGCGCGCAGCCCGGAACCCTATCTTTTACCCTGAGCAGGACGCAGATGGTTTTTTTGTCATGCCATCACATCACACCAGGGTATAAGATAGACTTTTTTTCTGGCGCCGTTTTCCGGTTTTTCTGGTTTTGAAAATTTTTCGCGCGCGCCTTCGGCGCGCGCGACCCGCGCAAACCCTCCCAGAATCTGAGAGGGCCCGGTGCCTGCGCGCGTCCTGTCGTACTGAGGCTGCTTGGTGGGGCAGGCGCAGCAGCTGCTTTGAAAGTTTGGACTCTCGGCCAAAAAACCGGTCTGGTGCAATTTTTTTACGCAGGGGGGTCTGGGGGGCGGAGCCCCCCAGCCGCCGGAGGCCACGGTAGTGAACATCTGTTCCCTACAGTCTGGATTCGCTTGTAAGTAGGAAGGCTTCGCTGTATCGCAGCCCGGCCAGCAGGAGATCACTGGTCCTTGAGGGTTCAACCTTCAGGGTGGAGGAGGACGGGGGAGCGACCACTCGTGACAGGTGTGCGTTGTGGGTGGAGTGGGTGCACGACAGAATGGCCAAAGGGTCCACGAGATCTCTGCACACATTCCGTTATCGAGGAAATGGGCACCTAGCTGTGACGACAGGCAACAAACAAATCTCATCTGTTAGTTGCCCCCAATAGGCTTGGCGACCTTCAAGATTGCTTGAAAGTCGTTCGTGTTCTCGTCTCAGCCCTCCAGACAAGCAGATCTGTCTCGAGTTGGTGGGCTGTCGCCATGTATTCGATGGCACCGAGTGACGCTGCACAGAGGCAGACGACACGGTGAACTCCAGCGGAGGTTACCCTACCTCCGCTGGAGTACACCGTGTGTCTCCCATGAGTCTCAACTAGCGGGAGTCGTAAATTAGCTGGAAAATAGACTCCCGTCTCCAGTACAGACTGCAGTCTTAGACTCCCTCTTAGACACTCGCTAGGGTGGCTGGAGTCCACCATGTGTGCACCTTCAAAACAGAAGAGGCCTGCATGACGAGGGCATCACCACCCACCGGGCCCCACCGGGCCACCCGCTAGGTCCATTTTTTCTTCTCCGCTTCTCTGCCTTCTTTGGACTATTTGAGCTCTGTGCGGATCACGATGGGGTCACTTTCTATTTTTTTATGGCGTTTTTTCTGACTGTTTTACTGTCCCAAAGTCACAAAAAAAACCGCCAAAAATGAGATCGACCTTTTTTTTTTCCCCAGAAAACCGGGAACCGGGAAACCCTGGTTTTGAAAACCGGAAAACCAGACCTATCTTATCCCCTGCATCACACCCACTTTTCTTTTATTTGGTCAGAGGTTTTTTTTGAAGACTTTTTGACGATGACATTGCTTTGAAGACAGGACAGTGATTTGCCTGGTTTTACAGGGTGTGGTGGTGCGATGGCATTTTCTTTGAGGATGCACTTGAGGAATTGAGCATTTTTTTGACCAGTTATTTGCCGACGTTCGACTTGCGAACTCGAGTTTGCCCCTTGACGGTGTCTTTGGTTGACACCACCCTTGAACACCGGGTGGCTGCCGTGATGCTGGCGCTTGCTCTCATGCCTGCGGCGTTCATTGGCCCGACTGTGGCACTGAACGTGGAGGCGTTGGGGAGGCAGTGGCGGCATCATGGCATCATGTCCCAACCCTGTGTTGTTTGTTTTTTTGGGAGATGATTGTGGTTATTGTACCAAGCGGATTTGCGGCGCTCCGGCGCTTTTGGAGATTGACAACCCTCCCCTGTTTGTGCAGCAGGAAGTGCCTTTTGATGTTGTGTCCATTGTCTGGCTTTTTGGCCTTTTGGCCCCTCGATACCTGGCTCAGGTAACCTAACCCATTGGGGCCACACAGCTGTGAAGAAGGCAGTGCAGACCGGAGGGAGTGGACGCAGAAGAGCAGCAACCCACCCCCACCCCGCACCCCACTCCACCCCGAGCCAACACCTCGCAATACTTAGTTCCCGCAGGCATTTGCAGCCGTGCCACAGCCCCACGACACGTGTAAGAGTTTTGCACACCACCTTCGATCACACCCTTGCGAAGGCTATGCAGGTGACTTGTCCTCTCTGAGATAGCGCACATTGTGGGCCATCACGCGCGTCACAACCACAATAATGTGACGCACAACCACAAACACCACACCAAACAACGACCGTCAATTGGGTTGGGAGACATCTGTCCCTGTGATGCACAGCTCCCCGCTGGACGTGCTCGGAAAGCAAAGCTGCAGGGCACGCCCTGCTGCGTTACGCATATCCATGGCCGCTCTGCGAGTGCCCGCAAGGGACGTGGGCAGCAGCGTCGAACCATGCGTCACACAGTCTCTTCAGGCCACACAGAGTTCCTGAGAGTGAATGTGGATGTGAAGGTGATTATGAAGGTGAACCGCCAGCACTGCTTGGTTCCTTAGTTCGAGTTGTGCAGTACTTACCTAAGGCTATCCTCTTTGCGAGATGGTCGGATGTGCTGCAAGTGAGCAGCGATACAGCGAGTTCCACAGTTCCCCGCAGTGCTTGCTGTAGCGCTGGCGGGAGTTCTTCCTCGGCGAGATATACATTCTGTGAAGGCGTTGAGCCTCGCACTCGCGGATGATGACAACTTTAACTTTACCTGGCGAATGAGCCTCTGGCGCTGATTACATTCTTCCATTCGCAAACCAAGATCTGTGCTGACACGTGCATATGTGTGTGTGTCACAAGACAGCCACGTCTCGAGTCTTGTGTTGTGTTGTGTTGTGCGACTTGATATGCAAAGCTCCTGCCGTGGGTGAGTCACAGGGTTGCAGCACCGACCCGCATCCATGTCCCTGGCAGGCTCAATGGCAGGAGCGAGACAGTTGTTGTGGTTCTGTGTGATGTTGTGTTGTGTCGTGTCGTGTTGTTCTGCATTCGGGAGTCTTCGGTCGGACATAAGACACAAAACATCAATGTCAAAAACGCGTCTCGTGGGAGATGGGGGTAACTCAGCCACCGCTTTTCCGTTGCATTAGGCACCGTTCAGTGCAAAAGCTGACGTACGGAGGGGCGAAGGCAGGGAGCAAAACACCACTCGTTGGCCTGATGAAGGGTGGTGTTTGTTCCGTTCGCCCCCCTTCCAACCTTGCAAGAAAACTGTTGTTGCAAGTGGTAGAAAAAACAAATACGCACAGGGAAGTCGTCTTCTCTAGTCCTCCCTTGACTCCCTAGTCGCACCGAAGGTGCTTAAACAAGTTTACTGAATGTGGTGTGGATGATGACAACCTTTTCAAGTTCTTGCTTGAGTGCTTCGGCTCGCTGAGGGCAGACATCTCGGACAATGGAGTTACCTCTGACACACACAAACCCACACCACACCCACTTCCGCCTTGTGCGGAACACACACCAAGAGCCAAGTGTCTGTTTCATCGTAAGAGTTTTGCACACCACCTTCGATCACACCCTTGCGAAGGCTATGCAGGTGACTTGTCCTCTCTGAGATAGCAGTGTCTGCAACGCAGGCACTGTGCAGGCGTGCACACATGTGTTCCACACACAGCCCTCGTCACGTGCTGACAGTACCTACCTCACCGCCGAAGTGTCTTGTCGCTGCGGACGGTCCCTTAAAGAGTACGAGATGCATCCTGTTGTCTCACTGACGGTGTGTGTCTACAGTAATATAAAAAGATTCACGTGTGTGTGTGTTTGGATATTGGTGCAGCCGATTCAGTTCCCCGCTGCATCTGCTGTGGTGCTGACGGGAGTTATATCAGGCGAGACTATCTTCATTTGTGACTGAGGTCCCGTTGTGTGTGGGTTGGCGGACTTCTCCATTTTGCGTTTGTTGTTTGACAGTACCTACCTCACCGCCGCTGATCGAGGTTGCCCGCCCACGGAAGCCGAACCCTCTGGTGTTCTCGGAGCCCGCAGGGTCGGACTACCCTGCGCTGACGGTGGAGGCACCCTCTGTGTCGCCCAGCAAGTCCACCCTGGCGTCGGTGCCGACGAACGTGATACATTCGGCGCAGCCTGACGACCAGAGCAGGTGTGACACAGGGCGCGACACCCCACGCATGGGTCTGGAGGAGGACACGCCTGTGATGGGGTCTCTGCCGCAGCGTTGTGAGCACTGCCGTCCGGAGGTGGCAGGGAAGGCGACGTGTTTCTGCGTGGAGTGTGAGCAGGCGCTCTGCGCGCCGTGCTCTGTGGGGATACATTCGAAGCGCGAGTTTGCAGCCCACTTCGTCACGCTGCTGACAGCCGCGCCTTCTTCTGTGGATAGCACCGGGTCAGCCCTGCGCCCTGCTGTTTCCCCGACAGAAGGGATCCCAGTCCCACCGGCAGCACGGCGGAAGCAAGCCTTTCCGGACAGCAGTGCGGGTGCGGCGCCCCTGTCTGCGGCACTGCGGAATAACTTTGTCAATGAGAAACCGACCCCGTCTGGCAATGGCAAGGAGAAGCAGATGTGCTGCATCGTGATGTAGCACCTCCGCCTGGTTGTCGAGGACAAGGGGGGGAGGCTGTTGCTGTGTCTACAGCTGCCCGCCTGTACATCCGATTGCAGAGGCAGTGCTGTGCTGATTCCGTTTCGTGGTGACGTGTTTCTTCGCGAATCCTTCGGTAACCTTCCAGGCGCTGTGACAGATGTGGTTTTGTGTCGAACTAATTCGGGAGGTCTTCATGCCTCCCCCCCTACGTGCGTTCATGCTCGCCTGCTGGCTGGCAACCTTTTCGCATCCGACCCGTTTATTGGTTTGGGCAAAAAGAAATCATCAATGCTATCACACGTGCCATAATATCGGATGACAGCCTGGTTTGCCATTCTAGCGGTTTCCGTTGCAGTACGCCAGGCACTCGTGCCTGCGATCTGTGACCTTTGTGCGCCATGTGCTTCGTGTAGTGCTGACTGTATCACCGATGGCATATTTCAAATGTCGGATGCATCATTGAATTGTGTTGTGCCTGGTATGCGTGGTTCCATACGAACGAAACAGAATAAATGAAACTGAAGTAGTACAGAGGTGAGTGGGGAGGTATTGTCAGCTGTTGTGTGCGTTGTGTAAACGCGCTCCAAAAATCACCTTGAAAATTATGAGTAACTCTGGCAACGTGGTGGACGCCAAGGTTGTTCGGTATCATTTCTTTTTGACGAGACCAAATATGTTCAGTGGGTGTTGCCCGGATTGCGGACAATATTTTGAAGAACGAAATCCACTTGACCACCCGGGACGTAATAGAATTATGTGCCTGTGTGCGTGTGAAGAGTGACGTAGTGGTATGGACAACATTCCTTACCGCACCACTTCAAACCACAACAAGTTGTGAAAAAGTGAAAATCAGGTGTAACCCGAGTTCTTTGGGCGATCTTCTTTTTGAACCATTCCGTCAGGCTTTGCCACTGCTTAGACACGAATAATTACGGCCAAACTCCCGTCTCTGGCATGTCCCGTGAGAACCCTTGGGTCACCCGGAGACACGGTGGTCATAGAAGTCGTTCGTCGTGTGCTCGTCTGTTGGCCCTTTTCTCTGACTGTGAATTCTGTTCACTAGAAATGTTATGAGAGGGGGTGATATCCCTACCTTCGAGAACCGTTTGAATCGTACTTTTGTATCATCGCACTCCCGGTGCGTTTGGATTCTGTTGGCAGCAGTGTGCTTCACTCGAGTTGCAAACTATGCCAGTGTCCAATAATGCGACCGGGCTTACCTTTCTGTCCATAGGAGCGAAGCCCCCCCTCCCATCATCGTGGTGAAAAAGTTATCCAGCGAGCCACAGCCGCTTTGCCGAGTGAAAATGCACTGTGCCGTGTTAGTTCCTGCTCTCATCGAACTACGGCATGGTCAATTCTTGCTCTCCTTTTGTGCACTGGCCTTTTTTTGTTCTGGATTGCTTCCTGCCCGTTGCGGGTCAGTACAAGCCAAATGCAGTCGGACAAGCTTGTCTTCCTACACCAGTATCCTTCCAGTGCCCTAATGACAAACCATCCCAGCCAGCGATTGGTTTGTGTTACTCTTAAGATCAGAATCTTGGGGGCGTCCCTTTTTTCGGCAGTCCATGAATCGAATCAAAAAATACCCGCGCCAGCGTCCCTCGTTGGTCCGCAGCAACGAGACTACTAAACTTTGAAACCCTGCTGTCATGAAAGTGGCCAGTGTGCACCGTGTCTATTCTGTACCGAGTCTGGCTGTGGACAGGCTTGCGAGAGAGGGCTGTCCCAGACATCAGCAATGCAGTTTTGTGCCTAAGTTTTACGGGGCACATACTGCCCCTGCCCCCCCCCCCCATATTTCTTCACAGGGTGCCTTTGCTATGTCACGACAAGTCACGGTGTTGCATGCGGCGTCTTGCATCTGACGAGCTTGCCCTGATTTTGCTTCAGGATGCGCGTTGTGAAGCACCCCCTCCTCTCATCTGCAGAAGGGCCATCCTGATGATAAAGCGAGCTGCCATTTCCCCGACACAGAATGACGCAGAACGAAACTACCCCCTCCTCCCCTCCCCGACACGGTTTTCAAAACCAGTTTGCTTTCCCCCTCCCTGCCGGGTATTCGTGGCACCTCCCTTGCCTGTGCGTTGCACTGTCAGAATGGCAGAACTGCCGATGATACAGATCTGTCTGAGCACCCCCCCCCCTCCCCGCTGGTAAGATCGCGCTAAGCTTCATCCCACCCCACCCCGCGTTCCTTCGTCTTGAGTGGTTATGGCTCTCTCTCGAGTTCCGGTATGTTCTACAAAGTATGTTTCGTACTCACCGCCCTCCCTCCCCAGGCCCTGGGGTAAGGATTTTTGGTAGTTCACGGATTTCCTCCGGGGGGGGGGGGGGGGGGGGGGGGGGGGGGGCTCCCCGCGGGCTGAGGTCAGGCTGGCGACCCAGGTTTTCAGGGTGACACCAGGATTTCCTCGAAATTTTGGGTGACCCCCACCCCCTGGTCGGGCACCCTACCAGGGGGGGGGGGTCACGAGGGGGGGTATGGGGGGGGTACCCCCCTACCCGACCCCCCTCCCGACTCGGGATGGGGGGGGGGGTCAGGAGGTGGTACTTTCACCCAATTGATGTTCCCCAGTAATAGGTGTAAATGGGCACCCCATGGCCAAAATGACCCCATCGCGATCTGCACAGATTCCAAACGTTCAAAAGAACGGGTTTTTGGAAAATCCGAGGGGGGGTCCCGCTGGGTGGGTAGGTGGGGTGTAGTGGACTGGCTGCCTCCCAGCCACCTTCTCCCACGACCAGTCCCTGAACCAGACCCGTGTTTCATGGGTGATACTTGGCTCACACACCATCAAAGTGACCCCACCGTGATCCGCACAAATTCCAAACGTTCAAAAGAAAGGGGTTTTGGAATACCCGAGGAGGGGGTCCCGCTGGGTGGGGTGGGGTGTCATGGTGTGTGTCACCCAGTCACCCTTCACCCATAACCAGCCCCTGAACCAGACCGCTTTTTCATGGGTGAAGCTGGGCACCTAGACCCACAGTGTGACCCCACTACGATCCGCAAAAGTTTTAAACGTTCAAAAGAACGGGGTTTTGGAACACTCGTGGAGGGGGTCCCGCTGGGTGGGTGGGCTGGCTGACTCTCGGCCCCCCTCTCGGCCGTGTGGCTACCTCAGTCACTTTCTCTTCGGACCAGCCCCTGAACCAGAGTCACATTTCATGGACGATGTTTGTCACATAGACCTATAAAATGACCCACTACGATCCGCAAAAGTTTCAAACGTTCAAAAGAACGGGGTTTTGGAACACCTGAGGAGGGTCCCGCTGGGTGGGGTTTTGGAACACCTGAGGAGAGGGTCCCGCTGGGTGGGTGGCTGGGTGGGGTGGCATGGTGTGTTACTCCCAGTCACCTTCACCCATGACCAGCCCCTGAACCAGAGCCACATTTCATGGACAAAGCTTGTCACCTAGACCTACAAAGTGACCCCACTATGATGCGCACAGATTCCAAATATTCAAAAGAACGGGGTTTCGGAACACCCGAGGAGGGGGTCCCGCTGGGTGGGTGGGCTGGCTGACTCTCGGCCTCCCATCACAGTCTCCTATGACCAGCCCCTGAACTAGACCCACATTTCATGGGTGAAGCTTGGCACCTAGACCCACAGTGTGACCCCACTACGATCCGCACAGAGCCCAAAGAGTGCAATGGAAGGGGTCAATCGCGATTCCGCGAGTCGAAGATTCCGCACTTTTGGGTCACTTTCAGGTGATGTCAGGTCCCTGGAGTGACTGCAGATAGCCCATTTTCAGGGTGGGAGCCCTACTCGTACGTCACCCAGATTCAGCCCAAACCCGTGCACCCAGGGTGCACGGTCGCCGGGAGCGCGCGGGCACCCGGAAACAGGTCGCATTTGCGTGCGCTGCCTGCACCCTGCACGCCAGCGGCGCTCGGTATGCTTGACACAACGACAAAAAATATTCACCTTTGCGTGGGCCAGCCTTCTCCGTTGCTGCGTGCGTGTATAGTGCGGCAGCCCTTTCACTGCTTCCCCACTGCATCACCTCCCTCTGCACCCATCCTCCTGCGCCCCTCAGCCCCTCTCCACAATAAGGTCAAAAAAGTTCCCAAACTGCTTCGATATAGTTGCTGGGGGAGGGGTGTTCCACAGTGTAGGGCGGAGGGTGGTGGCTGCATTTTTCGGGGTGGATTTTTTTTGGCGCACAGACAGCGCCTTTTCCTTTTGATTGCCACAGAAGTGGGGTGGGGGGGTGGGGTCGCGGGCAGGCGGAGAGAGGGGGGGGGGGTTAGGGAGGGGTATATGTGCGTGAGAAACCCGAATTTTTGACATATGCGAAAACGGCACCTAAGTCGACATCCAACCATACAAAGTGGTCCAAAACACCCCAGAAACACCTACAGGGCACTTTGGTGACCCCCAGTGCCCTCTGGGGGCCACTTATCTGCCATGCTCATTTTCCTGCCTAGGTTTGGTACCTGGCCTAGGTACCAGGCATAGCCACCCACACTGATACAACGTATTGTACGGAATATGGTTGGCTGTTCGGTCAAACCATGTCCCATTTGAGATCCCATGCACATGCGGGGGTATCCCGCGTGACCTGGTGATGATATCCTGCGGATTCTGACCCCCATATCCCGCAGAGATGGCCCTGTCTCCCGGGGGGCATATGGCGGATGGTGGCAGGGATATCCCATTTTCATATATCCCGCTGGGTATCCCACATGTCCTGGTTGCATGCACTGACAATACTCCCGCAAGCAATCAGATGTTGCAAAGACATGGGCTCAGAGACGCTGTGGACGGCGACACCAATGATCAGAGATGTGCTTCCTGCCTCGAATGGAACCTGGCCTAGGCAACTGGTACAGTTGTGACACCAACAGAAAGAGCCACAGAGAAAGAGAGGGTGCTAGGTTGGTGCTGACTGAGTCTGAACTAGAAGAGGGCAGAGATGTGTGTCTCGTCAGCGGACTCTCGGACTAAGTGGGATGACGCATGTGAGCGTCGTTTTGCCTAGAACCACCTGATTTGGCCAAAAACGGGTTCCGCCGAACGCCGCCACACCAACGCCCAACACCGCCCAACTCCGCCAAACTCGGGCCAAAATTAGCTCCAAAAGTGGCGGATACTACCTTTTCCGCCCTTGGGGGGCGGGGGGGGGGTATGGTACTGGGGGTTTCTCAAAATTTCGGCTACCTACCACCCCCCGTGTATATGTCACCCCCCCCCCCCAGGTGCAAAAATCGGGAGGGGGGTGACATGAACACACCTTTTAGGGGGTGACATATACACGGGGGGTGGTAGGTTAGTGTATGTCACCCCCCGCCAGGGCCGCTTGGGGGTGACATAAACACACCCCTTTTGGGGGGTGACATATACACGGGGGGTGGTAGGTATTTGGGGTCCAAGTGCATGGTTATCAACAGATCTTACCCCCTTTTCTTCCCGAAACCCGTCGAGCATGTCTTCGTCGTCGTAATTTTTTTTCTGTTAAGATCTTAGTGAAAAAAAGCACAAAAATTAAGATCTTAGTATTTTTTTCGAAGATCTTAGGTAAGATCTTAGTTTTTTTGCAAATATCCTTTCGTATTCTGGGTGCCTTGCCGAGCTCCACCTGTGAGCAGGTGTCGAACTCGTCGATCACATCTATCAGAGGTGCAGAAAGGTCGTAGGCCTTCACCTTCGCCTGCTTCGGAATGTTGGCGGCAGCCCCCTTCTCAGCGATCCGTGCCGATGCCGCACGCCTCTCAACTGTGGAGGGAAGGGGCTGCCGTCCCTGCGTCTGTGGCACTGTGTCACTCCCAGGCCCCTGCTGTCGATTGCGGATCCGGAACTTCGCCACAGCCTCCGCCACCTCCCCCTTTGACCGCTTCAGCTTTCTGCCCTCTTCTTGCACTTCCCCATTCGCAAGCCTCGTGTAGATGCCCAGCTCCACAGCCTCGTCGACAAGCGCCGGCTTCCGGATGATGATTGTGGCGAGGCATGTTGGGGTGGGGTTTGCGGCAAGCAGCTCATCGGCGACAGCAAGACACACTCAGGAACAGGCACAGATTGCGATCAGGAGGGATTTGTGGGGGAGAAGGTAAGCTATGAAATGCAGTCACAACACCGTTCAGCCGCAACCGCTCTCAGTCAGTATATGTTTGCTGACGCCGTGCATTGTGTCGTACGCTGCCGGCAGGAAAAATCGTCCTGGGCCTCGTCAGGGAGTGTATCTCCAGTCAGTCAACAAGGAATATGGGGGAAAAACTAAGATCTTAGCTAAGATCTTAGTAAAAAATACCAAGATCTTAGGAAAATTGAAAATTTTACAAAGATCTTTAAAAAAGCCGTTTTCCAGCCAACATCTTCGTAAAGATCTGTTGAAAACCATGCAAGTGAGTTTAGCAGGGTTTTCACGTGTCACGAATGTGACACGCATGTCGGGAATAGTCGCGGGTTGTGGAACTTGTCGCTGTGGAAGAGGGAGTATGGTTTTGAGGCCCCCCGCCCCCCAGGTTCCCTGCCCACCTGGATGACTCAAGCGCCTCACACCGGGCAGGGGGTCTGAGTTCTGCGGAACTGGCTTCAAGGGACGCCCCCTCGTAATGACTGGGTGGATGGAGCCAAGTAATACCAGGTGGTCGGACACCGGAACTCTCGGCATTTATTAGTCGCGGGAACTGTGTCCGTGTGGTAGGTGACCCCTTCCGATTCCACTGATTCCACTCTTGAACATGTAGTGTTGAAAGATACTTGGTGTTCTGATGTTTTACAGGGTACTTGACAAAGGAAAGAGGGTGGTCAGTCTTGTGATCCACCCTGAATCCTTCCTGTGAGCAGCAGATCCACAACACCTCGACTTCTTTCAGCGGCTGTATTGATATTGCCTGACACAGCAAACATGATTCAATTGGAGGAACAAGCCTCGTACACCAGCGGCCCAAAAGGTGGATTCCATGTATGGTTTTAGGATTTCCCTTACTACTGATGGTGTAGAGACTACAAAGCCTGACCTGATGACGCCGCCATGAACCTGGGAGACACGCCGCGTGAGAAGGGACCTCGGTGCGGGGTGGCGTGAAGATCCTGCCTGAGTGCCCTCGTCGGGACCCGCGGTAAACCGTGGCGTTCCCCCCGAGGCAAGTCCAGGACGAAGGTTGCAGATAACCGCTGCACCACTTCGTCCGAAAGGAGCTCACAGGATAGGGGAACTGCCCACACCCCACTCACGACAGTGTATCCGAAAGGTGCACTGCGCGTGTGGTGGCGGTGTCGGGTCCAGACCCACCTCGTTCCCCCATGCCTGTCAGTTGTTGCCCCTGCAGGGGTGGCTGCTGTCTGGCATGGGGGGCGCCCTCCCTGCCTTGCAAGGGAAAATGTAGAACGGCATGCTGCCCGTTTCTTCATTTTTTCACCTTGCCTGGCAGGGGGGGGCCCACCCTCACGGGGGGAAAAAGAGGAACGGCATGCTGCCCGTTCACTCTTTTTTCCTCCCGTCGTGGGTGGGCGGCCAACTACCCGGGGTATCCGGCCGGGTACCCGGGCCGGTAACCGGGACCTCCCGGGTACCCGGAAAGGTGGAGACCGCGTCGTGCACCCACCCACCCACCCCACGGTTCCATACAGTCACCCATGTCCATGCTCATTCTACACAGTCACCCAGGTCGTCTCGTCATCCTGCACGCTGTGTGGGGGCAGACAGGTCCTTCCATACCAAGTTTGGTCCGGCGTGACGTTTGCAAACCCTCCCGGGTGACCAGAAGACGACCCCCCCCCAGGGGGGTTCCATAGGGGGTTTCCATTTTAAACGGTCCCCCACCGCCCAACACCGCCCAACTCCGCCAAACTCAGGGCAAAATCAGGTGGTAGAATAAAGGCTAATTGACGTACAAACAGGCCCACAGGAGATGGGCTGCAAGTTTAGGGGTCAAAAATATCGTTTCTCGGAAGAGAACGGGTCTGGTGGACCCTGCCCTCGATCCAGAATGCACCCCCCCACACCCCTCGGCATTGTCAGACACCAAAACCCCTGAAAATAGATGTCCACTGTTCGCAAAAATCTGAACACCTCTCCCACAGAGATGGCCCAGGTACCAAACCTAGGCAGAAAATTTTGACGTCGCAAAAAAGCCTCTGGAGGTGCCATGAGGGGGTCTGGTGTGTCGGATAGGGGGTGATATCGGTGTTCTGGGGTGGTTGGTGGGGGTTTTGACGGCCGGTACGTCAAAAGAAGTCGATGTTCAAAAATGTGGTGTTTCTCACGCTTTTTAAAGGGCATATACCCCTCCGGTTAGGGGGGGGGGTGGGGGGCTTCGCTCTCGGGTGACGAAAAGCGAGTCCCCGCCTCGGAGGGGTGGAGGTGTCAAAACTGACACAATTTGACACGGAGCAAAAAACAAAATGTACGTCCGGATTTCATAGTTCACTCCTGGAAATATATTACTGCGCAGAACCCGAAACAGAAGATGTGATGGCAAAGTGATGTATGTGTCACAATATAGCTCTCAGTGACTCGGTCAAATTGACTGACTGACTCTGATCGAAAAGTTGTCTGGGGGCTATTTTACTGACTGACTCCGACTGACTCTGACCCACAGACAACTTCTGGGTCGGAGTCAGTCGGAGTCAGTCAGTAAAATAGCCCCCAGACAACTTTTCGATTAGAGTCAGTCAGTCAATTTGACCGAGTCACGGAGAGCTACGGTCACAGGCGTGTCATGTGCGGCACAGCGCCAATAATTCGATCATCCTCTCGCGCTCCCCACCGGCTTTCCCTTCTTCTTTTGTCTCAAAACCAGGGTGTTCGCTATCTCCCACCTTCCTCAGAGACTGTGGGAGAAAGGGGTAAAATTGCCGCCTCAAATGTTTTTTCGCGCGCGCTTCGCGCGCGCGAAATCATGCAACATCGGCCCCTCAGACAAATTGCCTCAAGGGTCCAGACCAGGGTACTATATATGTTTGGCGCAAGGGGACCATTTCGCGGTTCGCGGCTGCAAAATGGAGGCTTTGCGGCAATCAGTGAGTACTTCGGGAGTTGGTGACGAACCCAAAACAGGATCACGGACCGTCGACGATTCCGGTTCTCGAGAAGGAAGGGCACGGTCATATGCGCTCGTTAGTTCCTGTTGGACAGACTTCACAGGTCACAGGGGGTCTGGGGGGGCGGAGCCCCCCAGCCGCCGGAGGCCACGGTAGTGAACATTTGTCAGCCTCGTCCCCGAGTCCGCTTCATAGTCGAACACCACATACAGACAACGTGCACCTTGAGACAGCATGATCAAGAGGTACATCGGCCTGGCGCATGTGGCAGGCCACTATGCTCTTGGCTTCGGCCTCCTCTGGCCTTGACCATGCTGATGCCGGCAATAGCTCCGACGGTCCCCAGCAGGTTCAGATCTCGCTTCTTTGGGTTATTTCCGTTCCGTGCGAAGCGTGGTGGTATCAATTTGTACGAGAGGGTGCTGCCCTTCTCCTTCAGAACCCCTTCCCACCTGAGGCAAAAACTTCCGAGAAACTTTTTTTTAAACCCTGTTGGTGCCCCTGATTTACCCCTTTTTCACTACGCACAAACTACGCAATCTGGGGGGGGGGTCTCGCTTTTTGGTCCCCCCCCAGTTTTTTTTGGTCCCCCTTTCTGTGTGGCTACTGAGACAGGACTGGAGGCACTGCGCTGACCGAGCAAAAAATTATTGCCAGAACTCACTATACACCGTACGAAAGAACGCACGACATGTGGGGCGGGACTCCAGAAACACCTGGGCAAGGTTGCCCCATGCCCAGAAACACCTGAGAAGGAAGTGAGTTCCAGGAGCCGCGTAGAACACCCTCGAGATTGTGAATGATGATACGATCACAGCCTTCAGGGCGATGCGAGGTGCCACCCTGAAGGTGGCCCTTGACATCAAGGAGAGCGTCGGCCGAGGGGTCGACGAAAAGCTGAAGAAGGCGCTACTGGCACTGGATCCCGCGGGGTATACGGAGGTCACCGCCACACAGGCAACCTCCGCTGACAACGTCCAGGAGACGTTATCCGAGGGGATCACAACGGCACTAGAGATCTGTGTCACGGGATCCAGGCGCCCACTCTCCCTCGACGGTCTGGGGATTGTTGTTGGGTATGGTGTCGTTTCCTGCAGCTGCAAAAAAGCGTAGCAACTGTGCTTCCTTCTTCCTTAATGATGCGTTGACGCTTCCACCCGGAGGAGCTGAAGCAGGCACCGCTTAATGATGCGTTGATGCTTCCACCCGACGAGCTGAAGCAGGCACCGCGCCAAAGGGCACCCCCAAAGAGACCTGCAAAGACTGCGTCGAAACCCGCACCGAAGGCTGCCAGCGCTGCAGCACCTGAAGAACCTGCAGCACCTGCAGCACCTGAAGCGCCTGCACCCTCACTGACCCCGGAACAGCAAGAACTCCTTGAGTTTGGGGTCCCGGCATAGAGACAGAGAATGGCTGAGTAAATCAAAAAATGAGACCCCCCCCCCTTTTCACTACGCACAAACTACGCAATATGGGGTCGTCAGGGGCACCAAGGGCCTGTGCCTGGAATTTTGTCCAAAAAATATCACGTTTTCGCACAAGGCAAAAAGTGGTCAAAAAACCCGAAAATCGGGTTTGTAGGGTATAGGTCCCCTGTCTGAAAATGCAAAATATGGCCCCGCAGGTGCCCCCAGAATGATTTAAAACTGGAAAATCGACATTTTCCACCTACGGGAAATCCCCCAAAATAGGGGGTCCCCAGCCACGATCCCCAAAAAAATGTCCCGCGCGCCTCTAAGGCACTCTGTATTTTTATTATGTCATCCAGATGTCACATCTGGGTCCAGGAACACCGGTTTTTGGCCTCAGGAAGTCGAAAAATATGTGTGGGAATTTTTATTCCTGGCCAGGTCCCCTAAAAGGCCGATTTCCCCTGTGTACACATGGGGGATTTCATGCAACGCCCGCTCGTGTGCTGAGTGTGCTATCCGCGACGTGGACGCGGTCGCCCTCTTCCTCCCAGAAGCCACTGATCTTCCTCATTCAACTTCACCCCCGGATGTACGCGGCACGTGCTTGGGTTGTCCTGTCGCAGTGCAGCAGAAGTCCCCTGTGCACTGCTGCCTAAGCCATTTCGGCTGCACGGAATATGCCACGCAGAGTAACCTGGTATCGCGTGACCAGCTCGTGAGGCTTGGTGCCCCGAATCGGATCGATAGGCTGCGAGGTGCATTGCCTCGGTCAGTTGATGTCCTTGTGTGTGCATTTTTGTGGACAACAGTCTCTTGGGTATCTGCAGCGCAGGTGCCTGCACTGGACCAGGACTCCTGATTTACCTCTGGCACTTGTGATCGGAACGGATGCGGCGACATGCCACAGTGCCCATGGATAGCCATGCCGGCACGAAAGTACGTTCACGACGGTTGATTACCATTGCTGCACTCTGTCAGAACCCGAAGGGTCTCAGCACACCTGAACGCCAGGCCCCCCAGCAGGGGGTGAAACCAAAGGGTCCCCCCTGGGGTTTTTTGACCCAAAATTTTCGAATTCGACATGTCCCCGGGATTTCCACTATGTCGCAGATTTCGACCATTGGGTCAAGAAAACCTAAAAATCTAGGGGGGAGGTGCTGAAGGATTGCACTGAAAATTTTATCTAACTCGGTCAAAATTCCAGGCACAGGGTTTTATTTAATTTCTCCCCCTTGGGAGAAATGCCGGGGAGAGAGGTGGGAGAAGGGTTTTCCCAGGATCTTTTTTTTAACGAAATAGGCCCCTATTTCTCCCCGAGCGAACGCCCTGCTCAAAACGCACCCGTCTTTACACCCCCGCCGACTCAGAAAAAAACTGCATGTGTCCCATCCTGCCGTATGGACGTTGCGGCGGCAACTCGCCTTCCGGTTCAAAGCACGGAGGGACACAGCGCAAACACCTGCCTGGCGCCTTTTGTCCCCTGCCTCCCCAGATGCTTGACCCATGCCCTTTGCCTCAGGAGGGGAAGAACCCGTCCCGGTCCAATCTGTTCCGTTGAGTCTTGTTGCAGGATGTCTTCTTTTGCCTTACGTTTTCAGATTCAGATTCTCACAAAGTGATTGGAGGTGGTGGGGCGGCTGGGGGGGGTGGGGGGGGGGGTGTCCTGCTTCGGCACCGACAGGCACTCTTGTTGTTCAGCTGCTCTCTGCAGAAGAGCCGCGAGTGCATCCCGGGAAGCGGTTATACCCAGGGCACGGCATGAATAGTCGCCAGGGGCTGGGTTACTGGCATTCATGTAATCCGGCCATGCCTGGGCTCGGGGGTGGGGGTGCACAGCGGTCCTGAGGGGGTGACCGAGATGCCAGGTGGTGGAGGGCATTCGCCAGACTGCAGAGGGAGGCCCCGACGGGCAGGGCGCGTGAATGCCGCACAGAAGAGGAGTCAGCACGCCTGCAAGAGCGGGCGAGGCGCTTCGCCTCACCCCAGCCCCGACCCCCACCCTTGGGATCTCGCCGAGCATGTCACGGGGCACTGGTCGTCACGTGCCACGCCACACACAGCCACCTTCACTTGCCACCTGTCAGGGGGAAGGAACGGACAGAGCCGGATAGGGCCAGCACTGCTCGGTTCCTGAGTTCGAGTTGTGCTGTACTTACCTAAGGCTATCCTCTTTGCGAGATGGTCTGATGTGCTGCAAGTGAGCAGCGATACAGCGAGTTCCACAGTTCCCCGCAGTGCTTGCTGTAGCGCTGGCGGGAGTTCTTCCTCGGCGAGATATACATTCTGTGAAGGCGTTGAGCCTCGCACTCGCGGATGATGACAACTTTAACTTTACCTGGCGAATGAGCCTCTGGCGCTGATTACATTCTTCCATTCGCAAACCAAGATCTGTGCTGACACGTGCATATGTGTGTGTGTCACAAGACAGCCACGTCTCGAGTCTTGTGTTGTGTTGTGTTGTGCGACTTGATATGCAAAGCTCCTGCCGTGGGTGAGTCACAGGGTTGCAGCACCGACCCGCATCCATGTCCCTGGCAGGCTCAATGGCAGGAGCGAGACAGTTGTTGAGGTTCTGTGTGATGTTGTGTTGTGTCGTGTCGTGTTGTTCTGCATTCGTGGTGTGGATGATGACAACCTTTTCAAGTTCTTGCTTGAGTGCTTCGGCTCGCTGAGGGCAGACATCTCGGACAATGGAGTTACCTCTGACACACACAAACCCACACCACACCCACTTCCGCCTTGTGCGGAACACACACACCAAGAGTCGAGTGTCTGTTTCATCGCAAGAGTTTTGCACACCACCTTCGATCACACCCTTGCGAAGGCTATGCAGGTGACTTGTCCTCTCTGAGATACCGCACGTTGTGGCACACACAGCACGATCACAATCACAGTCATACCCCTCACCACTCGATCTAAGCGCTAGTAAAAAATCACAAACACCACACCAAACAACGACCGTCGATTGGGTTGGGAGGCATCTGTCCCTGTGATGCACAGCTCCCCGCTGGACGTGCTCGGAAAGCAAAGCTGCAGGGCACGCCCTGCTGCGTTACGCATATCCATGGCCGCTCTGCGAGTGCCCGCAAGGGACGTGGGCAGCAGCGTCGAACCATGCGTCACACAGTCTCGCGATACCAGCGAATGGCAGTGTTCTGCCACGGCACAATACAATACAATAGAACAAGAACCAGCACGTGGTGCAATTCTGCTGGGCACAGCTGTCGGTGCCGTGCTGCAGCGGGAAACACCTCGGAGAATATGAGGGTGTGTCGGGACGGAGGTGTGTGGGTCAAGGCGGTCATAGCTAGTGGGGACACGTACGACCATCAGTCGTGTCCACCACCCGTTCCGATCTGCCGAGATATGTGGCGTCAAGGAGTTGTGATGAACCAGTGGTATTGGGCCCACACAAGTTGAACCTTCTGTCTGAGAGTCACGCACACCACCCAATCTTCATCAGGACTTGCCACACACACAAAAGACACGTCGAAACAAGAAGAATGGCGCCCGTGCAGGCATTTGCAGCGTACGACGGGAAGAAGGTGGTGGAGGCGTACGAGTACGAGCCGCGTGTGCTGAACGAGCACGACGTGGAGATCGAGGTGACGCACTGCGGTGTGTGTGCGTCTGACGTGCACCTGGTGGACCAGGACTGGCCCATCCCGCAGGAGCGGCCGCTCGTGCCTGGGCACGAGGTGGTGGGGCGCAGGTGGCGGCGGGGCTGGCGGTCGGGCAGCGCGTCGGAGCCGGCTGGCAGTCCGGCAGCTGCGGGGACTGCAAGCAGTGCAACGGGGCCAGCGAGCAGTACTGCGGGAGGCTGGAGCACCTGATGATGGGGCGGCACAGGGCGTCGAAGACACGCAACTACGGCGGGTTTGCCGACCGCGTGGTGGTGGACTCGCGGTTTGTGTACGCCATCCCGGAGTCGCTGGGGTCGGCGGAGGCGGCGCCGCTGCTGTGTGCGGGGCTGACGGTGTTCTCGCCGCTGAAGCGCTACGCCGGGACGTCGGGCGGGCAGCGCGTCGGGGTGGTGGGGATAGGGGGCTGGGGCACCTGGGGGTGCAGCTGGCCAAGGCGCTGGGGCACACCGTGACGGCCATCTCGCACTCCCCCAGCAAGGAGGACTTCGCGCGCAAGCTCGGAGCTGACATCTTCCTCAACAGCGGGGACGTGGAGGCAATGCGTGCGGCGGCAGGCAGCCTCGACCTGCTGCTGGTCACCATCAGTGCCGCAATCGACTGGGACCTGTACCTGGGGCTGCTGGACGCACGTGGGACGGCGGCACTCGTCGGGCAGCAGGAGAAGAAGATGGAGATCACGGCCATGGGCATGGTCAGTCGCGGCGTGCAGGTTGCGGGGTCGCTGCTGTCCTCGCCTGACGAGGCGCGTGAGATGCTTGCTCTGTGCGGGGAGCACGGCATCGGGGCCATGGTGACAGAGCTCCCCATGTCGCAGGCCAACGATGCACTGGACCGTGTGCGTGAGGGGAAGCCTCGGTTCCGTGACGTGCTTGTGACTGAGGCTGGTGCTGCTGCTGTTCGTGAGCAGTGAGGCAGCCAGTCCCTGTGAAGTGCTGGGACAAGGCGGCATCGACCGCTCTTGTCTCATGCTCTCTGACGGGCTGTCTGGGTTCACAACAATCCGACACCCCGTTGCTTCCTATTTCATGTGCTTCTGTTTTCATTATCTTCTCAATCCAGCAAGGACAGAGTGACCTTCATGTCACTGCATTGGCAATGTAGAACACAGCAGACACATGTCACTAAAAACGGGTCTGAGAACGGCGAGAGGTTGTTGTGGTGAAAACCACGCGCCTCGACCTGTGATGGTGAGATGTGGCTCTGCAATGCGGCTGCCGAGTGCCTCCTTGACAACAATTTGACCTGCGAATCTTGTGCTCCACTTCCTAGCTTCCTTGCGTGAGGTGGCGGAAGAACAATCTTCTGTACCCACCTTCGTTGACTTCCGTGTTGTTTGGCTTTGCTGGCAAACACCCCTTTCCTGTGCCAGCGTCTGCACCTTGCCTGCGCTGTGTCCTCCCTAACTCCTATTCCTAACTCCCGGCTCTTGTGTTGCTTGTGCTGCTTTGCCGGCTCTGTTCACACAGACACAGCGGGCAAGCAGGCTGGCCGTTGCGGCATGTTGCCGTGTCTTCTGCACATCACTCACCAGACAGACTCTGGATGAGGCTTGGACTTCAAAAACACGATGATGATGGTGCTGATCCCTCCGACCCACCACTTGGTTGCATGTGTCTCGACAGTCGGTTATGTCCTGTCGTCAGTTTCATTGTAAGAGTTTTGCACACCACCTTCGATCACACCCTTGCGAAGGCTATGCAGGTGACTTGTCCTCTCTGAGATAGCGTGTATTCGTATTGCGTTGCAAGTGTGACAATACACCGTACACACAATCACACCCACAACAAACAACGACCGTCAATTGGGTTGGGAGGCATCTGTCCCTGTGATGCACAGCTCCCCGCTGGACGTGCTCGGAAAGCAAAGCTGCAGGGCACGCCCTGCTGCGTTACGCATATCCATGGCCGCTCTGCGAGTGCCCGCAAGGGACGTGGGCAGCAGCGTCGAACCATGCGTCACACAGTCTCTTCAGACCACACAGAGTTCCTGAGAGTGAATGTGGATGTGAAGGTGATTATGAAGGTGAACCGCCAGCACTGCTTGGTTCCTTAATTTGAGTTGTGCAGTACTTACCTAAGGCTATCCTCTTTGCGAGAAGGAATGTATTGTTGCACACACGCATATGATGACGAACTGTTCATTACATACCACTCGTATCGGACGCACCTTGTGTGCGGACGACGATGATTCAACATGCACCACCATCTGAATGCACGGGGTCACTGGCGGGATGAGAGTATGTGTGGTGTGGATGATGAGTCACGAGGATCTGGACAGGTATTGTTTGACGGCATTGCCGACTGACACTAATATCCCGCAAAACATGCGTCTGACATCACGAGCTCCTGTGGGTCGTGTTGTGTTGTGTTCTGGTGAAGAGGTCAAGGGACAGTGACGACACAACAGGATCGGTACTATCTGACCGCACTCTGTGCGGGCTGAATACAAAAACCTGAAGAAGATCAAAAGCTTTGTCTGAGTCCGTCTGTGCACTGCTGTGCAGTCCGAAGCTGCAGTTGCATTTGCAGTTGCTGCCATCTGGGAGGGAAGATGCAACATTATGGTGCACGGCACACCGGGCATGATGACATCGCACATCAGTTCATCTTTGTAGGTTGGGACAACTGACTCCCCCACGGGGACGTGCAGAGGACGCAACAGGATACAACTCCACACTGACCCGCTTCTTCACTACCAACACCAGGTCACTGGACAGCAGTCCTTCCACACACCGACTCACGACACACGTCACATTCAAGAGTTTTGCACACCACTTTTGTCAACACCCTTGCGAAGGCTATGCAGGTGACTTGTCCTCTCTGAGAAAGTAGCATTTGCCCGGACTGATGCGACAGAAACCCGGAATGTCCCTCACACATATATCATCTGGTACAACCTAATGTTACGTAACCCAACCCAGGCACACCCCACAAAGGTAACGAAGAAGGCAGCGAGCACACGTTACAACAATGCAAACAATAATGTTCCTCCTAGCCATCGGATGCGCGACCTTGGCCCACGCAAGAGGCGTGTGTGACGGTGCAGCCTTCTGCGGCGGCATCGCAAACAAGGCCTGCAAGACTGGCTACACATGTCTGGATGACCCCGACGATACATGTGATCCCAACAACGGCGGGAGGGACTGCAGCGGGTGCTGTGTGCGCCTCGTGATCCCTGAGACTCCGAAGCCTGCCCCTGTTGTCGACACGTGCACCATGTGCGGCGGTATCGCGAACATCCAGTGCGACGCTGGCTTCACCTGCATGGACGACACCCGTGACAACTGCGACCCCAACAAGGGCGGCCGGGACTGCAGCGGGTGCTGTGTGCGTCTGGTGATCCCTGAGACTCCGAAGCCTGCCCCTGTTGTCGACACGTGCACGATGTGCGGCGGTATCGCGAACATCCAGTGCGACGCTAGCTTCACCTGCATGGACGACACCCGTGACAACTGCGACCCGAACAAGGGCGGCCGGGACTGCAGCGGGTGCTGCGTGCGTCTGGTGATCCCTGCGACCCGGAAGCCTGCCCCTGTTGTCGACACGTGCACCATGTGCGGCGGCATTGCCAACATCCAGTGCGACGCTGGCTTCACCTGCATGGACGACACCCGTGACAACTGCGACCCCAACAAGGGCGGCCGGGACTGCAGCGGGTGCTGTGTGCGTCTGGTGATCCCTGAGACCCAGAAGCCTGCCCCTGTTCTCGACACGTGCACGATGTGCGGCGGTATCGCGAACATCCAGTGCGACGCTGGTTTCACCTGCATGGACGACACCCGTGACAACTGCGACCCCAACAAGGGCGGCCGGGACTGCAGCGGGTGCTGTGTGCGCCTGGTGATCCCTGAGACGACGAAGCCTGCCCCTGTTGTCGACACGTGCACGATGTGCGGCGGTATCGCGAACATCCAGTGCGACGCTGGCTTCACCTGCAAGGACGACACCCGTGACAACTGCGACCCCAACAAGGGCGGCCGGGACTGCAGCGGGTGCTGTGTGCGCCTGGTGATCCCTGAGACGAAGAAGCCTGCCCCTGTTGTCGACACGTGCACGATGTGCGGCGGCATTGCCAACATCCAGTGCGACGCTGGCTTCACCTGCACGGACGACACCCGTGACAACTGCGACCCCAACAAGGGCGGCCGGGACTGCAGCGGGTGCTGTGTGCGTCTGGTGATCCCTGCGACCCGGAAGCCTGCCCCTGTTGTCGACACGTGCACGATGTGCGGCGGTATCGCGAACATCCAGTGCGACGCTGGCTTCACCTGCATGGACGACACCCGTGACAACTGCGACCCCAACAAGGGCGGCCGGGACTGCAGCGGGTGCTGTGTGCGCCTGGTGATCCCTGAGACGAAGAAGCCTGCCCCTGTTGTCGACACGTGCACCATGTGCGGCGGCATTGCCAACATCCAGTGCGACGCTGGCTTCACCTGCATGGACGACACCCGTGACAACTGCGACCCCAACAAGGGCGGCCGGGACTGCAGCGGGTGCTGTGTGCGTCTGGTGATCCCTGAGACGACGAAGCCTGCCCCTGTTGTCGACACGTGCACGATGTGCGGCGGTATCGCGAACATCCAGTGCGACGCTGGTTTCACCTGCATGGACGACACCCGTGACAACTGCGACCCCAACAAGGGCGGCCGGGACTGCAGCGGGTGCTGTGTGCGTCTGGTGATCCCTGAGACGAAGAAGCCTGCCCCTGTTGTCGACACGTGCACAATGTGCGGCGGTATCGCGAACATCCAGTGCGACGCTGGCTTCACCTGCATGGACGACACCCGTGACAACTGCGACCCCAACAAGGGCGGCCGGGACTGCAGCGGGTGCTGTGTGCGTCTGGTGATCCCTGAGACGAAGAAGCCTGCCCCTGTTGTCGACACGTGCACAATGTGCGGCGGTATCGCGAACATCCAGTGCGACGCTGGCTTCACCTGCATGGACGACACCCGTGACAACTGCGACCCCAACAAGGGCGGCCGGGACTGCAGCGGGTGCTGTGTGCGTCTGGTCGTTCCGGAGCATTAATGCTGAGGCTGTGGCCAAGGGCTGTGACCTGTGGCCAATTGGTGCTGTTCTGTGGGTGTCTTTCCTCTGTTCTGCCCTTCTCCCCCGTCCCTCTTCACCCCACGCTGCTTTCTCTTCCGTTGAACTGCACGTTATGCCCCCTCTCCCTGTGCGCTCACCATTGCTGTCCTATGCAGCACGTTGTCGGTGGGAGACTGCCAGAATAGCTGTTGCTGCCTGACTGGGTATCACCCCATGTGTACGGCGTGCGACGTGTAGAGCAGCCCCGGACACGTGCCCCTGTTGCGTGCGCGTGTCGCCGCCAGGTGTTGGTGTTGAGAACTGTGCCCTTGTGACGTGCCCTCGGCAGTTATCGGATGTGCTGTCCCTGTGCTGCATGTCTGCATGCCCTGTCTGCGGTGTGTCTCTTCTTCAATCATCCATTTTGTGTGTGTTGGAGTGTTGATGTTCTCTGCTTTGCTTTACCTTGGAGGCACCCTGATGCGCTGGAGAAGGAGCTGACTGTGCCGTGTGCTGCCTCTGTCTTCGGAGGCTACTCTGCGGTGTCTGACTCCTGTAGCCGTTGCTCGGGTGCCTTGTTTGTGCGTTCACCCGCACGCGTTGTCACTTCTTGCTTTGTTGTGTTTTCTTGCAAGCTTCCTCGTCTTCGTTTGGAGCCGTTTGTGTGCCCCTGCTACGCCAACTGACCCACCTGAATGCCTGTCTGACAGCAATCGCTGATCGTCGCAGAAGCCCCACACATTCCGCCCGTTGTTGCCTGCTTTCACTTGTCTGCTGGTGCTGTTCGCTCGCAGTTTTGCACCCACGTCTACTTGAGACTTCCGCCTTCTGCCTATTGTGGGGAATCGAGAGCCAGATTTATTGCTAGAGTTTTGCACACCACCTTCGATCACACCCTTGCGAAGGCTATGCAGGTGACTTGTCCTCTCTGAGATAGCCTGTGTTAGTATTGCGTTGTAAGTGTGACAACACACCGTACACACAATCACACCCACAACAAACAACGACCGTCAATTGGGTTGGGAGGCATCTGTCCCTGTGATGCACAGCTCCCCGCTGGACGTGCTCGGAAAGCAAAGCTGCAGGGCACGCCCTGCTGCGTTACGCATATCCATGGCCGCTCTGCGAGTGCCCGCAAGGGACGTGGGCAGCAGCGTCGAACCATGCGTCACACAGTCTCTTCAAACCGCACAGCCCCCCACCCCGCACTCCACTCCCAGCCAACACCTCGCAATATTTCGTTCCCGCAGGTACTTGCAGGTGTGCCACCCTATTTGTCTGTGATTTGCAACAACACCTCACCCTTGCTGAGGGGAGGGGGCTCACCTCACCACCACACACCACCGCCACACATCAGAGGCAGCCACGCTCGCCACACAACAACACAATAACCTCTTGCGGGACAATGAGCGACGTGATGCCCACATTTAAGATGCTGCTGGTGGGTGACGGTGGGACGGGGAAGACGACGTTTGTGAAGCGGCATCTGAGCGGGGAGTTCGAGAAGAAGTACATCCCGACTGTCGGGGTGGAGGTGCACCCGCTGAGGTTCCAGACCACAAAGGGGCCGGTGTGCTTCAACGTGTGGGATACGGCCGGGCAGGAAAAGTACGGGGGGCTGAGGGACGGGTACTACATCCAAGGGCAGTGTGCCATCATCATGTTTGACGTGACATCGCGGCAGACGTACAAGAATGTGCCGAACTGGCACCGCGACGTGACGCGGGTGTGCGAGACCGTGCCCGCAGTGCTGGTGGGGAACAAGGTGGACGTGATGGACCGGCAGGTCAAGGCGCGCGCGATCACATTCCACCGGCGGAAGAACCTGCAATACTACGACGTGTCTGCGAAGTCGAACTTCAACTTTGAAAAGCCTTTCCTGTGGTTGATGCGTAAGTTGGCGAACGACAACAGCGTGGAGCTGACTGAAGCGGTGTGTAAGCCGGTGTCCCATGGGGCCTTGACGGCTTCCCAGATCGAAGCGCTGCGGATTGCTGCGGAGGAGATCCGGCACGTGGATCTCGGCGACCTTGATGAAGATGATGAGTTTGCATAAAACCCACGCCATCAACCAGCACGATTTGTTGGAGGCAGGTCTTTTTTTGATCCTGAATATTTTTTGCAGTTGACTTTGGGACTCACATTGACGTTGACTTTGTGTTTGCATTTGACACTGCCTCCGACTTTGATCTTTCCCTTGTCCCCCTGACTTGAATCAGATTTGGGCTCTGTCTTTTGAGTTGCGATTTGACTGGTGGTATTTGTTGAAACTTTCTGTGTTTCTTGCTGGATCTTGTGACCCCGGATATTGACACACTGCCGCAGTTTGCTGTCTGAATTCCTGATCCAGCAGGACCAGTGTTTAAGATACTGTTATGAAAAACGGGGCTTAGCCCCGGTTTTTGAGATTTTGCCCCGAAAAACCGGGGGTGCCTCTTTTTTTTTTTCACCGGGATTTTTCTGAGATTCTGTCCGGGTACTATTCCAGGGTACTTTTTGGCCAGAGGAGGCCGGGGCCAAGAGCACAGTGCCCTGCCCCAGGCGTTAGCCCGATGAACCTGTTGAGCACAAGGTGCACGTTGACTACATGCGGCGTGCGACTATGGAGCAGAATCAGCTGTTCACTACCGTGGCCTCCGGCGGCTGGGGGGCTCCGCCCCCCAGACCCCCCCTCTGGCCTGTGCATGTCCAGAACCAAGTCTGCAAGCAGGGCAACCTGCGGTGCTTTCACCACCACCACGCTCTCAAGAACGCCTTCCTCATCGACTGGCTCCTTCGCGTTGACGCCAAGAAGGAGCGCGCTCCTCTCGGACCTGGCAGCGGCGGCGAAGTCAGTCACCCGCAGAGGAGCCACCCTGCCCATCCCAGTTGAGTGGCGTGGGGTGGGGTGTTGTGGGAAGGGAAAGCCCTTCCATTTGGGGAAATGGCTGAAATTTTACCCCCGATTACCCCCGGTTTTCGGCGCGCAGCCCGGAACCCTATCTTTTACCCTGAGCAGGACGCAGATGGTTTTTTTGTCATGCCATCACATCACACCAGGGTATAAGATAGACTTTTTTTCTGGCGCCGTTTTCCGGTTTTTCTGGTTTTGAAAATTTTTCGCGCGCGCCTTCGGCGCGCGCGACCCGCGCAAACCCTCCCAGAATCTGAGAGGGCCCGGTGCCTGCGCGCGTCCTGTCGTACTGAGGCTGCTTGGTGGGGCAGGCGCAGCAGCTGCTTTGAAAGTTTGGACTCTCGGCCAAAAAACCGGTCTGGTGCAATTTTTTTACGCAGGGGGGTCTGGGGGGCGGAGCCCCCCAGCCGCCGGAGGCCACGGTAGTGAACATCTGTTCCCTACAGTCTGGATTCGCTTGTAAGTAGGAAGGCTTCGCTGTATCGCAGCCCGGCCAGCAGGAGATCACTGGTCCTTGAGGGTTCAACCTTCAGGGTGGAGGAGGACGGGGGAGCGACCACTCGTGACAGGTGTGCGTTGTGGGTGGAGTGGGTGCACGACAGAATGGCCAAAGGGTCCACGAGATCTCTGCACACATTCCGTTATCGAGGAAATGGGCACCTAGCTGTGACGACAGGCAACAAACAAATCTCATCTGTTAGTTGCCCCCAATAGGCTTGGCGACCTTCAAGATTGCTTGAAAGTCGTTCGTGTTCTCGTCTCAGCCCTCCAGACAAGCAGATCTGTCTCGAGTTGGTGGGCTGTCGCCATGTATTCGATGGCACCGAGTGACGCTGCACAGAGGCAGACGACACGGTGAACTCCAGCGGAGGTTACCCTACCTCCGCTGGAGTACACCGTGTGTCTCCCATGAGTCTCAACTAGCGGGAGTCGTAAATTAGCTGGAAAATAGACTCCCGTCTCCAGTACAGACTGCAGTCTTAGACTCCCTCTTAGACACTCGCTAGGGTGGCTGGAGTCCACCATGTGTGCACCTTCAAAACAGAAGAGGCCTGCATGACGAGGGCATCACCACCCACCGGGCCCCACCGGGCCACCCGCTAGGTCCATTTTTTCTTCTCCGCTTCTCTGCCTTCTTTGGACTATTTGAGCTCTGTGCGGATCACGATGGGGTCACTTTCTATTTTTTTATGGCGTTTTTTCTGACTGTTTTACTGTCCCAAAGTCACAAAAAAAACCGCCAAAAATGAGATCGACCTTTTTTTTTTCCCCAGAAAACCGGGAACCGGGAAACCCTGGTTTTGAAAACCGGAAAACCAGACCTATCTTATCCCCTGCATCACACCCACTTTTCTTTTATTTGGTCAGAGGTTTTTTTTGAAGACTTTTTGACGATGACATTGCTTTGAAGACAGGACAGTGATTTGCCTGGTTTTACAGGGTGTGGTGGTGCGATGGCATTTTCTTTGAGGATGCACTTGAGGAATTGAGCATTTTTTTGACCAGTTATTTGCCGACGTTCGACTTGCGAACTCGAGTTTGCCCCTTGACGGTGTCTTTGGTTGACACCACCCTTGAACACCGGGTGGCTGCCGTGATGCTGGCGCTTGCTCTCATGCCTGCGGCGTTCATTGGCCCGACTGTGGCACTGAACGTGGAGGCGTTGGGGAGGCAGTGGCGGCATCATGGCATCATGTCCCAACCCTGTGTTGTTTGTTTTTTTGGGAGATGATTGTGGTTATTGTACCAAGCGGATTTGCGGCGCTCCGGCGCTTTTGGAGATTGACAACCCTCCCCTGTTTGTGCAGCAGGAAGTGCCTTTTGATGTTGTGTCCATTGTCTGGCTTTTTGGCCTTTTGGCCCCTCGATACCTGGCTCAGGTAACCTAACCCATTGGGGCCACACAGCTGTGAAGAAGGCAGTGCAGACCGGAGGGAGTGGACGCAGAAGAGCAGCAACCCACCCCCACCCCGCACCCCACTCCACCCCGAGCCAACACCTCGCAATACTTAGTTCCCGCAGGCATTTGCAGCCGTGCCACAGCCCCACGACACGTGTAAGAGTTTTGCACACCACCTTCGATCACACCCTTGCGAAGGCTATGCAGGTGACTTGTCCTCTCTGAGATAGCGCACATTGTGGGCCATCACGCGCGTCACAACCACAATAATGTGACGCACAACCACAAACACCACACCAAACAACGACCGTCAATTGGGTTGGGAGGCATCTGTCCCTGTGATGCACAGCTCCCCGCTGGACGTGCTCGGAAAGCAAAGCTGCAGGGCACGCCCTGCTGCGTTACGCATATCCATGGCCGCTCTGCGAGTGCCCGCAAGGGACGTGGGCAGCAGCGTCGAACCATGCGTCACACAGTCTCTTCAGGCCACACAGAGTTCCTGAGAGTGAATGTGGATGTGAAGGTGATTATGAAGGTGAACCGCCAGCACTGCTTGGTTCCTTAGTTCGAGTTGTGCAGTACTTACCTAAGGCTATCCTCTTTGCGAGATGGTCGGATGTGCTGCAAGTGAGCAGCGATACAGCGAGTTCCACAGTTCCCCGCAGTGCTTGCTGTAGCGCTGGCGGGAGTTCTTCCTCGGCGAGATATACATTCTGTGAAGGCGTTGAGCCTCGCACTCGCGGATGATGACAACTTTAACTTTACCTGGCGAATGAGCCTCTGGCGCTGATTACATTCTTCCATTCGCAAACCAAGATCTGTGCTGACACGTGCATATGTGTGTGTGTCACAAGACAGCCACGTCTCGAGTCTTGTGTTGTGTTGTGTTGTGCGACTTGATATGCAAAGCTCCTGCCGTGGGTGAGTCACAGGGTTGCAGCACCGACCCGCATCCATGTCCCTGGCAGGCTCAATGGCAGGAGCGAGACAGTTGTTGTGGTTCTGTGTGATGTTGTGTTGTGTCGTGTCGTGTTGTTCTGCATTCGGGAGTCTTCGGTCGGACATAAGACACAAAACATCAATGTCAAAAACGCGTCTCGTGGGAGATGGGGGTAACTCAGCCACCGCTTTTCCGTTGCATTAGGCACCGTTCAGTGCAAAAGCTGACGTACGGAGGGGCGAAGGCAGGGAGCAAAACACCACTCGTTGGCCTGATGAAGGGTGGTGTTTGTTCCGTTCGCCCCCCTTCCAACCTTGCAAGAAAACTGTTGTTGCAAGTGGTAGAAAAAACAAATACGCACAGGGAAGTCGTCTTCTCTAGTCCTCCCTTGACTCCCTAGTCGCACCGAAGGTGCTTAAACAAGTTTACTGAATGTGGTGTGGATGATGACAACCTTTTCAAGTTCTTGCTTGAGTGCTTCGGCTCGCTGAGGGCAGACATCTCGGACAATGGAGTTACCTCTGACACACACAAACCCACACCACACCCACTTCCGCCTTGTGCGGAACACACACCAAGAGCCAAGTGTCTGTTTCATCGTAAGAGTTTTGCACACCACCTTCGATCACACCCTTGCGAAGGCTATGCAGGTGACTTGTCCTCTCTGAGATAGCAGTGTCTGCAACGCAGGCACTGTGCAGGCGTGCACACATGTGTTCCACACACAGCCCTCGTCACGTGCTGACAGTACCTACCTCACCGCCGAAGTGTCTTGTCGCTGCGGACGGTCCCTTAAAGAGTACGAGATGCATCCTGTTGTCTCACTGACGGTGTGTGTCTACAGTAATATAAAAAGATTCACGTGTGTGTGTGTTTGGATATTGGTGCAGCCGATTCAGTTCCCCGCTGCATCTGCTGTGGTGCTGACGGGAGTTATATCAGGCGAGACTATCTTCATTTGTGACTGAGGTCCCGTTGTGTGTGGGTTGGCGGACTTCTCCATTTTGCGTTTGTTGTTTGACAGTACCTACCTCACCGCCGCAGTGTCTTGTCGCTGCGGACGGTCCCTTAGTGAGTACGAGATGCACCAGCATCCACGTGCCCTCTTTGCCCACGCTTCGTAGAGCCTTCCGCTGCTCTGCTCTATCCTCTTTCCACACGGCTCCCTGACCCGCCGGGAGCCCGCCCGCCCTCCTCCGCCGCCTCGACACAGCTGACGCAACGGCTAAGACTTCCTGCTGACCTGAGCTGCACACAGACTGCTGCCCCATCCACTGCCCACACCCCCCTGCCCCCGCCCCCTTTCTTCGCACCCACCTCTTGCTCGCCCCCCCCCCCCCCTAGGGGGGGTCAAATGGGGGTGACAAACACGATTTTTTAAAAAACCGGCGCAGAGGCCCCAAAGCCCCCGTAAACCCTCCAAACCCCCCCAGATCGGTCCGGAAACCCATCGAACCCCACTTTTCTACCATTCCGGGCACCTCAGGTGCCCGAATTGGGGTACCTAAATTTTGTGCCACCGTTTGGTACCGGACAGTGCCACTGTGTGGGAGGTTGGAAAAGAAAATGCCCCAACACACCACATCTGAGGGTTGCAATGCATGTTGCTTGCCAACCACGTCATCCGGTGGGTGTCAGGCGCTATGTAGGTGGCATGAGCCAGGTCTTCGATGTGTTCTGGCTTGTATATGTACCTCCCTGCCTGCGGCACAGGCACTGCCTTTGTCCCCCACACCAGCCACAGAGAGCGTATTGTACTCGGTCCACGGTTGCTGATTCATTGTGATGCGTTGTATCCTCGAGTGAACATCACACACTAGTGGCACCACCACCCGCCATCCGAGAGCTGTATTGACTTTGCGCCCTTCCGTTGCATTCACCTCGCCACGCATATTGCACCGTTCAGTACCAGTGCTCTTGGGCCAGGCAAAGTAGACCGCAGCAACTACCAATTCTGGCACAATGGGTACCACGACAGCGCACTTCGTGTGTTCCCGGAATGTACAGCTCGTGTTGCAACAGTCGTTGTCAACACATCCCGGTTGTGGAGCACTGCTGCACAGGAATCACACGACCATCTGGACTGTTCCGTACCTACAGGCAGCCTCCCGGTGCATGGTGGCAGGGAGGTACATATACAAGCCAGAACTCATCGAAGACCTGGCTAATGCCACCTACATAGCGCCTGACACCCACCGGATGACGTGGTTGGCAAGCAACATGCATTGCAACCCTCAGATGTGGTGTGTTGGGGCATTTTCTTTTCCAACCTCCCACACAGTGGCACTGTCCGGTACCAAACGGTGGCACAAAATTTAGGTACCCCAATTCGGGCACCTGAGGTGCCCGGAATGGTGGAAAAGTGGGGTTCGATGGGTTTCCGGACCGATCTGGGGGGGTTTGGAGGGTTTACGGGGGCTTTGGGGCCTCTGCGCCGGTTTTTTGAAAAATCGTGTTTGTCCACGTAAAAGGGTGGCATTTGACCCCCCCTACCCCCCCCCCCCCCGCAACTCTCTGATTGAGCACGGTTTTCCTACCAGGTTCAACACCACAACACAGGGCATGGCACGGCCGTGTTTAGGGCAATGATTCCCGTGGTCCGCGCCATTGCGGGCAACACCGCAGCTCTGGCTACACCCCGTGCGTTCTCCTGGGTGCTTGGCCTCCTCTGTGTGACTGCTGCCGTGTGCATCATTACGGGCACTATCTTCACTTATTTCCACTCTGTGCTTCCCCTGCTGATCAGCCACGACAGCCGGGCCTGGTGGTTTGTCATTGCGATCTGCACATGGCTGTCCTTCAACCTCATCTTCAACTACTGCATGGTGGTCGCCACCAAGCCTGGCCGTGTCTCCCCTGAGATGCTGCGTGAGGAAGATCATATCCTGGCCCATGCGCACCGAGACGACCCCAATGTGAAAGGCCTCTGGTGTCGCAAGTGCGATGCCCCGCGCCCTTTCAGGGCCCATCACTGTCCGCTGTGCGGTCACTGTGTGCTGAAGATGGACCATCATTGCCCCTGGATCAACCAGTGTGTCGGCCACTACAACCACAAATACTTCGTTCTCTTCCTCGTGTATTTGTGGCTATCTGTGGCAGTCGCCACAGTGACAATAAGCCTCAACTTTGCCGGTGTCCTGGTGAACACCGGCCTGTCTCCTGCGACACGGCACAGTGTGCTGGACGAGGTTATCCTGTGCTACGCAGTCTGCATCGCACTCACCCTGGTGATGACGTTTTTCCTCATGTGGACGCTTTACCTCGTCATGTCGAACCAGACCACCATCGAACACCTCAGCAACAAGGCGGGGCTCACCCACAACATCTACGACCACAAAGACCGGATGAAAAACATGCGGGTGCTCTTCGGGCCGTCTGTCATGTCGGTGTTTAACATGCTGCTCCCCACCACAGCGCTGTCGCAGGACAACGGGCATTGCTTCGAGGTCTACTCCGGCCTCTGCCTCTCACAGCCCGCCGCCGACACCCCTCTGTAGAATAGAAGGCGCTCAGCTGGACATGTTTCTCTTCCGACGCCTCCCACACCCCGCCCCCCCCCCCCCCCCCCACCCCGCCCCTTTTTGGCTGTCGAAACCAGCTGTGGCGCCTTCTTATGCAGCAAGGCACGCACGTCATGCTCACCTCACCGCGCCCCCCACCACGCCCCGCTGCAGAGCTTCGCACCATGGAGACGGCGGGTGTGCCTGCGTGGGAGGGGAGCTTTGTGACGGGCACCCCGGCCCTGCGTGTGATCCATGACACGAAGCGGACGGAGCTTACTCTGCGGGAGCACGAGGCGGGGCGTGTCGTGGCGAAGCGGTTCCGCATGTGTGATGAGGAGGCGCTGACGCGCTATGAGGCAGAACTGTCGATGCTCTGCAAGCTCTCTTCCTCCTCGACGCACTTCGTGCGTCCCGTGGCGCATATCACTCAACCTCCGACATTTGCAGTGGTTCTGCCCTTCTTCGCCCACGGCTCGATGGACACTGTTCTGCACAACCCGAAGTACGCACGGTTGGACTGGCCGCTCCGTATGTTGTTCTGCACAGACATTGCTCTGGCTGTGGCTCACTGCCATAAGCACAACGTCATCATTCGCGATGTTAAGCCTGGAAACATGCTTGTGGATGCGAAGCTGAATGCCGTGATGAGCGACCTGGAGCTTGCAAAGACGGAGGAGGATATTGGCTCGCCCACATCCATCAGCTACAACGGCCCGTCATCCCGGAGGAAGACCCGCTTTGAAGGGACCCCGGAGTTCATGGCACCGGAGCTGCTGAAGGCGCCCGGGTCGCAGCTGCAGAGGGGGATTGTCGTTGCGTCGAAGTCGACAGATGTGTATGCCGTCGGCATCAGCCTGATGGAGGTTGCCACGTCGCAGGTGCCCTACACCGATGTGGAGATGACCACAGAGCAGCTGCACACCGTGGTGGAGACGCGGTACTCCCCCACTGCGCTGCACCAGGCCATCGTGGAGGAGGGGCTCCGCCCCAACACAACCGACAGGGATGCGGCCTTCAAGGCGCTGGCTGTCGCCTGCTGGGCACAGGACCCTGCACAGCGCCCCGACATCTCCGAGGTGCTGGAGACGCTGCAGCGCATCGCCCCTTCGCCCGACACAGACCGGGCGCAGTACCTCGAAATCGACGAGGCTGCTGGGAAAGAGCGTCTCGAATCCCTGAAGAAGCAGGTCGTGCGGGACTGGCCTGACGTGCTGCGCAGCATCGCACAGACACCCCCCGACGGGCGGGCCGGTGTGCTGCCGAAGACACTCGGTGGTGCAGCGGAGGGCACGGCGGGGCGGCGCGATATGATGGAGGACGACTGGTTCCTCAGCATCTTCCACGACCAGGGCAGGTCGAGCGCCCGGGTGTATGGGATGCTGGACGGGCACGGTGGGGCGGGGTGCGCGAAGTTTGTCAAGAAGGAGCTCCCCCCAGCCCTGGAGCACGAGCTGCTGATGATGGAGGGGGTGGATGTGCGCGGCGCCATCACGCGCGCCTTCGACACGGTGCAGCAGATGTGGGAGAAGTCGCCCGACGCTGACGAGAGTGGTGCGTGCTGCACCATTGCCCTCATCCTCGAATCCCACGTGTGGATCGCATGGTGTGGTGATTGCTCTGCTGTGGGCAGCCGTGCTGGCAGCGCTGTTGTCTTCACCAGCGACCACTCCCCTGAGAGTGCTGCAGAGAAGCGCCGCATCGAGGCGGCGGGTGGGAAGCTGGTGCAGACCTCCGACGGGAAGTGGCGTGTCAACGGGAAGATTGCCGTCAGCCGTGCCTTCGGTGACAGGTCGCAGCCGCTTGTGAGCCACAAGCCTGACATCGTGCACTATGCCCTGCGCAGCATGGATGAGATTCTCATCCTGGCCTCCGATGGCGTGTGGGATGTCTGCACACCCGCTTCCGTCGTGGAGGCACTGCAGGGCACTGTGCGGCACCGTGACTACGGTGCAAAGCGTGTGTGCTGCGATGCATACAATGCAGGGTCCACAGATAACATTGGTGCTGTCGTCATTTACTTTGATGAGCAGGCCTAGTGCGGTGGGGGGTGGTGGGGAGGGGGGGGGGGGTCGGGTGGGTGGGTGGGTCCACTGTGATCAGGGCTGAAGAACTTCAGTATTGTCTCAAAGTGTGTCCAGTGGAAAGGCCAAGGGCTATGGCTGTATGTGCTCATGTGGCATCAGTCTTGTCTCTTGTGGCAATGTGGGCACGTGTTCTTTATTTCAGATCTGATTCGGGTCTCAGGGTGGTTTGTGGTGCTGGCCTGTTGTCTGTGCGAGCATCGCCAGGCATGGCGCTGAGGCCTTGTGGTGTATGCGAGTCCGGCTGGGTTGTGTGACCGCTCACCGTTCACGTACGACCACAGCCCCAATCTTGACATACAGTGTATTGTTGACCCTGCGAGACCCTGGTCAGACGGGCATGATTCCATTCAGCTTCCCTTCAAGCAGTCAGTCGCCCTGCTGTGTGTTCCCTGTGATGCTATTCCGGTTGCTTCACTCAGAGGCGGGATCCATAGGTGCTGGCCGCACGGTAACATAAGCATTCGTGATCCCCTCGAGTGAGAGGAGTACTCTTGCGGTTTCGTCTTGCTCCTGAACAGCTTCCGTGCAACAGTGACGAGTGTGGCCCCAATCCGAGACAACTACCTAGCAGATGCAGCCTCAGCACTCAGCCAGCGTGACGCCACCACACTCCCACCTTCTGCAGACTACACACCACACAACCGTCCAGTACAATGCAGATGACGTCCTTCGCTGTGCTTGCGGCCATGGTGGCCGTGTCGTCTGGGACGCAGGTGAAGTGGACCGGGATTGTGAACGACCAGCAGTGGACGACGGCGAACAACTGGTATCCCGCCGTGGTGCCCGGGGCGAACGACGACGTGACGATCGATGACGCGGAGTCGAAAGACGCCACGGTGGTGCTGGTGCAGCCCACCAACATTGGGTCGCTGACGATGGGGAACCTGGTGGCGAACTCGGCGCGCCTGCGTGTGCTGGCGAACCTGACCGTGGCACGCACCATCACGGTGCAGGGTAACGGGCACCTGGAGATCAACAGCGGGGCGGCACAGGTGACGTGCCCGAAGACGTCCGTCAAGGGCGAGCTGGCCTTCCTGGCCGGTGCCATCTCGGGGGCGGTCCAGGTGGACGGGCTCGCCAACTTCGGGACGCAGGCGGCGAAGGTGTTCAACGACGCCCAGGTGACGGTGAACTCGACACAGCAGGTGGCTGCCTCGGGCTCCCTGCAGTTCAAGCAGGGCTCTGTGGTGACGGCCAACACGGGTGTCGTTGCCCAGGGCAGCAACTTCCAGTGCATCGTCATGGATGCGAGCACCTCCAACGCCTTCGAGGCGCGCGGGTTCGCGTGGAAGCAGTGAAGTGAACAATTGGTACTTGACAGGTGGTAGAGTTGCGGGTGCGGTGCGCATCGCACCGTGTCCGTTGCTCCTCGCTCCCATACCCATACCACCGCACTCAAGCCAACAGTTGCACCGCCGTGCGTGCCAGCAGCTCAGGTGAGTGGAACCCCTGCTGCTGCGGCACGACGACGGTTTTTGTTTTACTAGTTACGAGCGACGAAGCGTAGCGAGGTCGCGAAGTAACGAAGGAAATCGTACGACTGAAGCTTTTGGATTAGCACCTTCATGCCGCTTCACAGGGCCTCAACACGGCCTTGAGACAGCAAGTAGTGCGCCCAACAAAAAGTAGTCCGGAACTGTTCTCCCACAGTTGCTGGACAGGGTGTCTATAAAAAAGCAAAAGTGGTGCCCCTGAAAGGTCCGATTTACGTAGTTTTTACGTAGTTCTTACGTAGTTCATTAGTGGGGAGGACCCTCTTTTTTTTCCACCTATTTTCCTTTTCCCAGGTTCCCCATTTCCAAGCCCCAGCACGACCTGCGCACTGCTGACGCGGCCCACCTGCACCCCGCACCCCACTCCCCCACCCCCGCTGTCGCTTTTTCTGTCCACAGAAGCCACAAGGATGGAACCAACCCTTTGTAGAGGGGGGGGCCGGTCCTGTCGTCCTGTGGCTGCTTTGTGGGGCGAGCGCAGCAGGTTCTCCTTTGCTTCTACGGGCTCTTGCCACAACAGCGTCGCAGCAGTGTGTCTCCGCGTCACCGGATCTGTGCGGCCTCGTAGTGGGGGCATTTTGGAGGTCGAGGTGTCAACCGGCTTCATCTCGAAATGTGGGTCTGGCTCAGGGGCTGGTCCCACCCAGCGGAGTCAAAACCCAGCGGGGGTCCCACCCAGTGGGACCCCCTCTTCGGGTGCTCCTAAACCCAGCTCTGTTGAACGTTTGGAATTTGTGCAGCTCGTAGTGGGGCCATTTTAGTGGTCGAGACGCCAAACTTCTCCTATCAAACCTGGGTCTGGTTCAGGGACTGGTCATGGGAGAAGGTGACTGGGTGGCAGCCAGCCCACAGCACACCCACACCCCACCCTCCCAGCGGGACCCCCTCCTCGGGTATTCCATAACCCCGTTATTTTGAACGTTTGGAAGTAATGCGGATCGTAGTGGGGTCATTTTGTGGGTCTAGGAGCCAAACATCGTCCATGGAACGTGACTCTGGTTCAGGGGCTGGTCCTAAGAGAATGTGACTGGGAGGCAGCCACACCCCCACCCACCCAGCCATCGGGACCCCCTCCACGGGTGTTCCAAAACCCCGTTCTTTTGAACGTTTGGAATTTGTTTGGATCACAGTGGGGTCACTTTGGTGGTGTGCGAGCCAAGTGTCACCCATGAAACACGGGTCTGGTTCAGGGGCTGGTCGTGGGTAAGAAGGTGGCTGGGAGGCAGTCAGCCCACACCCACCTCCACCCAGCGGGACCCCCTCCTCGGGTGTTCCAAAACCCCTTTCTTTTGAACGCTCGGATTTTTTTCGGATCACAGTGGGGTCATTTTGGTGGTGTACGAGCCAAGTTTCACCCATGAAACGTGGGTCTGGTTCAGGGACTGGTCATGGGTGAAGGTGCTGGGAGGCAGCCAGCACGCCCACACCCCACCTACCCTGTAGGGTGTGCAGGTGGCCCCAGCGGCGACAATCTGACCATAGCCGGCTTCTTTTGATTTATCGGGGCTCGCTGGGGTTGGGGGTGCGACGGATGCCATATTTTCTCAAAAAAATGTTTCTCTTCGCACATGAAGCTGTTCCACCGTATTTCTGCTTGAAAGCCATTCAGGCCAAACCCCCAAAAACCCGAAAAATGCCACCCACCCCGTCGGGGGTGCAGGTGGGTTCCGAGTCAGCAATCTGACCAAAACCGGTTTCTTTGGACTTATTTGGGCACGCTGGGGTTGGGGGTGTGGTGGAACTCACTTTTTCCCGAAAAATTTCACCATTAATCTGTGAAGGGGAAATCCCATTTTCAAAATAAAAAAGAAGGTCCACCCCCGATTTACGTAGTTCTTACGTAGTTCTGACGTAGTTGCGATTTCGTTTTCAGGGGCACCAAAAAGGAGTACGATTTTTTTTACAATTCCTTTCTTTCTGTTGAGCATCGCATTCAGAGGTTATCCGCTTGCCACTTCTCTGTGCGCAAGAGAGGAGGCAACAGTGTGCGGCCTGTGCCATTGCGGCATCGTACGTACGCTGCCTGCCACTCAATCCCGCCTGATACATAGCCTCCTGCTGACGACCAACGTTGCACTCTTTCAGTTTCTGCCTTCTGCAATCACCCGCATCGCTTGGCAGCCGTCTGGACACGAACACTGTGACGCCCACCCCACCCACCCCCCCTCTCCGTGCTTGCTGTCCACATCACTGCCCTCCTCCCCCTCACCCCTTTGCTGTGCTGCCGCCACTCTGCCCCTGCCCCACCACCACACCACAGGCTTGCTGTTGGGATGTGACACGATGCCCCGCACAGGCAGCACATTGTCTGGGGCCTCCACCTCACACCGCACCCGCCCAGGCCCTGGCCCTGGCCACGTCACCGCTACCGTCGCTGCCTATGAGAGGGGCGCTGCTCGCAGCACCGGCAGCGCCACGAGCGATGCGCGGCGCAAAGAGCTCGCGGCGCAGATCTACAGCGAGATTCTCAGCGGGATGGATCTGAGCGACGAGCACGATGCCACGGTGGTACAGGCACACCCCCAAACCGTGCCCGAGGCCGAGTCGCAGCAGGACGCCACAGACACCCACAGCACGCCGTCACACAGGGGCAGCCGAGACCTTGGCGCCGTGTCGGGTGGCGAGTCCCCAGCCTCTGCGCCGCTGTCACACCGCACACCCCTGCAGAGCGGTGCGCCGTCCGACCTGCCGTCAGAGAAGGGCAGCGCACAGGCCACGTCTGACGCACCTGAGGCAGCCGGCCTCATTGCCGCATCGCGCAACGTCGCAGCTTTAGTGCAGGCTTTGGACGACGCGCAGCACCGTGCGGATGGCCCCGTTGTGCCTGCACCTCCAGCTGCAGCACCCGAAGTGCCGCAGACCGCAGTAGCAGTGCCGCCTGCACCACAGGAGCAGCGCGCACAGGAGAAGGCGATGTGGGAGAGACGCCTGCAACGCGCTGCCCGCGAGAAGCGGCACCTCGCAGAGACGAAGCGCCTGAAGCGCGAGGTTGCCGACCTGCAGGGCGCTGTGCGGACGCTGCAGTCCCAGGTGGCAGGCGGGGCTGCCCACACACACCCGGCGGGGCCCGCTCTCCCTGTGGTGCCCAACGTCGCGCTGCCCTACCCGGTGGGCGGCGTGCTGCCCCCAGCCCCGATGTACCCCTTGCCCCCTGACCTGGCGTGCGCCGTGCCCCCCCCTTGGTTGACGAGGGGTGCCTCGCGGTCGCCGCGTGTATACCGTGTCTAGCTCCCGGGTGTGTGGTGGTTCTCTCCGGAGGGAGGGGCTCTTTGCGCTTACCGGGGCTCTGTTCTCAAGCGAAAGGGTGCTGTTTTGAGGGAGGGGAGTGTGTGTGTGCAGCGCAGCGCCGCGCATTCTCTCTCCTGTGAGGCGCATCCCCCCGCACAGGCAATGCTCCAATGCGCGTGCAAAAAAAATATTACATCCGCTTCTTTCCGAGTGGAAGATCGCTCGAATCATAAATGCTGTATCCCGTTCTGTCTATAGATGTGTTTTGGGGTGGTGTGGTGGTGGGCGGGGGGGGGGGGGGAGGGGTTTGTCAATGACTGAGGGCACACCACAGCCACCACAGCCTCCCGCTGCTGTCGTTTGATCCGGATCCTCCCATCCCCCCTCGCCCCCCGCTTGCCTCGATTGGTGTCTCTTGTGTGGCCCCACCCCGCTTCCCCACGGCATGCTTTCTCGCTGCTGCAAGTGGGGGGCATGCGGCGGAGTTGTTGTTTTTGAATATCCAAAGGCCAGGCAGACCATCGCTCCAATAAGGCAACCCTGGGAACACCGCCCCACCACAGGGCCTGCGCTGTGTGCCCCTGCTGCTGGGCACAAGCCTCCGGGGCTTCTGTTGTCGGTGTGGGTGCCCCAGGTGCAGGTGGGGTGTTCAGGGATGGCTCTCGCACAGATCCGTGCCAGGGAGGACTCGAGCTTCCTCAACGCCAGCGAGGCTGTTGGCGATGCTGTTGCGCGGAAGAAGCGGAAGCTTGCCGTCTCCCGCAAGGAGCTCCTCCAGAGGGAGCTGCTGTACGGCGAGAAGGGTGTGAAGAAGCTGATCGCCCAAAGCGAGTCCGACGTGCTCAAGGGCTCGGGTGTGCCGGGCAATGAGCTGGCCGACCTGCAGCGGCTGATGTGGGTGTACCGCAGGTGGTCCAACGAGCTGTGCGGCCCCAAGAAGGGCTCTGCAGAGCTGTTCCACGACATGCGGGACCTCAACGCGACACGCATGCACAAGGCGCTGCAGGACATGGTGGAGGGGGCTGCGCAGGAGGCGGCGATCAAAGAGATCCATGCGAATCACCCTGCCCCGGTGCAGAGCGTCGCTGTGCCTTCGCGCAGGCCTGTGCCCTTCCGTCCAGGCATGGCTGCTGCTGCACAGAACCCCCCTGCGCCTGTGCCTGCTCCTGCTGCTGCAGTGCAGCCACAGCCGGAGCCGGTGATGTACAACCTTGAGGACTTCGAAACAGCAGATGACTACTACGCTGATGATATCGAAGATGACCCGGCGTATCACATGTAGTGGTTGGGTGGGTGGGTGCCCGCAGTGTCCTCACGTCTGGTGTCGCCAGAACTGCAAGCACAGAATATGACTCTGCGGCAGTTTCAGCTGTGCATGCATGTTTGGGACAGGATGTTGGTGGTAGTGTTGGTGTTCAGATGGCGCCTCCCACGCTGCGCTTCAGTGGCTCCTTGGGTGACGGCACATCTCCGGTCAAGTTCTCCCCGTGGCAGCCCCTAGCCTCCAGTAGAGTAGAGTTGATGGTGTGTTATTCAGAACCTGTATATGTGAGGCGGGGGATGGAGCCCCGAATCGCCTTCACCCACAGCCCCGCCCACCTGCCCCTCTTGCTGGCAATGCAGCATTTGTAGCTCACAGATCAGGATGAGGGTTGTTTGTGTGCCGTTGCATACCCATCCACACAACATATGCTCCTCTCCAACAGACACCACATCGCCAGCCCTGCTTGACAGGGTTGGTGTGTGTGTGCACATGGCATTGCACACAGCAAAATGCTGCCTTTTAAGGCAGAGTAGAGGATTCAGTGCATCGGCTCCGCGTCTGAGGGCGAACCAGATGCAGCGTGTGCTATTTGGGTACGGGTACTGGGGTGAGTTCACCCCGTTGAAGATGGGGGCGGATTGGGAGTTCCAGGATGGGACACCTGCGCCTCGGACTGCGGGCGATTCCCACTCAGACCGGCAGCTGCGGGCCTACACAGAAAATATTATCGAGGCGTGCGCAACAGTATGTCGGTGTTCGTTTCGCAAAACATGCACTTCGCAGGGCGTTGCATCCACACCCACCCCCATCACAGGTCGAGGAAATGGCGGAGAAGAACCAGTTGCCACTGCGCCCTGGTACCGACATGATTAGGAAATTCGACCCCGAGGTGCCTCTGTGTATGGCGAACCCCTTGTTCATGATCCTGGGTTTCATTTGCGTGCCATTTGTGTTCATCGGGGTGCTCACCTAAACAGTGTGAGGCCTGCTGTTTCTGTACCGCCGTTGGTTCCCAACCACCTTCGGTCCAAATGAACATCCACCCTCCCCTGCACAGTCCTGCCCATCAACGATGTGATCATGGATGCGGAGACGAGCACCGAGCAGAAATACGAAATCTACCAGGAGATGGCCCCCTACATGAGCGAGGAGGTTGCATCCCGCCCGACTACCGAGGTCGCAGGGGATGGCTCGCCGATCGACAGTGCGGACATGCCTGAGGTCAGCAACAAAAAGACCTCCAAGAAGCGGCGCAGGAAGGTCACGATGGTCAAGCAGAGCATCCGCCACCTCCAGCCCTCCACCAGACAAACTGGTCCTTTCACCCCACACGACGAAGGCGGCTTCAACGTGGGTCACGGTACTGGTGCGTAGGCTTGCCCCGCCAGAGAACGAACGAACGAATGGGTGGGCCGTGTCACTGCCGTCCACCGCCCCTCTGCGCACTGCGCTCTTGTTGCGGGTGCGCGGCACTAGCCCCCCCGCGCGCCAGCAGGTTGAGGGGGGCAACCCGCGGGGAGAGAAAAAAACACTCCAGTTTTTTGTGCCCGATAGTGTGGCACGGTATCTCAATAGCCGAACTGACGCGAGTGCCCCCACCCCATCACTGAACCCTTGTTTGCATTTCGTGAAGTACCACTAGTTTGAGCCACATTAGTTTTTCTGCAGGCATTCCGACGCACACATGGCCGACACAAGTGATATACCGGAGCCTTCTGCAGCCCAGGAGGGCGCAGGCGTGGAGGCGACCGCTGTTGCCACAGAACAGGCAGCAACCACGGAGGCATCGACATCGCTGGAAGCAGCAGCGCCAGATGCCGACCCTGCCGAGGGCGCCACAGGGGACGAGCCAGCCCCTGCAGGCAGCGACGAGGGCGAGGCGGAGGCAGGGGGCTCGCAGGCAGCGGAGCCTGCGGACGGAGAGGACGACACAGCCTCCCCTGCAGAGGACAACAACCCCTACAGAAGACCGGCGAAGCCTGCGCCGAAGCGGGTCGTGAGGCCGACCTTCAAGACGGGCGACTGGTTCTGCCAGGTCTGTGGGACGCACAACTTCTCACGACGCCCGTCGTGCGTCAAGTGCTACGAAATGAAAGCCGTGCCCCGCCATATCGTTGCCTACGCCACCAAGGGCAAGGGCAAGGGTTACATGCCCCCTGCGAGAGGCGGAAAGGGAAGCAAAGGCCAAGGTATGCCCCGTGTGTGATCAGATGCTGGCTGTGTGGGGCCACCGGGCTGGAGGGGGAGGGCCTTGCCCCTCCCCTGACCCAAACTGTGTCACTGGCTTTGCCACTCTTGAAAACGGCCCACGTGGTGTTATTCTTTCGACATCGAAGTGCAGAGTCACACCCTCACATCCTCACACCCCGCAGGCGAGGCTGGGTGCGAGTGGTACTGCCCGATGTGCCGGCAGGTGAACCAGGCGCGCATGCTGAACTGCAAGAAGTGCTTTTCGGCGAGCCCCTTCGCCCCCCCGCCCAAGCAGCAGGGCAGCTACTCCAGCTACCCCAGCTACCACGGGCACACCGCGCCGCAGGACATGGAGCAGGAGCACCTCCCGATGTGGGACGACATGGCAGCCCTGGAGGAGATGTACCACGGCTATGGCCCTGCCCCAGCCACATATGGGGGCTATGGTGGCCCGGCTGTCGCCCACAGCGGTGGCAAAGGTGACTTTGCAGGGCAGTGGAGCCCACTCAAAGGTATGGAGAAACATGCCGGGACTAGGTCCGGTGGTGTTATTGGGAGGGGGGTGTGGGCGTTCTGTGTTGTTTGCTTTGCTGAATAGCCTCCGCTCGTTGTGCATCTGATGCTGTTCCACGCAGATATGCCCGGGGACTGGGACTGCTGGGTGTGCGGCCATCTCAACGGCGAGCGGCGTGGGCGGTGTAAAGTGTGCCAGATCGACAAGGGTCTTGCGCTGCCGAGATCCGGGGGCGCATCGCCACGTCCAGGCGACTGGTTCTGCATGGAGTGCCAGGTATGACAGACGAGAGTGACTTTGCGCGCAGTGTAGTAGACCCAATGATGCTATGGCAGAGCGAACCCTGATCATGTGGGTTGTGAACCTCCCCACCATGGGTGTCCTTTGTGTTGAATGCATTCACCTCCCGCAATGATGCCTAGTGCGGAGGGGATTCAATGTTTTGTGATGGCACCGCACACCACATACACACCATCACTTCAAACAGAACGTGAACTTCTCGAAACGCGGGCGGTGTAAAATGTGCGGCCTGCACCGCCACCTCTGCTCCAACGAGATTGTACTCAGGCAGCTGCGCGGCCTTCCGGCAATGGTGTTCTGACACCTGCCAGGAAATCTCACCCCAGACACCCCCTCCCATCCCATCCCTTCGTCCCCCCTGGAGCTCTGCCGGTATTCTCAGTGTCAGGTGCAGAAGATATTCTTTCAACAGACAAAGGCCTGGGGTGAACAGGCGATCGAACCGTGAAGTTCCCCCCAACACTTCCAATTTTTTTCTCTGGAGAAGCAGGGAAAGGGGCGGGGGGGGGGGGGGTAGGGGGGGTCAAATGCCACCCTTTTACGTGGACAAACACGATTTTTCAAAAAACCGGCGCAGAGGCCCCAAAGCCCCCGTAAACCCTCCAAATCCCCCCAGATCGGTCCGGAAACCCATCGAACCCCACTTTTCCACCATTCCGGGCACCTCAGGTGCCCGAATTGGGGTACCTAAATTTTGTGCCACCGTTTGGTACCGGACAGTGCCACTGTGTGGGAGGTTGGAAAAGAAAATGCCCCAACACACCACATCTGAGGGTTGCAATGCATGTTGCTTGCCAACCACGTCATCCGGTGGGTGTCAGGCGCTATGTAGGTGGCATTAGCCAGGTCTTCGATGAGTTCTGGCTTGTATATGTACCTCCCTGCCACCATGCACCGGGAGGCTGCCTGTAGGTACGGAACAAGTCCAGATGGTCGTGTGATTCCTGTGCAGCAGTGCTCCACAACCGGGATGTGTTGACAACGACTGTTGCAACACGAGCTGTACATTCCGGGAACACACGAAGTGCGCTGTCGTGGTACCCATTGTGCCAGAATTGGTAGTTGCTGCGGTCTACTTTGCCTGGCCCAAGAGCACTGGTACTGAACGGTGCAATATGCGTGGCGAGGTGAATGCAACGGAAGGGCGCAAAGTCAATACAGCTCTCGGATGGCGGGTGGTGGTGCCACTAGTGTGTGACGTTCACTCGAGGATACAACGCATCACAATGAATCAGCAACCGTGGACCGAGTACAATACGCTCTCTGTGGCTGGTGTGGGGGACAAAGGCAGTGCCTGTGCCGCAGGCAGGGAGGTACATATACAAGCCAGAACACATCGAAGACCTGGCTCATGCCACCTACATAGCGCCTGACACCCACCGGATGACGTGGTTGGCAAGCAACATGCATTGCAACCCTCAGATGTGGTGTGTTGGGGCATTTTCTTTTCCAACCTCCCACACAGTGGCACTGTCCGGTACCAAACGGTGGCACAAAATTTAGGTACCCCAATTCGGGCACCTGAGGTGCCCGGAATGGTGGAAAAGTGGGGTTCGATGGGTTTCCGGACCGATCTGGGGGGGTTTGGAGGGTTTACGGGGGCTTTGGGGCCTCTGCGCCGGTTTTTTGAAAAATCGTGTTTGTCACCCCCATTTGACCCCCCCTAGGGCAGCGTTAAAAAAACGCTAAAACGTTTCACGTTTTAAAACGTTTCGTTTTATGAAAACGTCACAGCTCGAAAAAAACGCGTTTTGAAACGTCATCAGTACTTGGGGTTTTTACTAGGGAAGGGCCATCCTAGCCTAGGCTAGGGCCAGCCGTCCTGCGGTAAGTGGCGGCTTGCGATGAATACCACATCGCAGACGCCCAGATCGCAGCAGATTCGCCCTTCACCCAGTCCACCCACGCCGAATCCTCAGGGCTGGCATGCACTGCCTCAGGGTTTGAAGAGCTGGGGGTAATGACTAGCTTGCGGTTTTGCAGCACTAATGTGGGATATCGATATCCTAATGGGGTATCCCACATGGGTGATGGTCGCTATCCCACAGGGGAGGGCACGTGTTCACAGGGGGGAACACGCGCACTCCCGGTATCCCGGTCGCTATCCCCGGTGGGATATCCCATCCTGTTCTCCCACATGGGATATCCCAACCGTTCTGTCCACCGTGGCTAATCGATCAGACGGCTGTGAATGTTCGTGTAGTGCGTTCAAAGACAAGTCCTCACAGAGCGGAACCAGTGTCCTTCGGCCAGAAGTTGGGTACTCTCTCTCAACCATCCGGTAATGGGAGTACGTCGAGCTGATCGAGATGGGTGCTGCTGGCAATGATCATGCCGGAAGTGTTCTCTCCCTGAATTTCCCACACCGTTCTGTCGCGCAAGTCACATTTCCCTTCACATTGCATGGGTGGGCTGCAGGCCACTTGCAGGCCACTTGGGCGTTTTTTTTGACGTTCCGCGAGATTCCAAAAAAAACGCGTTTTTGATAAAAAACGAAAACGTTTTGACGTTTTGAAACGTTTCGTTTTGATGATTTTGCCCAAAACGCGTTTTGGAGGCGTTTTGGTTAAACGCTGCCCTAGGGGGGGGGGGCAGGCAGATCCGAAGAAGATCCCCCACAAGCGGAATGTGTGTGGGAGGGTGATGCGGACAACCTGGTGAGAAGAAACAGGAACCAGGGGCAGGGGCAGAATCGAAAGAAGCTTCAAAGACTGCGAGGGACAGGGTCGAGAGGGGGGCAATGTGCAGTGCCGAGAGCACTGAGGTCCCTGATTGTTGATGCGATCCCCACTTGTGTGCACATCCCCCGCTGGCACTCCCCTCGATGCCCCTGCGAACACAGCCCAACGGCAACCTTTGTGGAGGAGCCTAGGCTATTATTTCGCAGCGCTCGCATGTTTTGTATCGTCTCCATTCTGTTTTTTTTGAGGCACCCTCATATCAGCCTGTTGGAACGAAATGCGAAAATACCGAACAGCAGCTGTGCAGAGGAGAAGAATGCCCGGGGTTGATGGCAACGAAGACTAGCATGTTGTCAAAAATACCACTCAAAACAATAGCGATACTGACTTGTGCTAGCTGCAAGTGGCTGAGTGGTGTTACGTCGCGGTGTTACGGACCCTCCTTCGGGGGTAGGTTTGGGTCGCTTTTTCAAAAGCCAAGACTGTGCAGCGGGTTTCCCCACGGGGTGTGCCATATGGTATGCCCCCTGAAGCGCTGTCTTCCCTGTTCCCTCGTTATCCCACCCTTTACGATCTGCCCAGCGGGGCTGCCACCTTCGGCTGACGGTCTCCCGAACCCCACATGCAGTGGGGTTGCGGGGTGTCCGCCAAGCCAGAATATTTGTTTGCTGTAGCTGTGGCCACTGTGGTGGTAGTGTCCCGATTTTCTTTTTCTCCCTTGGGCTGGCCTTCACTGCGGTGTGTCGAACAAAACGGTGCCATTTTTTTTGGTTGGAATTTTTGTTGCCGCCGTCCCCCCCCCCTCCCTGACTCGACTCAAGTATTGTGTTATTTCGGATTTGATACTGTGTTCTATTTGTGCATACACCAGACAGGCAGCACCACCATCATCATCTGCCCCCCCCTCTTCTGCTGTGATTTTTTATTCTCTCGGGGGGGGGGGTGGGGGAAGGGGAAGGTCTCATGGTTTTCATTCTTCGGGTGTGGTGCGGATAGCGTTGAGTCCACAGGGGAGGGGTGGATTGAGAAGAAAGAGGCTGTCGTCGTCAGTGTGGCCCAATGGCACATTGCCAAGGGCCCGAGAGGCGAGCTGCGTGTCTCACGAAACTGGGTCAGTTTCGTGACACACGCAGTGGCACAGAGCGAAAAGCCCACAGGCCAGCCGACAGAGTCCGGGCAGGGGTGGTGGCTCAGAGGTTCTGACCATGTATGATCCTTACACCGGGGTTTTTCGGCCAAAATCCTGAAAATTTACTCCGGATTTAGTTTCTCCACCCACCCCCCCCCCCTCCCCATTCTCCTCCTCAACCAGACACACACACATACGCCCTCGACCGCCTTTCTTCTTCTCACCCATTTCACCCTCCACGCCTTCCACCTGCTTTCACCTTTCACCCGCCCCCACAAAGCGCCCTTTGCCCTCAGCAGACCACCCCCGGGCCCTGCCGCCCCCCCCCCCCCCCCCCATCTCACGGGGGGTGAGGGGCTCGGTGTCGGTTTTGACGAGAAGTGTTCACCATTTGTGCAAATCGAGCGTATTTTCTTTGGGGGCATGTATGCCACAACACCCCCCCCCCCCATCTCACCCCTTCACCCCCCCCACCCCACCCCTGCCCTGCGGAAGGAAGGCTGCTGTTTGCTGTGCGGCGGGGATGGGTCGAATTGTCTCTCGCGGAACCCTCCCTCTGTTCTGACCCTCGTCCCCACCCTCGGCAAAGGGCAGCAGGTGTCGTTGCCGGGTGGCGCTTTATGTGGCGATCAACGGAAAACCTTTTTCTCGTTTACCTTTCGTATTCCGGGAACGGCGTTATCTGATAGAGGCGTTAAGCGAAACTGGGGGAGTGACGGTGGTGTGATACACCGTGGTACACCCAGCTGGAGGTGGGGGGCGATGTCAGGGGGGGGGGGCATTGCTTGCTTGTTGGTGCAGCGATGTCTCTCCCTCCCTCCTCTCAAGTGGTTTGCAGCGTGCTGTTTGAGCTTTGCTAAGGCTTCGCTGTTGCTCGGTGCTGTGTGTGCCTCCGCGCTGTGTCCCTGCTGTTCAGGTCTTGACTAGCCCCCCTGTCTACCTACGGGCCCTGAAGCAGGTCTGCCGTTCGTTCTCGGTGTATTCGCAACAACAGTTTATGGAAATCTTCACAATATTCCCATCAGCAAAATTCACTCAGGTGCCAACAAAACCTTCTGGCAGCATCGCTGGACATCATCGCTGTCTCTCTGTGGCCTTGCGAACCCCCCCCCCCTCCCCCTCCCCCGCCCTGCAGTTCCGTTCCGCCCGCGTGCCCTCAAGAGGATGAGGTCTGTCGTCTCATTGGCTTGTCAGCAAGCAGCCATTCTTATTTTCGAGTCTTTTCAAAGCCCCCCCCTCCCCAGCAGCCCAGGCATACAGTCAGAGTCGCGCTGTGGTGGGGTGGAACGGCTTGCGGGGCGTTTCTGGGTGTCATACTCTGTGCCGACACTCGTGCCCTATGTGCGTGCCTCAGGCCTGCCAGTCACCCCACCCCCTATATTGTGCAAAAAAAAACACGAGTTGGCATGAACGATGCGAAACAATGGAGCAGCGGTGGTTCGGTCACCCTCCCCACCCCCCACCTCCACCTCCACCCTCTCCAACGGGTGAAAACGTCATGCCCCCCCCCCTCCCCCCCTCACTCCCTCCTCACCCACACCCCAAACCCTGCGCAGATGCCGCACCGCAGACCCTGCAGCAGGCTGCGTCGTGTGGCCCGCACACAGCGGCAGCACACATGCCTTCTCTCTTGCCTGTAGATGAGAAGCTCCAGGAGCTGAAGGCACGCGCCCGGCAGCTCCGCGCTGCAGGAGGGCACCCCCCTCCAAACCCAAAGCGATGCGAGGCACGTTCCGGGCGGCACAAGCGAGCGCTGCCCAAGCTGAAGCACGGGCAGATCCCGCACACCCCTACCACCCTTCCCACCGCCACGACATCCGCAGGGCTGCTCGGCAAGCCACAGCCCACGTTGCAGGAGAGGGATGTTCAGACGAGCGTCGAGGACAAGACAAAGGCGCCCTTCACCGAGGAGGAGTTTGAGCGCCTCAAGCAGGCTTTTGAAGAGCTCGATGTGGATGGGGGCGGGGATCTGACGATGAAGGAGATCAGCCGCATCCCCGAGATCATAGGCAGGAGAGACCTTGTGATAGACAGGACGCTCTTCAAGAAGATGGATAAAGACAGGAGTGGGACTGTCGATTTTATCGAGATGCTGAGGTGTCTCTATCCGACCTATCCAGCGCAGACGATCCGGTCTGCTGTTGCGAAGTATTCCATACCGGGTGAGATTGCGAGGCGGAGGAAACGGGATATCAAAGACGACTCGCGGGATTGGAGGAGGACTTTCAAGAAGGAAACCATCGAGGAGCTGCACTGCATCTTTCAGCTCTACGGTGAGATTGTTGCCCCTGGCGTGATAGGTATCACAAAGGCGAGTCTACGGCACAGGCTGACGGCTGCGTCTGTCGGGGATGACACATTAGAGGAGCTCTTCGAGCAGTACGCCATCCACCCGGCGAGGAGCGGGTGTGCCTCCCCCGAGCAGCGGGGAGGTGACCAGGCGCACCACAGCGCCCCTCTGTACCCCGAAGGGGAGACAGCACTCTCCGTCACAACACCAGCTTTGGAGGAGACTGCAAAACCATCGGATCACCCTGATGACGAAGAGACTGGAGGTGATCCCGAAGCCCGGATGGAACGTGGAGGTTATGACTCTGATGACCACGGGGTGACTGGGGGGAGTTTGGCAGGGGGTGGTGGTGGTGGTGGTGGCGGCAGTGTGGCGCTGCCGCTGCCGTCTGATGTGGGGGCGGGTGGTGGGGCAGGGCGAAGACAGGCTTATATTGGGATCGATGCTTTCGCGTCGATTATGGAGCTGACCTATACAGCGGATGAGAAGAACAGCAAAGCACCATTGCTGTATTTTCAAAAGAAATCAGATGGGCCGGTATATCCTCTGTCCCTGCCGCGGGTGTGAGGTGGTTGTGCCAAGAGCATGTTGCGGCACTTGGCACAGAGTGTGAAGACCCTGTGTGTGCTCTGTGATTGCTGCGATCTTCTGTCTCTGTCTGCAAACAAAATCTCAAATGAAGCGACTTCCGTCGTTTTCTTCGGAGGTGGAGGTTATGAACTTGGGCCGGAGTAGTGGCGTTGGTGTTGATTGCGAACAAACAAATGTGAGACACAGCACTCTCCCCGTCGGGTGTGTATCCGATTTCCTCGGCTTTCAAAAAACATGCCCCGCCCCCACTCCCCCACCCCTCCCAACACCCCTTTCCCCATGCACAGCGAGCGGATGGGTGTCGACTCTGTGCCACCTTGGCTCTGTGCCTCTGAGCCTCTTTACCTTTCGGTACTCCCACCGCCCACCACCCACCGCCTCTCAATAGGGTTGCCGTCACCCCACCCCCTTCTGCAACCATGTTTACTGTGTTGGCATGTGCAGACCTCCAGGGAGGGAAGGTGAACTTGGAGCTGACGTTTCCCACGCTGCCGAACGTGGGGGAGCTGACGCGGCGCATCGAAGAGGTGTTTGGAAATGAAGTGCGTGTGGCCGGCGGGGAAGCGAACTACGAGTTCCGTGTGAACCGCCTGCAGATCTACGACGATGTGCTCCTCAAGTGGGTCGACCTTGTCAGCAGCACACAGCTCCATGAGTACGACCAGGTCTACGTCTTCCAGCCCCAGACACACTGGCACATCGACACGCAGCAAGACCTGCCCCCACCCCGCCCTCCCACCGGGGGCATGGGCTACTCTGGGGGCGGTGGCGGTGCCGGGTACGCACCCCCGACCAGCGGGGCCCCTGCCCCGCACCCCACACCGCGGGAGGCGCACGGGCAGGTCATGCCTGCGCCTACGCCCCACGGCGGCAGCCATGCCGTGTCCAGCCACCCTGCAGGTGGGGAGCGGCCCAACATCCCGGCGCATGAGAAGGTGCAGGTTGTGTTCAAAGAGATGGACATCCACAACAAGGGGTATATTGAGTACCCAGAGTTCGAGCGGGCGCTGAGGGAGCGGGGGCTTGACTTCTCGACGAACACGACAGGGGAGCTGTTCTACAAGGCTGACCTGAACAGGGACGGGAGGGTCACCATGGATGAGTGGAGCAACTGGGGGCAGATCTACCCCAACACGCTGGAGACGCTGTACTTCCGCTCGAAGGACACGTCGGAGGAGGCGATGCTACGGGGGCAGATCCAGCGGGCGCACGACCAGATGGCAGCCAACAAGTCGCAGATCGAGGCGCTGCAACGCCAGTTGGAGCAGAACCACAATGAGACGCTGTCGCTGCAGTCGCAGATCGGCCCCCTGCAGCAGCAGGCCATTGCGGCTGCGCAGAAGCGGGCCAACCTGACGGGTGAGGAGCGAGAGCTCCTCGAGGAGGAGATTCGGATGGAGCGGCAGCGTGACCAGATGCGCCTGCAACAGGCGCGGTTCCGTGAAGTGTCGGAGAAGTTCAACCGCGAGTCTGCAACAAAGGTATGCTGCCGAGGGGGTGGGTGGCGGCTTCAGGTGGGGGCGTGGGGGTTGGTGGGATTGTGTCGGGGATGGCGTTGCGGGCGAGCTTGGGTAGAGTGTCTGGTCGCACAGCAAGGGGGGTTTGGCACTAAGCATTGCAAGCGTTGACACTCGCCATCCATATCACAGGGATCCCCTCGCCGCGCGCGCGATGTTGCCCCAGGACTCTAGCCCAGATGTATTTGTTTTCCGTTCCTGTTTGTAGCCCCTAGATACCAAATGTGTACAGTGCCGCTAGTACCCTAGTTAGGTCTATCCAGCTCCGTCTTCAGCTAAGGTTTGTTGCGACGATCGATGTCCAAGGAAGGCGTACGGTAGAGAAGGAGAGAGTTGGTCAGGGTTGCCGGGGGCTCGCTCTTTGTTGACCTGCATTCCTGGTTGGCGTCAGGCCGGTGAGAGTTCCTGCAAGTCAGGACAGCCATTACCGCGCCTCTGCAGCGTGATGACTCACATACACACACAAATCACTCCAATCCTACGCACCTTGTGTGCGGACGACGATGCTTCAACATGCACCACCATCTGACTGCACATGCTGCTGTCTTGTCTCACTTTGTGGGATCCCATGACATCTGTAAGAGTTTTGCACACCACCTTCGATCACACCCTTGCGAAGGCTATGCAGGTGACTTGTCCTCTCTGAGATAGCAACGTTTGGCAACAGATATGGGCTACAGATGGGTCCCAACTACAGAATGTCTCACACGTATCATCTAGTAACGACCGAAGCTTACACACCCCACACGCACAGAGGTAGCGACCACACGGTATAACAATGAAAGCAACGATGTTCCTCCTGGCCATCGGATGCGCGACCTTGGCCCACGCAAGAGACGTGTGTGACGGTGCAGCCTTCTGCGGTGGCATCGCAAACAAGGCCTGCAAGACTGGCTACACATGTCTGGATGACCCCGACGACACATGTGATCCCAATAACGGCGGTCGGGACTGCAGCGGGTGCTGTGTGCGCCTTGTGATCCCAGAGACTCCGAAGCCGGCCCCTGTCGCCGACACGTGCACAACGTGCGGCGGCATTGCCAACATCCAGTGCGCTGCCGGTTGGACCTGCATGGACGACACCCGCGACAACTGCGACCCGAACAACGGCGGGAGGGACTGCAGCGGGTGCTGCGTGCGCCTTGTGGTCCCTGAGACTCCGAAGCCGGCCCCTGTCGCCGACACGTGCACAATGTGCGGCGGTATTGCCAACATCCAGTGCTCTACCGGTTTCACCTGCATGGACGACACCCGTGACAACTGCGACCCCAACAACGGCGGGCGGGACTGCAGCGGGTGCTGCGTGCGCCTTGTGATCCCCGAGACGTCTTCGTCTGCTGCTGCATCTGTCGACACGTGCACGATGTGCGGCGGTATTGCCAACATCCAGTGCGACGCCGGTTTCACCTGCATGGACGACACCCGCGACAACTGCGACCCCAACAACGGCGGCAGGGACTGCAGCGGGTGCTGCGTGCGCCTCGTGATCCCTGAGACGCCGAAGCCGGCCCCTGTCGACACGTGCACGATGTGCGGCGGCATTGCCAACATCCAGTGCTCTGCCGGTTTCACCTGCATGGACGACACCCGCGACAACTGCGACCCCAACAACGGCGGGAGGGACTGCAGCGGGTGCTGTGTGCGTCTGGTGATCCCTGAGAAGTCTTCGTCTGCTGCTGCATCTGTCGACACGTGTACGATGTGCGGTGGCATTGCCAACATCCAGTGCTCTGCCGGTTTCACCTGCATGGACGACACCCGTGACAACTGCGACCCGAACAACGGCGGGAGGGACTGCAGCGGGTGCTGCGTGCGCCTTGTGGTCCCTGAGACTCCGAAGCCGGCCCCTGTCGCCGACACGTGCACGATGTGCGGCGGTATTGCCAACATCCAGTGCTCTGCCGGTTGGACCTGCATGGACGACACCCGTGACAACTGCGACCCTAACAAAGGCGGGAGGGACTGCAGCGGGTGCTGTGTGCGCCTCGTGATCCCCGACCATTAGTCTGTTTTTCCCGTCCCCTCACTTTTTATGTCCTGCCCTCCTCCCAGTCGTGCCGACTTGTCCCGTCCCTTCCCCTGCCGTCTCTTCGGTCTCCCCGTTGTGCAGTGTTTCGCGGTGCTGGCTCGGCCACAATCCTACATTCTCGTCGGAGCCTTCTTGTTTTTCCTTCACTGGACGCCTTGAGTGTTGTCGGGCCCCTGTCTGCGTACTGCTGCTGCATGCACTTGCGTCTCTTTTGACGATGTGCAGTGTGACGGCTCAGGCCCCTCAGAACACGCCGATGACCTGGCGCTGTCCCTCTGTGACCACTCGTGTGAGGACGTGTCGCTTCCCTTTGAGCCCCTTTGCCTTGCAGGGACACTGATGCGCTGGCGGAGGAGCTGACTGTGCCGTGTGCTGCCTCTGTTTTCGGAGGTTACCTGCTTTGTATCGCGTGTGCCCTGCACGTTATGCCCCCTCCCCTTGTGCCCTCACCATTGCTGTCCTCTGCAGCACGTTGTCGATGGGAGACTGCCAGAATAGCTGTTGCTGCCTGCCTGGGTATCACCCCATGTGCACGGCGTGCGACGTGAAGAGCAGCCCCTGTACGCGTGCCCCTGCTGCGTGCGCGTGTCGCCGCCAGGTGTTGGTGTTGAGCCGTGTGCCCCTGTGATGTGCCGTAGGCAGTTATCGGATGTGCTGTCCCTGTGCTGCATGTCTGCATGCCCTGTCTGCGGTGTGTCTCTTCTTCAAGCATCCATTTTGTGTGTGTTGGAGTGTTGATGTTCTTTGCTTTGCTTTGACTTCCCTTGGAGGCACCCTGATGCGCTGGAGAAGGAGCTGACTGTGCCGTGTGCCGCCTCTGTCTTCGGAGACTGCTGTGCGGTGTCTGACTCCTGTAGCCGTTGCTCGGGCGCCTTGTCTGTGCGTTCACCCGCACGCGTTGTCACTTTTTGCTTTTGTGTGTGTTCTTGCAAGCATCCTCGCTTCCGTACGAAACCTTCGGTGTGTCTCTGGGCAACTCGCCCACTGGCCCACCTGGACGCATGTCCGACAGCCGCAGTCGCTGACCGCAGCAGAAGCCCCACACACCCCGCCCTGTTGCCTGCCTTGCCTTGCCTGCTGGTGCTGTGCCGCCACACATGAGGAGGACCTGCCACTGCCTTGCACCGTGATGACTCACATACACACACAAATCACTCCAATCCTACGCACCTTGTGTGCGGACGACGATGCTTCAACATGCACCACCATCTGACTGCACATGCTGCTGTCTTGTCTCACTTTGTGGGATCCCATGACATCTGCAAGAGTTTTGCACACCACCTTCGATCACACCCTTGCGAAGGCTATGCAGGTGACTTGTCCTCTCTGAGATAGCGTGTATTAGTATTGCGTTGTAAGTGTGACAACATACCGTAAACACACCCACACCCACACCAAACAACGACCGTCAATTGGGTTGGGAGGCATCTGTCCCTGTGATGCACAGCTCCCCGCTGGACGTGCTCGGAAAGCAAAGCTGCAGGGCACGCCCTGTTGCGTTACGCATATCCATGGCCGCTCTGCGAGTGCCCGCAAGGGACGTGGGCAGCAGCGTCGAACCATGCGTCACACAGTCTCTTCAGGCCACACAGAGTTCGTGAGAGTGAATGTGGATGTGAAGGTGATTATGAAGGTGAACCGCCAGCACTGCTTGGTTCCTTAGTTCGAGTTGTGCAGTACTTACCTAAGGCTATCCTCTTTGCGAGAAGGAAGAGGTTGTGCCACAGGGCTGCACGAGATGCACATTCTGTGAAGGCGTTGAGCCTCGCACTCGCGGATGATGACAACTTTAACTTTACCTGGCGAATGAGCCTCTGGCGCTGATTACATTCTTCCATTCGCAAACCAAGATCTGTGCTGACACGTGCATATGTGTGTGTGTCACAAGACAGCCACGTCTCGAGTCTTGTGTTGTGTTGTGTTGTGCGACTTGATATGCAAAGCTCCTGCCGTGGGTGAGTCACAGGGTTGCAGCACCGACCCGCATCCATGTCCCTGGCAGGCTCAATGGCAGGAGCGAGACAGTTGTTGTGGTTCTGTGTGATGTTGTGTTGTGTCGTGTCGTGTTGTTCTGCATTCGTGGTGTGGATGATGACAACCTTTTCAAGTTCTTGCTTGAGTGCTTCGGCTCGCTGAGGGCAGACATCTCGGACAATGGAGTTACCTCTGACACACACAAACCCACACCACACCCACTTCCGCCTTGTGCGGAACACACACACCAAGAGTCGAGTGTCTGTTTCATCGCAAGAGTTTTGCACACCACCTTCGATCACACCCTTGCGAAGGCTATGCAGGTGACTTGTCCTCTCTGAGATACCGCACGTTGTGGCACACACAGCACGATCACAATCACAGTCATACCCCTCACCACTCGATCTAAGCGCTAGTAAAAAATCACAAACACCACACCAAACAACGACCGTCGATTGGGTTGGGAGGCATCTGTCCCTGTGATGCACAGCTCCCCGCTGGACGTGCTCGGAAAGCAAAGCTGCAGGGCACGCCCTGCTGCGTTACGCATATCCATGGCCGCTCTGCGAGTGCCCGCAAGGGACGTGGGCAGCAGCGTCGAACCATGCGTCACACAGTCTCGCGATACCAGCGAATGGCAGTGTTCTGCCACGGCACAATACAATACAATAGAACAAGAACCAGCACGTGGTGCAATTCTGCTGGGCACAGCTGTCGGTGCCGTGCTGCAGCGGGAAACACCTCGGAGAATATGAGGGTGTGTCGGGACGGAGGTGTGTGGGTCAAGGCGGTCATAGCTAGTGGGGACACGTACGACCATCAGTCACCTTCGATCACACCCTTGCGAAGGCTATGCGTTTGACAGTACCTACACGGTGTGTGTGTGTGTTTGGATATTGGTGCAGCCGATTCAGTTCCCCGCTGCATCTGCTGTGGTGCTGACGGGAGTTATATCAGGCGATATTATCTTCATTTGTGACTGAGGTTCCGTTGTGTGTGGGTTGGCACTTCTCTATTTTGTGATTGGTGTTTGACAGTACCTACCTCACCGCCGCAGTGTCTTGTCGCTGCGGACGGTCCCTTAATGAGTACGAGATGCATCCTGTTGTCTCACTGACGGTGTGTGTGTGTTTGAATATTGGTGCAGCCGATTCAGTTCCCCGCTGCATCTGCTGTGGCGCTAAAAGGAGCTCACCTCACCACCACACACCACCGCCACACATCAGAGGCAGCCATGCTCGCCACACAACAACACAATAGCCTCTTGCGGGACAATGAGCGACGTGATGCCCACATTCAAGATGCTGCTGGTGGGTGACGGTGGGAGGGGGAAGACGACGTTTGTGAAGCGGCATCTGAGCGGGGAGTTCGAGAAGAAGTACATCCCGACTGTCGGGGTGGAGGTGCACCCGCTGAGGTTCCAGACCACAAAGGGGCCGGTGTGCTTCAACGTGTGGGATACGGCCGGGCAGGAAAAGTACGGGGGGCTGAGGGACGGGTACTACATCCAAGGGCAGTGTGCCATCATCATGTTTGACGTGACATCGCGGCAGACGTACAAGAATGTGCCGAACTGGCACCGCGACGTGACGCGGGTGTGCGAGACCGTGCCCGCAGTGCTGGTGGGGAACAAGGTGGACGTGATGGACCGGCAGGTCAAGGCGCGCGCGATCACATTCCACCGGCGGAAGAACCTGCAATACTACGACGTGTCTGCGAAGTCGAACTTCAACTTTGAAAAGCCTTTCCTGTGGTTGATGCGTAAGCTGGCGAACGACAACAGCGTGGAGCTGACTGAAGCGGTGTGTAAGCCGGTGTCCCATGGGGCCTTGACCGCTTCCCAGATCGAAGCGCTGCGGATTGCTGCGGAAGAGTTCCGGCACGTGGATCTCGGCGACCTTGATGAAGATGATGAGTTTGCATAAAACCCACGCCATCAACCAGAACGATTTGTTGGAGGCAGGTCATTTTTTGATGCTTGATTGACTGAGGTTGCTTGTGTTTTTTTTTGCAGTTGACTTTGGGACTCACATTGACGTTGACTTTGTGTTTGCATTTGACACTGCGTCCGACTTTCCCTTGTCCCCCTGACTTGAATCAGATTTGGGCTCCGTCTTTTGAGTTGCGATTTGACTGGTGGTATTTGTTGAAACTTTCTGTGTTTCTTGCTGGATCTTGTGACCCACTCACGCCACTTCATGGCACGTCAGGGTGCGTGTGTCCGCAGCAATGCCATCGGATATTGACACACTGCCGCAGTTTGCTGTCTGAATTCATGATCCAGCAGGACGCAGATGGTTTTTTTTGTCATGCCATCACATCACCCACTACCTTTTTTTTATTTGGTCAGAGTTTTTCTTTGAAGACTCCACCTGATTTGACCGTGGAGTTTGGGCGACGTTTGGTGGAGACTTTTTGACGACGACATTGCTTTGAAGATAGGACAGTGATTTGCCAGGGTTTTACAGGGTGTGGTGATGCGATGGCATTTTCTTTGAGGATGCACTTGAGGAATGAGCATTTTTTTGACCAGTCATTTGCCGACGTTCGACTTGCGAACTCGGGTTTGCCCCTTGGCGACACCACCCTTGAACACTGGGTGACTGCCGTGATGCTGGCGCTTGCTCTCACGCCTGCGGCGTTCATAGGCCCGACTGTGGAACTGAACGTGGAGGCGTTGGGGAGGCAGTGGCGGCATCATGGCATCATGTCCCAACCCTGTTTGTTTGTTTTTTTTGGGAGATGATTGTGTTTACTGTACCAAGCGGATTTGCGGCGCTCCGGCGCTTTTGGAGATTGACAACCCTCCCCTGTTTGTGCAGCAGGAAGTGCCTTTTGATGTTGTGTCCATTGTCTGGCTTTTTGGCCTTTTGGCCCCTCGATACCTTGCTCAGGTAACCTAACCCATTGGGGCCACACAGCTGTGAAGAAGGCAGTGCAGACCGGAGGGAGTGGACGCAGAAGAGCAGCAACCCACCCCCACCCCGCATCCCGCACCCCACTCCACCCCCAGCCAACACCTCGCAATACTTAGTTCCCGCAGGCATTTGCAGCCGTGCCACAGCCCACGACACCTGTAAGAGTTTTGCACACCACCTTCGATCACACCCTTGCGAAGGCTATGCAGGTGACTTGTCCTCTCTGAGATAGCAAACAGACGATTATGAAGGTGAACCGCCAGCACTGCTTGGTTCCTTAGTTCGAGTTGTGCAGTACTTACCTAAGGCTATCCTCTTTGCGAGAAGGAAGAGGTGGCGCCACAGGGCTGCACAAGATGCACATTCTGTGAAGAACGTTCAGCCTCGCACTCGCGGATGATGACAACTTTAACTTTACCTGGCGAATGAGCCTCTGGCGCTGATTACATTCTTCCATTCGCAAACCAAGATCTGTGCTGACACGTGCATATGTGTGTGTGTCACAAGACAGCCACGTCTCGAGTCTTGTGTTGTGTTGTGTTGTGCGACTTGATATGCAAAGCTCCTGCCGTGGGTGAGTCACAGGGTTGCAGCACCGACCCGCATCCATGTCCCTGGCAGGCTCAATGGCAGGAGCGAGACAGTTGTTGAGGTTCTGTGTGATGTTGTGTGATGTTGTGTTGTGTCGTGTCATATTGTTCTGCATTCGTGGTGTGGATGATGACAACCTTTTCAAGTTCTTGCTTGAGTGCTTCGGCTCGCTGAGGGCAGACATCTCGGACAATGGAGTTACCTCTGACACACACAACCACACCACACCCACTTCCGCCTTGTGCGGAACACACACACCAAGAGTCAAGTGTCTGTTTCATCGCAAGAGTTTTGCACACCACCTTCGATCACACCCTTGCGAAGGCTATGCAGGTGACTTGTCCTCTCTGAGATAGCAGTGTCTGCAACGCAGGCACTGTGCAGGCGTGCACACATGTGTTCCACACAGCCCTCGTCAGTGTTGACAGTACCTACCTCACCGCCGCAGTGTCTTGTCGCTGCGGACGGTCCCTTAATGAGTACGAGATGCATCCTGTTGTCTCACTGACGGTGTGTGTGTGTGTGTGTTTGGATATTGGTGCAGCCGATTCAGTTCCCCGCTGCATGTGCTGTGGTGCTGACGGGAGTTATATCAGGCGAGACTATCTTCGTTGTGACTGAGGTCCCGTTGTGTGTGGGTTGGCGGACTTCTCCATTTTGTGTTTGTCGTTTGACAGTACCTACCTCACCACCGCAGTGTCTTGTCGCTGCGGACGGTCCCTTAATGAGTACGAGATTGATGAGGACAGCCATTTCCCCTTGTTCACGAATGCGCATTCACCGAGACTTGTACTTCACATGCCTACCGGACAAGAGAAAGACCAGGAATACCGCCACCTTATCACCACCACCACCACCACCACCATCCCCCTGTACAGGTTATCACTCGTATAGTTTTAGATTCAAACAACACAAGACAAGATGGCGTACGACGGTGCTGTCGGTATCGACCTGGGGACGACGTACTCGTGCGTCGGTGTGTGGCAGAACGAGCGTGTTGAGATCATCGCGAACGACCAGGGGAACCGGACGACCCCGTCGTACGTGGCCTTCACGGACAGCGAGCGTCTGATCGGTGATGCCGCGAAGAACCAGGTGGCGATGAACCCCACGAACACGGTGTTCGACGCCAAGCGTCTTATCGGGCGCAAGCTGTCGGACGCGTCGGTGCAGAGCGACATGAAGCACTGGCCCTTCCAGGTGGTGGCCAAGGCTGACGGGAAGCCCCTGATCGAGGTGCAGTACATGGGGGAGAAGAAGACCTTCATGCCGGAGGAGATCTCCGCCATGGTGCTGATCAAGATGAAGGAGACGGCCGAGGCGTTCCTCGGGAAGGAGGTGAAGAAGAGCGTTGTGACGGTGCCGGCCTACTTCAACGACTCGCAGCGTCAGGCGACGAAGGACGCGGGTACCATCTCCGGGATGGAGATCCTGCGTATCATCAACGAGCCGACGGCCGCCGCCATCGCGTACGGGCTGGACAAGACGGACGAGCAGGAGAAGAACATCCTGATCTTCGACCTGGGTGGTGGCACGTTCGACGTGACGCTGCTGACGATCGACGGCGGGATCTTCGAGGTGAAGGCGACGGCCGGTGACACCCACCTGGGTGGTGAGGACTTCGACAACCGGATGGTGAACCACTTCGTGGAGGAGTTCAAGCGGAAGCACAAGAAGGACCTGACGCAGAACCAGCGCGCCCTGCGCCGTCTGCGCACCGCGTGCGAGCGCGCGAAGCGCGCCCTGTCGTCGGCCGCCCAGACCAGCATTGAGATCGACTCGCTGTACGAGGGGATCGACTTCTACACGTCGGTGACGCGTGCGCGTTTCGAGGAGCTGTGCGCGGACCTGTTCCGCTCGTGCCTGCGCCCCGTGGAGCAGGTGCTGACGGACGCCAAGATGGACAAGCGCTCCATCCACGAGGTTGTGCTGGTCGGCGGGTCGACCCGTATCCCGAAGATCCAGGGGATGGTGAGCGACTTCTTCGGCGGGAAGGAGCTGAACAAGTCGATCAACCCCGACGAGGCCGTGGCCTTCGGTGCGGCCGTGCAGGCCTTCGTGCTGACGGGCGGGCAGAGCAAGCAGACGGAGCAGATCCTGCTGCTGGACGTGACGCCGCTGACGGTGGGTATCGAGACCGCCGGGGGTGTGATGACGGCGCTGATCAAGCGCAACACCACCATCCCGACGAAGAAGAGCCAGGTCTTCTCGACCTACAGCGACAACCAGCCCGGCGTGCACATCCAGGTGTTCGAGGGTGAGCGCGCGATGACGAAGGACTGCCACCAGCTGGGGACGTTCGACCTGTCGGGCATCCCGCCGGCCCCGCGTGGCGTGCCCCAGATCGAGGTCACCTTCGACGTGGACGCCAACGGCATCATGAACGTGTCCGCCGAGGACAAGACGACCGGCAAGAAGTCCCAGGTCACCATCACGAACGACAAGGGCCGTCTGTCCCAGGCCGAGATCGACGCCATGTGCAAGGACGCCGAGAAGTACGCGGACGCCGACCGCGTCGCGAAGGAGCGCATCGAGGCGAAGAACGGTCTGGAGAACTACGCCTACTCCATGAAGAACACGATGGCCGACGAGAAGACCGGCGCCCTGGTGGGTGAGGACGAGAAGAAGAAGGTCAACGACGCCTGCGAGGAGGCCATCCGCTGGCTGGACAGCTCCCAGGAGGTATGGTCTTCATGTCGTGTTTGGAAGCAGATCAAACTCATCTATCTTCCTTTTGAAAGTGTTTTGTATTCTCATTCGTTTGTTCTTCCTTCTTCCTTTGCTAAACCAAACAACAACACCACCACCACCACAGGCCTCCAAGGAGGAGTACGAGTCCCGCCAGAAGGAGCTGGAGGGTGTGTGCACCCCCATTGTCACGAAGATGTACCAGCAGCAGGGCGGTGCCGGCGGCATGCCCGGTGGCATGCCCGGCGCGGGTGCGGGTGCCGGTGCCGGTGCCGGGCCCCAGGTTGAGGAGGTCGACTAAGAGAAGTGAGGTGTGATGTGTGTTCGTCGCAGCTGCTTTTGGCAGCTGCTTCAAAGCAACGTGGTTGCGTCTAACCGCAGGTCATTCGATTTCGTCAGTCTCCTGGCTCCCAGGATCTATTATATCAGCGTCATGCGGAGGGGCTTTTCTGTGAAGCCCTTATTGTTTTTCTTTGTCGTGCTTTCTGCAAGGGACGCCTGATGGCCTGCTGCCTGTGTGCGCAGCGTGCCTTAAGCTTCATCAGAAGTCTAGTTTCACTCTACGATCGCAACATCGGCGCTGTGCACGCCCCCTCCCCGCCTCCCGCCCCCCCTGCCTCCCCACCACATCCCACCCCGCCCTCCCTCCAGCCTCACCGCCCCGTCTTTGCTCCAATGCGGTTGTCGCTCTGCACCTCTTCCTCATCGCCCCCCGTTTCCACCTTCTCACCTGGGGGCATCAAGGGTACTCTCTGTGCAACGCGACTACACGCCCTCGCTACCTTTCACCCCCAACCTGTTTTGCGTGGTGGCCCTCTGGTTGCCTGCCCTCCCCGCCACACACACCACATGCCAGGCCCACCCCAACCCACCATGTCGCTCAAACTCCTGACCCCTGTCACCGTCGGCGATGTGCAGCTGAAGAACAGAATTGCACTTTCCCCGCTGACACGCGGCCGCTCTACCAATGAGTTCATCCCCACTGAGATCATGATCGACTACTACGTGCAGCGCAGCACCTGCGGCCTGATCATCTCCGAGGCCACTGGTGTGTCGCGGCAGGGCATGGGGTGGTACTACGGGCCTGGCATCTGGAGCGAGACACAGGTTGCGGAGTGGAAGCGTGTGACAGACGCTGTGCATGCTGCGGGTGGCGTTATCTGCATGCAGCTGTGGCACATGGGCCGCGCTGTCCACTCCGATGTCACCGGGCAACAGCCCGTCGCCCCGTCGGCCATCGCACTCGAAGGCGAGATCACCGCAGTCAACAACAAACGCAAGCCCGCACAGATGCCCAAGGAGCTCACGATCCCCGAGATCCAGCAGATCATCGCGGACTACAAGCGGGGTGCTGAGAACGCGAAGCGTGCAGGGTTCGACATGGTTGAGCTGCACAACGCCAACGGCTACCTCCCTGACCTCTTCCTGCAGTCGTGCACCAACAAGAGGACAGACGCCTACGGCGGCTCTCTGGAGAACAGGCTGCGCCTGATGGGCCAGCTGTTGGACGCCCTGTGCGAGGTGTACCCCAAGGAGCGTGTGGGTATCCGCCTGTCCCCCAACGGGGCATTCCAGGGCATGGGGGGCAAGGATTCGATTGAGACCTTCACCGCTGCGATCCGGCTCGTGGGGAACCGCGGCATTGCCTTCCTGGACCTGATGGACGGGCTGTCCTTCGGGTTCCACAACAAGACAAAGCCCTTCACGCTGGCGATGGCGCGTGACATTCTTGCAACCACGGCTGGACGCAATGGTGTCACAACTCTGATGGGCAACGCAGGGTACACGCGGGACACAGCCGAGCAACGGGTCCAGGCAGGGGAGGCGGACATGATTGCCTTCGGGCGCCCCTACATCGGCAACCCCGACCTGCCGGAGCGGTTTGCTGCCAACCACCCACTCAACCCCCTGGCGGACCGCAAGGACTGGTGGGGCAAGGGGCCCACGTCCTCCGGCTACACCTCCTTCCCCACCATGAAGCAGCAGGCGCGTCTCTAGGTGGGCTCCCAGAGGGCAGGTGGGTTGTGGCACGCACCCTCAGGCCTGAAGGTGCGTGCCTCTCGCTCGGTGGTGTGTAGGTGTGGTGCTTAGAGGGTCTGTGCAACCCTTCACCGGATTTAGGTTGTGTTGCACCCAACAGCTCTCTGCGGCCGCGTTTCCTGAGGTGTGAGCACAACGCAGGAATCTAGGCAGTGGTGGTGCAACCGTCAGAAAAAAAATCGGGCGTCCCATTCTTTGTCTTTCAACGCGCGTGCAGTGTATTTTTGTATGCGTTGGAACGACGGAAAGGTGGTTACCTCTTGAAGAAACGAACATCCAAATGGACCACCGCCCGTGATGACCCGATACTTCACAGAGTCTCAAAGTAGAGGAATCGTGCTGGCGCTCTACGGAGCGCAGCTGCGAGATTTGCTCTTGACAGTTGCTCGGCAGGGCAGCTCTACCCCGCGTCGAATGGAGGCCCCTTCCGCCCACATGTCTGTGACATGGGGTGTGGATTCCCGATGGGTGTCGACTGGTTCTCCTATAGAGTGTGCCCACACCTCCCATGCCTGGTGCGCAGGCTATCGTGTGCCACATCGTGCCATGGTCTCTGTCACCTCTCGGAGTGAAGCCTCTTTGGACCGCTGTGGGTATTTTGTTGTGTTTCGTGTGGTACCCACGTCTCAATCAGTTGTCATTGTCCCCGCCATTCACGGAGGCTCAACATCCGCTTCAGTGCGGAAGCGCTCAGGAGCAGTCCACATGCCCACTGAGCGGAGCTGCCAGGTGTGGGTACATCCGAAAAAGACGGATTGTTCAGAAGCACCCGAACACCGGACCTGGATCGGAGGTGTCGCAGGCAAATAGGACAGATGGAGGGAGGGGCCTTGGATCGCATCAGTCGGTACGGCACAGGTTGGGTGACGCGGAAAGCTCGACCCGACAGGACACAATGTGACGGATGGTTGTGTGCGTGAGGAGTGTACGTGTGTCGTGTTGTCCACAACTTGACCAGGGGCAATTGGCCTTTGCATCCTAACCCCCCCCCCCATCCTAGCTGGTGTGTCGCAGGCATGTGATGCGCTGTGACCGCAGAGGTTCCACAAATGGACCGTGTGCAGGCACTGCAGCAGTCCACAGCCTTCAGGGTACGAACTGACGGTCAGACTATCCCCCCTCCCCCCCGTCCCCCCTCCACCCTCGGAGAGTAGGAATGCAGGAGCGGAGGGCCGTGTCAGTTGTCAGTGATTGGTAAGAGTTTTGCACACCACCTTCGATCACACCCTTGCGAAGACTATGCAGGTGACTTGTCCTCTCTGAGATAGGGTGTATTAGTATTGCGTTGAAAGTGTGACAACACACCGTACACACAATCACACCCACACCCACACCAAACAACGACCGTCAATTGGGTTGGGAGGCATCTGTCCCTGTGCTGCACAGCTCCCCGCTGGACGTGCTCGGAAAGCAAAGCTGCAGGGCACGCCCTGCTGCGTTACGCATATCCATGGCCGCTCTGCGAGTGCCTGCAAGGGACGTGGGCAGCAGCGTCGAACCATGCGTCACACAGTCTCTTCAGGCCACACAGAGTTCCTGAGAGTGAATGTGGATGTGAAGGTGATTATGAAGGTGAACCGCCAGCACTGCTTGGTTCCTTAGTTCGAGTTGTGCAGTACTTACCTAAGGCTATCCTCTTTGCGAGAAGGAATGTATTGTTGCACACGCGCATATGATGACGAACTGTTCATTACATACCACTCGTATCGGACGCACCTTGTGTGCGGACGACGATGATTCAACATGCACCACCATCTGAATGCACGGGGTCACTGGCGGGACGAGAGTATGTGTGGTGTGGATGATGAGTCACGAGGATCTGGACAGGTATTGTTTGACGGCATTGCCGACTGACACTAATATCCCGCATAACATGCGTCTGACATCACGAGCTCCTGTGGGTCGTGTTGTATTGTGTTCTGGTGAAGAGGTCAAGGGACAGTGACGACACAACAGGATCGGTACTATCTGACCGCACTCTGTGCGGGCTGAATACAAAAACCTGAAGAAGATCAAAAGCTTTGTCTGAGTCCGTCTGTGCACTGCTGTGCAGTCCGAAGCTGCAGTTGCATTTGCAGTTGCTGCCAGCTCGGAGGGAAGATGCAACATTATGGTGCACGGCACACCGGGCATGATGACATCGCACATCAGTTCATCTTTGTAGGTTGGGACAACTGACTCCCCACGGGGACGTGCAGAGGACGCTACAGGATACAATTCCACACTGACCCGCTTCTTCACTACCAACACCAGGTCACTGGACAGCAGTCCTTCCACACACGGACTCACGACACACGTCACTTTCAAGAGTTTTGCACACCACCTTCGATCACACCCTTGCGAAGGCTATGCAGGTGACTTGTCCTCTCTGAGATAGCGTGGTTCAACTAGCATTTGGCAGTACAGATGGGACCCGAACCCAGAATGTCCCTCACGCATGTACCATCTGGTCCAACCTAACCTACACACTGCACAAAGGCAGCGACCACAGCTGCACCGAAACATGCCCTGTCTGCGGTGTCTCTTCCTGCATCATCTATTTTGTGTGTGTTGGAGTGTTGATGTTCTTTGCTTTGCTTTGATTTCCCTTGGAGGCACCCTGATGCGCTGGAGAAGGAGCTGACTGTGCCGTGTGCCGCCTCTGTCTTCGGAGACTGCTGTGCGGTGTCTGACTCCTGTAGCCGTTGCTCGGGCGCCTTGTCTGTGCGTTCACCCGCACGCGTTGTCACTTTTTGCTTTTGTGTGTGTTCTTGCAAGCATCCTCGCTTCCGTACGAAACCTTCGGTGTGTCTCTGGGCAACTCGCCCACTGGCCCACCTGGACGCATGTCCGACAGCCGCAGTCGCTGACCGCAGCAGAAGCCCCACACACCCCGCCCTGTTGCCTGCCTTGCCTTGCCTGCTGGTGCTGTGCCGCCACACATGAGGAGGACCTGCCACTGCCTTGCACCGTGATGACTCACATACACACACAAATCACTCCAATCCTACGCACCTTGTGTGCGGACGACGATGCTTCAACATGCACCACCATCTGACTGCACATGCTGCTGTCTTGTCTCACTTTGTGGGATCCCATGACATCTGCAAGAGTTTTGCACACCACCTTCGATCACACCCTTGCGAAGGCTATGCAGGTGACTTGTCCTCTCTGAGATAGCAGTGTCTGCAACGCAGGCACTGTGCAGGCGTGCACACATGTGTTCCACACACAGCCCTCGTCACGTGCTGACAGTACCTACCTCACCGCCGCAGTGTCTTGTCGCTGCGGACGGTCCCTTAAAGAGTACGAGATGCATCCTGTTGTCTCACTGACGGTGTGTGTGTGTGTTTGAATATTGGTGCAGCCGATTCAGTTCCCCGCTGCATCTGCTGTGGTACTGACGGGAGTTATATCAGGCGAGATTGTCTTCGTTGTGACTGAGGTCCCGTTGTGTGGGTTTGTCACTTAGGATTGTGGGAAGCTCACACAGACCGCGGCATCCACGAGATGCCGCGGTCTGTGTGAGCTTCTTTGTCCCAGGTGTGCACCATACCTCCCATGGTATCGCTGCTGCACCCGTGCCTCCTCCTGTCAGCCACGGAGCACATGCATCACGGTGGCCTGGTCAGCTGACTGACCAGGTTTTGACCAGGTCCAAATCTGACCTGGTCATGACCAGGTATGACCTGGTCATGACCATGTCATACCTGGTCATGACCAGGTCATTTTCACCCATTTTAACCGGGGGGAACATGTTGAGTGGCCAAGCAGGGGGGACAATTCGCATATTCCGGACTCTCTCCGGCCGTTGTGGAAAGTATGAGTCAAAAGGGTTCAACCATACCCCGAGTCGAGAAAGAAGTCGAAGCTTGAATCATGTTGGGCACAAGGGGAAAATGGTCAAAATTGGCCCAAAATTACCAATAAAATATGCTGCAGTGCAGGGGGGTGGCGGGGGAGGGGAGGGTGGGGTCGGCGACGAAACTTGATGATCAGCAGCTTTGGCCCAAAATTACCAAAAAGGAATGAGGCCCCCTGCCCCCTGCCCAGGTTCCCTGCCCGCCTGGACGCACTCAAGTGCCTCACACCGGGTCCCTCCCCCTGGTGGTATCCCAAAAAAATGTCGAGGAGGTCTGCATCATCCCAGGCCACGCAGAAGGCGTCGAGCTGTTTCACAGCAGCCTCGCGGCGCTGTTTGAAAAGCCATCGCACCACCCACTTTGACAAGGAGTGGGGCAGGAAGCTGACACGGAGTGAAGAGGCCGACAAGAAGAAGGCCAGGACACTGCCCGCAGTCTACTCCATGCGTGTCTCTGGCAACGCGCGTCGGAGGCGGCATGAAGCGCCTCACGAGCGCCGACAAGAACTCGTCTGAGTACGAGGTGCTGACGGAAGCGGGGTGCTCGGATGAGGTGCTGGGAACCGATATGAAGAGGCTGCCCACCGCTCAAAGCGCGGTGGGCAGTACTTCTTCGAAGGCAGCTGAAAAACAACTGACCCCGAACCCCCCCCCCCATCACGCAGATCGGGAGGCATTCGATAGCAGACGTCCTCTTCTACCGGATCATCGTAGAGGTAGGTCCGGGAGCTGACGTGCCCGACGAGCACCCACCTGTCCTCGACGGATCGGTCATGACTGTCACGGTCATGAGGGACCTGCCCTACAAGAGCGAGGTTCCGAATGGTCTGCACGCCCGAACGTTTCACATTCCGGATCCGTTCATTGTGGCGGTGGGGGCAACACCACAGGCAACGCAGGGGCAGGGTGTCGTGACCATCGACATCCAGTTGGTGAACGCGGTGATGAGGCAGGCGGTGGTGACAAAGAAGCCCGACCAGCGGGCGTGCCAGAGGACGAGAGTCCCATCGGCAGTGCCGTAACGGTTGACCACATCTGATTGTGACACTTTTCAAAGAGTGTAAAAGAATGGAGAAGGGAGTGCCCTGCCTTGAATGCCTCAGGACCCTCAGGATCCTCAGAACTGCCACCTCTCCGACGAAGCGTTCGAGAGGGAGAATGGGGAGAGGAAATCGCGGGCCAGGACAACATCTGCTTGTTTCCGGGAGAGGGACCTGATGGTGTTCGAGCTGGCAAACTATGCCAGTTTCGGCAACGACCCCGCAAGAATCTTCGTGTACCCTCTTGCAATACAATGTCATATCGTTGTGCGGGAAGTGCATGGCAGCGGGTCCCGTATGGATGAAAAACTTCGATTCGTTTCGGCACCGTCTCAGGGCTCTCGGTAGCAGTCGAGTAACCCCTGTCGGCCCGATCGATTCGCTCGGCAAGTGTTCCGATGGCTGGTTACTGACTGGCGATGCTGCCTGCAACAAACCGCGTGGTCTCCGTATTTGCCTCTGCGACAAGCAGCCGCCGATCCACACCCAGGATGCGAAGGACGGCGTGTTACGCAAGGCAGCACTGGCCTGTGAAGCCGACGACGACAACGAAGATCCCGAAGAAGAGGAAGAAGGAGAAGAATGTGAAGAAGCGGAAGAAGGCAGAAAGCTGCTGATCATCAAGTTTCGTCGCCGACCCCACCCTCCCCTCCCCCGCCACCCCCCTGCACTGCAGCATATTTGAACGATTTTGAACGATTTTTGGCCGTGCTCGTAGCATTCCCCGTTGAGGGGGTCGCTATTTCGTGTTCTCCTGGCCGCACGGAGGCATTGCCTTACGTCGCCTCTTCCTCTTTTCCTTTGGTGGTGTGTTGGTCTGGCACAGAGGGCGGGACCGTGCTGATATGCACAGTGACGACTCTCCCTTTTGTTTTGTGCCCGCCTCCACCGAGATTCGGCTGATGCCTCTCAGACTGGGGGCGGGCGGTCGCCGACCCTTTTCTGTACGAGGTTTTCCACAGGCTGCACACCTGCCCCGCGGCTGTGTGGCAGTCTTCGCGGAGTGCAATGCGAAGGTCTGGCCTGACGTGGTGTGACTATTTAGACTCCAGGTGTCTCCACCCTTCCTGGTCTGGGGAGCCTCGGTACCCAAGCAGTTTTCGGTCATGCCCTGGACCACGGCCGTGCTAGACTCCTGGTGCAGGCACCCGTCATGGTCCGGGGACGGCCCCCCCAGGCAGTTTAACGTCTTACCCAGGACCTTTTTTTTTTCCCTCTTGTGTCCCATGCCTTGTTTGCAGTGATCGCATTGTTGGCCATCCTTGCTGTAGTTCGGCATGCCGCCCTTCCCACCTTCCCCCACCCCCTCCCCGGCGGTTTTGCTCTCCGTGTGGTTTGGTGGTACTGGTGAGCCATCTGGGGAAAGAACCTTGACAATCCCGGGCCGGCAGTACGTTCGTCACCCCCACGGGCTCGGCCGGTTTCTAAACCTTTAGGCAATCTACGTCCGCAGGCCAAGAACCCGGTGTGCAGATGCACGTTGGGAGCCCCCTGAAGTCCGCACACGCCCTCTCTGAGTAGTCCCCGACCAAGCGCTGGCCTCTCTGACCGACTACCATGCCGCCGCAGGCCAAGAACCCGGTGTGCCGAAGCACATTGGGAGCCCCCTGAAGTCAACACAGCACCCCGCCAGTGGCTCCAGCTGTCCCTCCCCATGTCAGAGTTGACGGAAAAAGGCGGACCCTCTTTTGTCCCAGTGCTCCGTGCTATGCACTGGGACCCCGTTGCCCAGGCGGACCAGCCTGGGGGAGCCCTCGGGGTGTGGGGTTGAGTTTTACGACTTCCCTAGGTCTTAGGTAGTTTAAGGTCGTGCCCAGGACCTGGTGCGAGGTGCCAGGTATTTTATTGGTAATTTTGGGCCAATTTTGACCATTTTCCCCTTGTGCCCAACATGATTCAAGCTTCGACTTCTTTCTCGACTCGGGGTATGGTTGAACCCTTTTGACTCATACTTTCCACAACGGCCGGAGAGAGTCCGGAATATGCGAATTGTCCCCCCTGCTTGGCCACTCAACATGTTCCCCCCGGTTAAAATGGGTGAAAATGACCTGGTCATGACCAGGTATGACATGGTCATGACCAGGTCATACCTGGTCAATGACCAGGTATGACCTGGTCAAGATTTGACCAGGTTTTGACCTGGTCAGGGTCTGACCAGGCCACCGTGATCCCTCCCACAGGACCCCCCCCCCCCCAAGCATGGACCTGACGGCGCTCGTCGTGCAGAAGATGTCCCCAGCACGTGCTTCCGAGGTGCTGGAGGCAGGGGCCGCTGCCACAGCCCCCGGGGATCTGGGCCCCGTGTCCGTGGAAGTGTGCGTCGAGCTCGGACGCCCCGGCGTCTCGGTTGGGATGGTGCTGAGCGAGCGGTGCGTGGTGCGCAAGGTGGCGGCAGGGTCGCCTGCGTCGGCTGCCGGGGTGGTCGTCGGGATGCGCGTGACGCACGTCAACGGGAGGAGGGTACGCACCCCGTCCGAGGCAAAGCAGGCAGGGGCGGGCTGCGTGCAGCTGCAGCTGGCGGGCACGGTGGACAGCAGCGGGCGGCTCCGCGGGCGCGTGGTGTCGTGGTCGGAGGGCCGCGGGTTCGGGTGGATTGCCCCAGATGCCCCTATCTTCGCCCCCGCGGGGGTGCTGGGCGGCGGCACGGGGGGCGCGCTGTACGTGGGGAAGCTGTTCTGCCACGCGACCCAGGCGGGCGGGGGCGGGCTGCACCCCAACGCCGAGGTGGAGTTCCGGGCCGGGTGCCACGAGGGGAGGCTGCGGGCGTGCGCGGTCCGGCAGAGTGCGGCGGCCCCCTCGGGGGTGCGTGTGGTGACGGCAGGGCTCGCGCGCACGGTGGAGAGCGTGGAGTGGTGGAACGTCAACAACCTACGGGAGTGCAGCAAGGTGGTGTTCACAGGGTCGCGCACGCGCAAGACGATGAGCTACACGAAGAACGGGGAGGCGCGCCCGCCGGTGAAGGAGCTGGTGTTCGACGGGGAAAGCGCGATCCACATGCCCGAGATCGGGAAGACCGTGCGGGTGCCGTGGGGCACGGACCGGGAGCGGCTGCTCGCGGCGCTGCGTTCGCTTGCGTCGCACACCTGCGTGAAACACAACCTGCCGAGGCGCGAGAGCGGGGGTGGTGATGCCGCCGAGCGCGACGAGCGTGGTGGGCGCGGTGATGGGGCGATGGTGGCGACGGCGACATCGCGCCTGTGGGTCGGGTGGCTCAACCCGACGCTGGGTGAGCGCCCGACGCAGCTGCGGCGGGAGGTGGAGGGGCTGCTGCAGGGGCACAAGGTGGTGTCGGTGCGGGCGTGCCCCAGCAAGGCGACGGGGCGGCTGGCGGCGGTGGTGCAGCTCGCGAGGGCGGCGACGCAGATGCAAGTGGCGGAGCTGAACATGCGCGAGCGGGCCGGAGGTGTGCGGGTGACGGTGGACGACGCGATGGCGGAGCGTGCTGCGCCACAGCGGGTGTGTCGCGACGATGCCGATGCCCCAGCAGAGGCGGTGGAGCTGGACGTGGAGCTGCGCAAGGGCTGCGGGGAGCGGGGCGGCGGGGTGTGCGGGCTGGGCTTCACCCTCGAGGGGGGGACGGCGCGCATCGCAGCGGTGGAGCCCGGGTCTGTCGCGTCCGTCGCCGGGCTGTTCCGGACTGCGCGGGTGGCCAGGGTGGACGGGGTGGCGGTGGCGACCGCTGCGGAGGTGGGTGCCGCGGTGCGGGCAGGCGTTGCGCGCGGCCCGGCGGTGCACATCACTGCGGTTGTGGACGGGCACACCAGCGGGGCGGTGCTGGAGGGGCGGGTGGAGAGCTGGACAGTGGCAGACGGGCGCAGCTCCGGGGTGATTGTGCCTGACGTGCCCGTGTTCGTGCCCGCGTCCGCCGGGTCCCCGTCGGTGTATATCGGGGACGTTGCGTGTGCGGCATCGGCGCTGCCGGCGGGGACGGCGAGCCTGGCATCCGGGCAGGCGGTGCGGTTCCGGGCGCGGCGCCAGGGCACAGCAGCGGGGGGGCGGATGCGTGCGGTGGAGGTGCTCGCCCCCGCGGAGGGGCAGGCGCCTCTGACGGAGGCGCGTGAGGAGGACACGCGGCGTGGGGTGCGTGCCGGGGCGGACATGGGACGTGTTGCCAACTACGCCAAGTCGATCTGCATGATGCATTTGGGCGGGAAGTGCGACAAGGGGGCAGGGTGCGGGAAAGGCGCGCACGTCGCCCTGCCGCAGGTGCCGCCACCGGCACCGGCACCTTCACCGGAGGGGGAATCGTCGTCAGCGCTGGCAAGGGTATTGACGCGTGTCGGGCCGGCGAAGCTGAAGCTGCTGCAGCAGCAGGTGTCGGAGGCGGCGCAGTACGGGAAAATCCGGGTGAAGGCGGCGTGGCAGCTGCGGAACGACGCGCTGGAGTTCCGGTTCCGCGCCACAGAGTACAACATGACGCAGGCGGAGGGGCGTGCGCCCGACATGATCGAGGGGTTCCACGGGACGGCGGAGGGGAATGTGCTGAGCATTGCGCAGTACGGGTTCGACCCGCTGCGGCGGAGCGGGCAGGTGTACGGGGCTGGGGAGTACTTTGCGAAGGACCCGAACGTGTCTGTCGGGTACTGCTACGGGGGCGCGTACATGTTCGTGTGCGGGCTGATCCTGGGGAAGCCGGGTGTGGACCACACGTGGGTGCAGGACTGCGGGTACTACGTGATGAAGCAGCGCGCGGGGAACATTCAGTGCCTCCCGCGCTACCTGATCCAGTTCCAGGACGTGTCGGCGGGGTCGCCGCTCCCGAAGGCGCTTGCGCGGTTCGGGGTGGAGGACGATGACGCAGAGGCGACGCTGCGGAAGATGGGCGAGGACCAGCGCGGCGGGGTGGCAGCGTGCAAAGGGCGTGTGGATGCCACCGTGATGTCGGCGCAGACGCAGTGCCTGTGGGTCGGGTGGCTCGACCCGGCGCTGGGGCACGACGACGCGGCGGTGCACGGCAGCGTGTGCCGCTTCCTGTGCGGGCACCGGGTGGTGCTGGTGAAGCCGGAGCGGAACGGGGCGCGCGTTGGCGCCTTTGTGGAGCTTGCGGAGGCGATCGGGCAGGCGCAGCTGGCGGAGCTGAACACGCGCCCGTACGCGTACGTGAGCGGGGGCGTGGCGCACAGCCGCTGCATCAGCGTGGATGACGCGCAGCCCGGGAACGCGTGCCTGCGGCAGCGGCGCTGCCCGAAGCTGAACGGACCGGGGAGGTACTGCCGCGGGTGGAACCTGCGCGGGCACTACGACTGGACGGAGACGTGCTCGTTCCGGCACGACGAAGACGCGTTCGTCACCTTCGGGGCGGAATTGCAGTTCGAGACGCTGCGCAGGGGCACAGCAAAGTGCGACCAGCTGGCGGACGAGGTGGAGCGTGAGGGGCTGGGGCGCGTGACACGTGTCCGGCGCGTGGTCAACACGCAGCAGGAGAAGGCGTACGAGTCGCGCCGCGCCTTCCTGCAGGCGAAGCACGGGGCAGCGACGGAGAAGGAGCTGTGGCACGGGACGTCGTGCTCAGTGCTGGAGACGCTGCTGCGCAGCGGGCTGCAGTGCCCGTCCGACACGCGCGCCAGCGACGCGTGCCCGCGGTCGGGCGGGAAGGGGCTTGCCACCACGCTGTGCGGGAGCGACTGCGAGTACTGCACGGAGGAGCACACGTGGGGGATGTGCCACATGTTCGGGCTGGGGATCTACCTCGCCGACAGCGCCGCCAAGTCGCACCGGTACGTCCGCCCACACGCCGGGAAGCACTCGCTTGTGCGGTGCAGGGTGAACCTCGGGAGCCCGTACCTGATCGAGGGGAACCTTGTGGAGCGTGATGGGCTGCACAATGTGGTGCGCTGTGTGGACCCCAGCGGCAAGGTGGACGCAGCCCCGCACGAGTGGGATGCGCTGCGCGGGCACGACACCTACTGCGTGAAGGGGCTGGGGGCGGGGGCGAAGGCGGGACACGGTGTCATCAACAACGAGTATATCGCCTTCCACCCGGCCCAGGTGCTGCCGCTGTACGTTGTTGACTACAGCCCGTACTGATGAGCGGTGCAGCTCCCTGGGAGTTGCACAGCAGGTAGAGGGCTGTTGTACGACGGCCATCATCATCATCATCATCATCAGCTGTGTACCTACACGTGCTGGCCTTCCTAGCGCTCTGTAAACTTATTCTTTTACGGGCCCTTAGCGGGCCCTCTCCTTCACTGCTTAGCTTTCTGGACTCACTCTTCTGCATTTCATGGGTGGGTGGCGATATGGATGGGCCGCGCGATTATCTTGAATTCTGGTATTTTTATGTGCCTGTGTGCCGCATTGTGGTGCAGCTCGTGGGTTTCCCTTGCTTGATTACTTGCTGTTCCGCACTGCTGCGATTTGTTTGACAGTGTCGGGCATCCAAAAACAGCTGCGGTGTTTGCCGTTGTGTTGTTGCAGTGTCGAACCGCAGCTGCCGCTATCCCGGCTGCTGGTTCCGCTACAACACACAGAGTCGGTTGCTTGCATTTTATGGATATGTGTATGTGTGGCTGTGGCGTGTTTAATGAAGGTCATGCCGTACAACGAGGCGAGTGTCTTCCAAACGGAGCGGATGTGCACCCCACACTCACCCCCGTTACCCTTTGTTGTTGTTGGCCCTTCTTTTAGTGAGTGCGGTTATTGACTGACTGACGGGTCGTTTTTGTGCCTGGGGAACAGCCAGTGTTTGGGGCACACTACACGCACATCATACACTTCACAGGTTATACACACAAGACACACACACAGCGCAAAGCGCCACTCGCTGTCGTTTTAGTTTTAGTTTTACTCGCGAGCAACAACCACCGCATCAATGGCAGTATTCGAAGGCGCTGTCGGTATCGACCTGGGGACGACGTACTCGTGCGTCGGCGTGTGGCAGAACGAGCGTGTTGAGATCATCGCGAACGACCAGGGGAACCGGACGACCCCGTCGTACGTGGCCTTCACGGACAGCGAGCGGCTCATCGGTGATGCCGCGAAGAACCAGGCGGCGCTGAACGCAGGCAACACGGTATTCGACGCCAAGCGGCTCATCGGGCGGCAGGCGGACGAGGCGTGCGTGCGTGCAGACGCGCAGCACTGGCCCTTCAAGGTGGTGGGGCGTGGGCGGGACGGGAAGGCGGTGATCGAGGTGGAGCACCTGGGGGAGACGAAGCAGTTCCTGCCGGAGGAGATCAGCGCGATGGTGTTGACGCGGATGAAGGAGACGGCAGAGGGGTTCGTTGGGAAGGAGGTGAAGAAGAGCGTTGTGACGGTGCCGGCCTACTTCAACGACTCGCAGCGTCAGGCGACGAAGGATGCGGGGCGGATTGCCGGAATGGAAGTCCTGCGCATCATCAACGAACCAACGGCAGCTGCAGTTGCGTACGGGCTGGACCGGCAGTGCGGGGCGGCGGCGGATGGGAAGGAGAAGAACGTGATGATCTTCGACCTCGGGGGCGGGACGTTTGACGTCACGCTGCTGACGATGGACGGGGAGGTGTTTGAGGTGAAGGCCACGGCAGGGGACACGCATCTGGGTGGGGAGGACTTCGACAACAGGCTTGTGCAGCACCTCACGGAAGAGTTCCGGCGGAAATCGAAGAAAGACCTGACACGGAACTCGCGTGCGATGCGGCGGCTGCGGACGGCGTGCGAGCGCGCCAAGCGCGCGCTGTCGTCCGCAGCGCAGACGAGCATTGAAATCGACGCGCTGTTTGAGGGGCAAGATTTCTACACGTCAGTCACGCGTGCGCGTTTCGAGGAGCTGTGCGCGGACCTGTTCCATTCGTGCCTGCGCCCCGTGGAGCAGGTGCTGACGGACGCCAAGATGGACAAGCGGTCGGTCGACGAGGTTGTGCTGGTCGGCGGGTCGACCCGTATCCCGAAGGTGCAGGCGCTGGTGAGCGGGTTCTTCGGCGGGAAGGAGCTGAACAGGTCGATTCACCCCGACGAGGCCGTGGCGTACGGCGCGGCGGTGCAGGCACATGCGCTGGCGGGCGGCGACAGCAAAGTGCTGCTGCTGGACGTGACGCCGCTGACGGTGGGTATCGAGACCGCCGGGGGTGTGATGACGGCGCTGATCAAGCGCAACACCACCATCCCGACGAAGAAGAGCCAGGTCTTCTCGACCTACAGCGACAACCAGCCCGGCGTGCACATCCAGGTGTTCGAGGGTGAGCGCGCGATGACGAAGGACTGCCACCAGCTGGGGACGTTCGACCTGTCGGGCATCCCGCCGGCCCCGCGTGGCGTGCCCCAGATCGAGGTCACCTTCGACGTGGACGCCAACGGCATCATGAACGTGTCCGCCGAGGACAAGGCAAGTGGGGGGTCGGCGCAGCTGACCATCACCAACGAGGGGCGTGCGTCGCAGGCGGACATCGACGCGATGTGCAGGGACGCGGCGGAGTACGCGGAGGCGGACCGAAAGGCGCGCGAACGCGTTGAGGCAAGGAACGGGCTGGAGGCGTACGCGTATTCCATGAAGAGCACGATGGGTGGAGAGGCGGGTGCGTCAGTCCCCGCCGATGACAAGAAGCGTGTGATCGACGCGTGCGATGAAGCGCTGCGTTGGCTGGACGGGGCGCAAGAGGCGTCGAAGGGCGAGTATGCGGCGCGCCAGCAGGATCTTGAAGCTGTCTGCTCCCCGGTGGTGACGAGGATGTACGGGCAAGGTGGCGGTGCAGGTGCATGCGCAGGGCCGGCCACCGGGCCTCAGGTCGAGGAGGTGGATTGATCATTTCAAAATCCTGGGAGGGCAAGCAGATGATGCGTGCACTCCTCCTGGCCGCTGTGTGGTGGTGTTCCTATTTGTTGTGCTTTCTGTGGTTTTGTGCTGTGGTGGTTGTGTTGTGTGGTCCGGAACCGCACACCGCACCCCGACCCACAGCACACTATCTTGTTTCCACCTTGTCCTTTCGTTCTCACCTTTTCATTTCCATCTTGTCTTTGCCAGCCCCTTCCTTCCGGGCTGCCTCCTGTGTCTCTCCCAGGGACGAGGCACACGGTTCTCTGTTCGGATTAGTTTGATTCTTCAGCGGTTCTAACCCGAGACGGCCTGAACGGGCCTGCAGCGGCAGGCAGTGTCGCGCACATGGCCTCGGGCACACTGCTCGTTGTGCCCTCTCTAGCCCCAATAGTTTCCGTCCGCGATGCTGTCGGCTGTAAGCCGCCTCCGGCCCGGCCCTGGTCCCAGGGCCGGACACTCTCGGGGAGTGATGTGTCTGCTGTGTGGGTTGTGTCCACCGCTTTTGGATTCGATGTCACGGACGTGACCGTACAGAGTGATACCCCGTCAAACTACGCCTCATGGGGGTAGTTTGAGCAGGGGTGGAGCAGCGTTCCACCGTGCAGACTCAGACCTACGCACACCCCCTCGCCTTGTCGCTGCGCACGTGAGCAGGGTGGACCTCCACCAGCCAGCTCGGTAGAGCACTGCACCTGGTCCGTCAGTCCAAAAGGTGATCTTTTCATTCATCCACTGTCACAGCACAGCACGAGCCTCATGCGTGTCGCCACAGACATGCAGCTTTTGTTTGTGGTTGACAGGACCACCTCACCACCGCAGTGTCTTGTCGCTGCGGACGGTCCCTTAATGAGTACGAGATTGATGAGGACAGCCATTTCCCCTTGTTCACGAATGCGCATTCACCGAGACTTGTACTTCACATGCCTACCGGACAAGAGAAAGACCAGGAATACCGCCACCTTATCACCACCACCACCACCACCACCATCCCCCTGTACAGGTTATCACTCGTATAGTTTTAGATTCAAACAACACAAGACAAGATGGCGTACGACGGTGCTGTCGGTATCGACCTGGGGACGACGTACTCGTGCGTCGGTGTGTGGCAGAACGAGCGTGTTGAGATCATCGCGAACGACCAGGGGAACCGGACGACCCCGTCGTACGTGGCCTTCACGGACAGCGAGCGTCTGATCGGTGATGCCGCGAAGAACCAGGTGGCGATGAACCCCACGAACACGGTGTTCGACGCCAAGCGTCTTATCGGGCGCAAGCTGTCGGACGCGTCGGTGCAGAGCGACATGAAGCACTGGCCCTTCCAGGTGGTGGCCAAGGCTGACGGGAAGCCCCTGATCGAGGTGCAGTACATGGGGGAGAAGAAGACCTTCATGCCGGAGGAGATCTCCGCCATGGTGCTGATCAAGATGAAGGAGACGGCCGAGGCGTTCCTCGGGAAGGAGGTGAAGAAGAGCGTTGTGACGGTGCCGGCCTACTTCAACGACTCGCAGCGTCAGGCGACGAAGGACGCGGGTACCATCTCCGGGATGGAGATCCTGCGTATCATCAACGAGCCGACGGCCGCCGCCATCGCGTACGGGCTGGACAAGACGGACGAGCAGGAGAAGAACATCCTGATCTTCGACCTGGGTGGTGGCACGTTCGACGTGACGCTGCTGACGATCGACGGCGGGATCTTCGAGGTGAAGGCGACGGCCGGTGACACCCACCTGGGTGGTGAGGACTTCGACAACCGGATGGTGAACCACTTCGTGGAGGAGTTCAAGCGGAAGCACAAGAAGGACCTGACGCAGAACCAGCGCGCCCTGCGCCGTCTGCGCACCGCGTGCGAGCGCGCGAAGCGCGCCCTGTCGTCGGCCGCCCAGACCAGCATTGAGATCGACTCGCTGTACGAGGGGATCGACTTCTACACGTCGGTGACGCGTGCGCGTTTCGAGGAGCTGTGCGCGGACCTGTTCCGCTCGTGCCTGCGCCCCGTGGAGCAGGTGCTGACGGACGCCAAGATGGACAAGCGCTCCATCCACGAGGTTGTGCTGGTCGGCGGGTCGACCCGTATCCCGAAGATCCAGGGGATGGTGAGCGACTTCTTCGGCGGGAAGGAGCTGAACAAGTCGATCAACCCCGACGAGGCCGTGGCCTTCGGTGCGGCCGTGCAGGCCTTCGTGCTGACGGGCGGGCAGAGCAAGCAGACGGAGCAGATCCTGCTGCTGGACGTGACGCCGCTGACGGTGGGTATCGAGACCGCCGGGGGTGTGATGACGGCGCTGATCAAGCGCAACACCACCATCCCGACGAAGAAGAGCCAGGTCTTCTCGACCTACAGCGACAACCAGCCCGGCGTGCACATCCAGGTGTTCGAGGGTGAGCGCGCGATGACGAAGGACTGCCACCAGCTGGGGACGTTCGACCTGTCGGGCATCCCGCCGGCCCCGCGTGGCGTGCCCCAGATCGAGGTCACCTTCGACGTGGACGCCAACGGCATCATGAACGTGTCCGCCGAGGACAAGACGACCGGCAAGAAGTCCCAGGTCACCATCACGAACGACAAGGGCCGTCTGTCCCAGGCCGAGATCGACGCCATGTGCAAGGACGCCGAGAAGTACGCGGACGCCGACCGCGTCGCGAAGGAGCGCATCGAGGCGAAGAACGGTCTGGAGAACTACGCCTACTCCATGAAGAACACGATGGCCGACGAGAAGACCGGCGCCCTGGTGGGTGAGGACGAGAAGAAGAAGGTCAACGACGCCTGCGAGGAGGCCATCCGCTGGCTGGACAGCTCCCAGGAGGTATGGTCTTCATGTCGTGTTTGGAAGCAGATCAAACTCATCTATCTTCCTTTTGAAAGTGTTTTGTATTCTCATTCGTTTGTTCTTCCTTCTTCCTTTGCTAAACCAAACAACAACACCACCACCACCACAGGCCTCCAAGGAGGAGTACGAGTCCCGCCAGAAGGAGCTGGAGGGTGTGTGCACCCCCATCGTCACGAAGATGTACCAGCAGCAGGGCGGTGCCGGCGGCATGCCCGGTGGCATGCCGGGTGGCATGCCCGGCGCGGGTGCGGGTGCCGGTGCCGGTGCCGGGCCCCAGGTTGAGGAGGTCGACTAAGACCTTCGATCCCACAGCCCCCTGTAGTGGCTGAAGGTCATTCGGTGTCTGCTGCGTGAAAGTGCCGACGCACCGAGTGAGTTCCCATCTTGCTTTCTAGTTTCTGCAGCACCGGACCTACGTGGTCTGGATTGTCTTTTTGTTCACTGGCGTTGGCCAGACATGTCAGTCTGGTACGGAGCCAACGAGGTGTAGAGGTTTCGACGCAGCCCCTGTCTCCCCACCCACCCACCCACGCACCCACCACCCGTACCCCACGCACCAACGCCCCCCTGTTTGATTGTTTGCGGTGTTTGCGGACCTGTGGGGCTGTTTGATATGAGATACGTCGTGTTGTCATCGAGATACAGAAGGGTCACCAGCACTGCTTGGTTCCTCAGTTCGAGTTGTGCAGTACTTACCTAAGGCTATCCTCTTTGCGAGAAGGTCGGATGTGCTGCAAGTGAGCAGCGATACAGCGAGTTCCACAGTTCCCCGCAGTGCTTGCTGTAGCGCTGGCGGGAGTTCTTCCTCGGCGAGATATACATTCTGTGCCGGCGTTGAGCCTCGCACTCGCGGATGATGACAACTTTAACTTTACCTGGCGAATGAGCCTCTGGCGCTGATTACATTCTTCCATTCGCAAACCAAGATCTGTGCTGACACGTGCATATGTGTGTGTGTCACAAGACAGCCACGTCTCGAGTCTTGTGTTGTGTTGTGTTGTGCGACTTGATATGCAAAGCTCCTGCCGTGGGTGAGTCACAGGGTTGCAGCACCGACCCGCATCCATGTCCCTGGCAGGCTCAATGGCAGGAGCGAGACAGTTGTTGTGGTTCTGTGTGATGTTGTGTTGTGTCGTGTCGTGTTGTTCTGCATTCGTGGTGTGGATGATGACAACCTTTTCAAGTTCTTGCTTGAGTGCTTCGGCTCGCTGAGGGCAGACATCTCGGACAATGGAGTTACCTCTGACACACACAAACCCACACCACACCCACTTCCGCCTTGTGCGGAACACACACACCAAGAGTCAAGTGTCTGTTTCATCGTAAGAGTTTTGCACACCACCTTCGATCACACCCTTGCGAAGGCTATGCAGGTGACTTGTCCTCTCTGAGATAGCGCACATTGTGTCACACAGCATCATCACAATGATACCACTCACTCCTCGATCTAAGCGCTAGTATGAACATAAATCCAAACAACGACCGTCAATTGGGTTGGGAGGCATCTGTCCCTGTGATGCACAGCTCCCCGCTGGACGTGCTCGGAAAGCAAAGCTGCAGGGCACGCCCTGCTGCGTTACGCATATCCATGGCCGCTCTGCGAGTGCCCGCAAGGGACGTGGGCAGCAGCGTCGAACCATGCGTCACACAGTCTCGCGATACCAGCGAATGGCAGTGTTCTGCCACGTCACAATACGATACAATAGAACAAGAGGCAGCACGTGGTGCAATTCTGCTGGGCACAGCTGTCGGTGCCGTGCTGCAGCGGGAAACACCTCGGAGAATATGAGGGTGTGTTGGCACGGAGGTGTGTGGGTCAAGGCGGTCATAGCTAGTGGGGACACGTACGACCATCAGTCGTGTCCACCACCCGTTCCGATCTGCCGAGATATGTGGCGTCAAGGAGTTGTGATGCACCAGTGGTATTGGGCCCACACAAGTTGAACCTTCTGTCTGAGAGTCACACACACCACCCAATCCTTATCAGGACTTGCCACACACACACAAAAGACACGTCGAAACAAGAAGAATGGCGCCCGTGCAGGCATTTGCAGCGTACGACGGGAAGAAGGTGGTGGAGGCGTACGAGTACGAGCCGCGTGTGCTGAACGAGCATGACGTGGAGATCGAGGTGACGCACTGCGGTGTGTGTGCGTCTGACGTGCACCTGGTGGACCAGGACTGGCCCATCCCGCAGGAGCGGCCGCTCGTGCCTGGGCACGAGGTGGTGGGGCGGGTGGTGCGTGCCGGGGCGCAGGTGGCGGCGGGGCTGGCGGTCGGGCAGCGCGTCGGTGCCGGCTGGCAGTCCGGCAGCTGCGGGGACTGCAAGCAGTGCAACGGGGCCAGCGAGCAGTACTGCGGGAGGCTGGAGCACCTGATGATGGGGCGGCACAGAGCGTCGAAGACACGCAACTACGGCGGGTTTGCCGACCGCGTGGTGGTGGACTCGCGGTTTGTGTACGCCATCCCGGAGTCGCTGGGGTCGGCGGAGGCGGCGCCGCTGCTGTGTGCGGGGCTGACGGTGTTCTCGCCGCTGAAGCGCTACGCCGGGACGTCGGGCGGGCAGCGCGTCGGGGTGGTGGGGATCGGGGGGCTGGGGCACCTGGGGGTGCAGCTGGCCAAGGCGCTGGGGCACACCGTGACGGCCATCTCGCACTCCCCCAGCAAGGAGGAGTTCGCGCGCAAGCTCGGGGCTGACATCTTCCTCAACAGCGGGGACGTGGAGGCAATGCGTGCGGCGGCAGGCAGCCTCGACCTGCTGCTGGTCACCATCAGTGCCGCAATCGACTGGGACCTATACCTGGGGCTGCTGGACGCACGTGGGACGGCGGCACTCGTCGGGCAGCAGGAGAAGAAGATGGAGATCACGGCCATGGGCATGGTCAGTCGCGGCGTGCAGGTTGCGGGGTCGCTGCTGTCCTCGCCTGACGAGGCGCGTGAGATGCTTGCTCTGTGCGGGGAGCACGGCATCGGGGCCATGGTGACGGAGCTCCCCATGTCGCAGGCCAACGATGCACTGGACCGTGTGCGTGAGGGGAAGCCTCGGTTCCGTGACGTGCTTGTGACTGAGGCTGGTGCTGCTGCTGCTCGTGAGCAGTGAGGCAGCCAGTCCCTGTGAAGTGCTGGGACAAGGCGGCATCGACCGCTCTTGTCTCATGCTCTCTGACGGGCTGTCTGGGTTCACAACAACCCGACACCCCGTTGCTTCCTATTTCATGTGCTTCTGTTTTCATTATCTTCTCAATCCAGCAAGGACAGAGTGACCTTCATGTCACTGCATTGGCAATGTAGAACACAGCAGACACATGTCACTAAAAACGGGTCTGAGAACGGCGAGAGGTTGTTGTGGTGAAAACCACGCGCCTCGACCTGTGATGGTGAGATGTGGCTCTGCAATGCTGCTGCCGAGTGCCTCCTTGACAACAATTTGACCTGCGAATCTTGTGCTCCACTTCCTAGCTTCCTTGCGTGAGGTGGCAGAAGAACAATCTTCTGTACCCACCTTCGTTGACTTCCGTGTTGTTTGGCTTTGCTGGCAAGCACCCCTTTCCTGTGCCAGCGTCTGCACCTTGCCTGCGCTGTGTCCTCCCTAACTCCTATTCCTAACTCCCGGCTCTTGTGTTGCTTGTGCTGCTTTGCCGGCTCTGTTCACACAGACACAGCGGGCCAGCAGGCTGGCCGTTGCGGCATGTTGCCGTGTCTTCTGCACATCACTCACCAGACAAATTATGGGCGAGGCTTGGACTTGAGAAACACGATGATGATGGGGCTGATCCCTCCGACCCACCTCTTGGTTGCATGTGTCTTGACCTTCGGTTATGTCCTGTCGTCAGTTTCATTGCAAGAGTTTTGCACACCACCTTCGATCACACCCTTGTGAAGGCTATGCAGGTGACTTGTCCTCTCTGAGAAAGTAGCATTGGGCAATGTATAGCTGGAGTCGTGCAGGATCATTCGTGAAGAAATACGAAAGGTAAACGAGAAAAAGTTGTTCGCTGATCGCACGACACACACAGAAACTTTTGCCTGCGGAAGTGTTGGTGTGTGATTGGCAGGCGCATAAGACTGTGTGACGGCAAGTACCTAGCACTTCCCCTATCGCTGCATTTCCGCCTGACAAGTACCTTGTTGGGACATAATGACTGAGCCATACACCCCGCCAAGGTAGCGACCACACGACACAACAATGAAAGCAACGATGTTCCTCCTAGCCATCGGATGCGCGACCTTGGCCCACGCAAGAGGCGTGTGTGACGGTGCAGCCTTCTGCGGTGGCATCGCAAACAAGGCCTGCAAGACTGGCTACACATGTCTGGATGACCCCGACGACACATGTGATCCCAACAACGGCGGCAGGGACTGCAGCGGGTGCTGTGTGCGCCTTGTGATCCCTGAGACTCCGAAGCCGGCCCCTGTTGTCGACACGTGCACGACGTGCGGCGGTATTGCCAACATCCAGTGCTCTGCCGGTTGGACCTGCATGGACGACACCCGCGACAACTGCGACCCCAACAACGGCGGGAGGGACTGCAGCGGGTGCTGCGTGCGCCTCGTGGTCCCTGAGACTCCGAAGCCGGCCCCTGTCGCCGACACGTGCACGATGTGCGGCGGTATTGCCAACATCCAGTGCTCTGCCGGTTTCACCTGCATGGACGACACCCGTGACAACTGCGACCCCAACAACGGCGGTCGGGACTGCAGCGGGTGCTGTGTGCGCCTGGTGATCCCTGAGACTCCGAAGCCTGTCCCTGTGGTCGACACGTGCACGATGTGCGGCGGTATTGCCAACATCCAGTGTTCTGCCGGTTTCACCTGCATGGACGACACCCGTGACAACTGCGACCCCAACAACGGCGGCCGGGACTGCAGCGGGTGCTGTGTGCGCCTTGTGATCCCTGAGACTCCGAAGCCTGCCCCTGTTGTCGACACGTGCACGATGTGCGGCGGTATTGCCAACATCCAGTGTTCTGCCGGTTTCACCTGCATGGACGACACCCGTGACAACTGCGACCCCAACAACGGCGGCCGGGACTGCAGCGGGTGCTGTGTGCGCCTTGTGATCCCTGAGACTCCGAAGCCTGCCCCTGTTGTCGACACGTGCACCATGTGCGGTGGTATTGCCAACATCCAGTGCTCTGCCGGTTTCACCTGCATGGACGACACCCGCGACAACTGCGACCCGAACAACGGCGGGAGGGACTGCAGCGGGTGCTGTGTGCGTCTGGTGATCCCCGAGACGTCTTCGTCTGCTGCTGCAGCTGTCGACACGTGCACGATGTGCGGCGGTATTGCCAACATCCAGTGCTCTGCCGGTTGGACCTGCATGGACGACACCCGTGACAACTGCGACCCGAACAACGGCGGCAGGGACTGCAGCGGGTGCTGCGTGCGCCTCGTGGTCCCTGAGACTCCGAAGCCGGCCCCTGTCGCCGACACGTGCACGATGTGCGGCGGTATTGCCAATATCCAGTGCTCTGCCGGTTTCACCTGCATGGACGACACCCGTGACAACTGCGACCCGAACAACGGTGGCCGGGACTGCAGCGGGTGCTGCGTGCGCCTTGTGATCCCTGAGAAGTCTTCGTCTGCCGCTGCGTCTGTCGACACGTGCACGATGTGCGGCGGAATTGCCAACATCCAGTGCTCTGCCGGTTGGACCTGCATGGATGACACACGTGACAACTGCGACCCGAACAACGGCGGGAGGGACTGCAGCGGGTGCTGTGTGCGCCTGGTGATCCCTGAGACTCCGAAGCCTGCCCCTGTTGTCGACACGTGCACCATGTGCGGCGGTATTGCCAACATCCAGTGTTCTGCCGGTTTCACCTGCATGGACGACACCCGCGACAACTGCGACCCGAACAGCGGCGGGAGGGACTGCAGCGGGTGCTGCGTGCGCCTCGTGATCTCGGAGACTCCGAAGCCGGCCCCCGTGGACGACTCGTGCACGATGTGCGGCGGCATTGCCAACATTCAGTGTGCTACCGGTTGGACCTGCATGGACGACACCCGTGACAACTGCGACCCCAACAACGGTGGGAGGGACTGCAGCGGGTGCTGCGTGCGTCTGGTGATCCCTGAGACGCCGAAGCCTGCCCCTGTCGACACGTGCACGATGTGCGGCGGCATTGCCAACATCCAGTGCTCTGCAGGTTTCACCTGCATGGACGACACCCGTGACAACTGCGACCCCAACAAAGGCGGCCGGGACTGCAGCGGGTGCTGTGTGCGACTCGTGATCCCTGAGAAGTCTTCGTCTGCTGCTGCGTCTGTCGACACGTGCACGATGTGCGGTGGTATTGCCAACGTCCAGTGCGCTGCCGGTTGGACCTGCATGGACGACACCCGCGACAACTGCGACCCCAACAACGGCGGGAGGGACTGCAGCGGGTGCTGTGTGCGCCTCGTGGTCCCTGAGACTCCGAAGCCTGCCCCTGTCGCCGACACGTGCACCATGTGCGGCGGTATCGCGAACATCCAGTGCGACGCTGGTTTCACCTGCATGGACGACACCCGTGACAACTGCGACCCGAACAACGGCGGGAGGGACTGCAGCGGGTGCTGTGTGCGCCTCGTGATCCCCCACCAGTAGTCTGTTTTTCCCGTCCCCTCACTTTTTATGTCCTGCCCTCCTCCCAGTCGTGCCGACTTGTCCCGTCCCTTCCCCTGCCGTCTCTTCGGTCTCCCCGTTGTGCAGGGTTTCGCGGTGCTGGCTCGGCCACAATCCTACATTCTCGTCGGAGCCTTCTTGTTTTTCCTTCACTGGACGCCTTGAGTGTTGAGTGACAGAACCGGCCCCTGTCGGCGTACTGCTGCTGCATGCACTTGCGTCTCTTTGGCCGATGTGCAGTGTGACGGCTCAGGCCCCTCAGAACACGCCGATGACCTGGCGCTGTCCCTCTGCCCACATGACATTCGTGTGAGGACGTGTCGCTTTGATTCCCTTTGCCTTGCAGGGACACTGATGCGCTGGAGGAGGAGCTGACTATGCCGTGTGCTGCCTCTGTCTTCGGAGGCCGCCATGCGGTGTCGGCCTCCTATCTACCTGCTTTGTATCGCGTGTGCCCTGCACGTTATGCCCCCTCCCCTTGTGCCCTCACCATTGCTGTCCTCTGCAGCACGTTGTCGATGGGAGACTGCCAGAATAGCTGTTGCTGCCTGCCTGGGTATCACCCCATGTGCACGGCGTGCGACGTGAAGAGCAGCCCCTGTACGCGTGCCCCTGCTGCGTGCGCGTGTCGCCGCCAGGTGTTGGTGTTGAGCCGTGTGCCCCTGTGATGTGTCGTAGGCAGTTATCGGATGTGCTGTCCCTGTGCTGCATGTCTGCATGCCCTGTCTGCGGTGTGTCTCTTCTTCAAGCATCCATTTTGTGTGTGTTGGAGTGTTGATGTTCTTTGCTTTGCTTTGATTTCCCTTGGAGGCACCCTGATGCGCTGGAGAAGGAGCTGACTGTGCCGTGTGCCGCCTCTGTCTTCGGAGACTGCTGTGCGGTGTCTGACTCCTGTAGCCGTTGCTCGGGCGCCTTGTCTGTGTGTTCACCCGCACGCGTTGTCACTTCTTGCTTTTGTGTGTGTTCTTGCAAGCATCCTCGCTTCCGTACGAAACCTTCGGTGTGTCTCTGGGCAACTCGCCCACTGGCCCACCTGGACGCATGTCCGACAGCCGCAGTCGCTGACCGCAGCAGAAGCCCCACACACCCCGCCCTGTTGCCTGCCTTGCCTTGCCTGCTGGTGCTGTGCCGCCACACATGAGGAGGATCTGTCACTGCCTTGCACCGTGATGACTCACATACACACACAAATCACTCCAATCCTACGCACCTTGTGTGCGGACGACGATGCTTCAACATGCACCACCATCTGACTGCACATGCTGCTGTCTTGTCTCACTTTGTGGGATCCCATGACCTCTGCAAGCGTCATAGTAAGAGTTTTGCACACCACCTTCGATCACACCCTTGCGAAGGCTATGCAGGTGACTTGTCCTCTCTGAGATAGCGCACATTGTGTCACACAGCATCATCACAATGATACCACTCACTCCTCGATCTAAGCGCTAGTATGAACATAAATCCAAACAACGACCGTCAATTGGGTTGGGAGGCATCTGTCCCTGTGATGCACAGCTCCCCGCTGGACGTGCTCGGAAAGCAAAGCTGCAGGGCACGCCCTGCTGCGTTACGCATATCCATGGCCGCTCTGCGAGTGCCCGCAAGGGACGTGGGCAGCAGCGTCGAACCATGCGTCACACAGTCTCTTCAGGCCACACAGAGTTCCTGAGAGTGAATGTGGATGTGAAGGTGATTATGAAGGTGAACCGCCAGCACTGCTTGGTTCCTTAGTTCGAGTTGTGCAGTACTTACCTAAGGCTATCCTCTTTGCGAGAAGGAAGAGGTGGTGCCACAGGGCTGCACGAGATGCACATTCTGTGAAGGCGTTGAGCCTCGCACTCGCGGATGATGACAACTTTAACTTTACCTGGCGAATGAGCCTCTGGCGCTGATTACATTCTTCCATTCGCAAACCAAGATCTGTGCTGACACGTGCATGTGTGTGTGTCACAAGACAGCCACGTCTCGAGTCTTGTGTTGTGTTGTGTTGTGCGACTTGATGTGCAAAGCTCCTGCCGTGGGTGAGTCACAGGGTTGCAGCACCGACCCGCATCCATGTCCCTGGCAGGCTCAATGGCAGGAGCGAGACAGTTGTTGTGGTTCTGTGTGATGTTGTGTTGTGTCGTGTCGTGTTGTTCTGCATTCGTGGTGTGGATGATGACAACCTTTTCAAGTTCTTGCTTGAGTGCTTCGGCTCGCTGAGGGCAGACATCTCGGACAATGGAGTTACCTCTGACACACACAAACCCACACCACACCCACTTCCGCCTTGTGCGGAACACACACACCAAGAGTCGAATGTCTGTTTCATCGTAAGAGTTTTGCACACCACCTTCGATCACACCCTTGCGAAGGCTATGCGTTTGACAGTACCTACACGGTGTGTGTGTGTTTGGATATTGGTGCAGCCGATTCAGTTCCCCGCTGCATCTGCTGTGGTGCTGACGGGAGTTATATCTGGCGAGATTATCTTCATTTGCGACTGAGGTTCCGTTGTGTGTGGGTTGGCACTTCTCTATTTTGTGTTTGTTGTTTGACAGTACCTACCTCACCGCCGCAGTGTCTTGTCGCTGCGGACGGTCCCTTAATGAGTACGAGATGCATCCTGTTGTCTCACTGACGGTGTGTTTGTTTACTGTGTGTGTGTTTGGATATTGGTGCAGCCGATTCAGTTCCCCGCTGCATCTGCTGTGGCGCTAAAAGGGGCTCACCTCACCACCACACACCACCGTCACACATCAGAGGCAGCCAGGCGCGCCACACAACAACACAATACCCTCTTGCGGGACAATGGGCGACGTGATGCCCACATTCAAGATGCTGCTGGTGGGTGACGGTGGGACGGGGAAGACGACGTTTGTGAAACGGCATCTGAGCGGGGAGTTCGAGAAGAAGTACATCCCGACTGTCGGGGTGGAGGTGCACCCGCTGAGGTTCCAGACCACAAAGGGGCCGGTGTGCTTCAACGTGTGGGATACGGCCGGGCAGGAAAAGTACGGGGGGCTGAGGGACGGGTACTACATCCAAGGGCAGTGTGCCATCATCATGTTTGACGTGACATCGCGGCAGACGTACAAGAATGTGCCGAACTGGCACCGCGACGTGACGCGGGTGTGCGAGACCGTGCCCGCAGTGCTGGTGGGGAACAAGGTGGACGTGATGGACCGGCAGGTCAAGGCGCGCGCGATCACATTCCACCGGCGGAAGAACCTGCAATACTACGACGTGTCTGCGAAGTCGAACTTCAACTTTGAAAAGCCTTTCCTGTGGTTGATGCGTAAGCTGGCGAACGACAACAGCGTGGAGCTGACTGAAGCGGTGTGTAAGCCGGTGTCCCATGGGGCCTTGACCGCTTCCCAGATCGAAGCGCTGCGGATTGCTGCGGAAGAGTTCCGGCACGTGGATCTCGGCGACCTTGATGAAGATGATGAGTTTGCATAAAACCCACGCCATCAACCAGAACGATTTGTTGGAGGCAGGTCATTTTTTGATGCTTGATTGACTGAGGTTGCTTGTGTTTTTTTTTGCAGTTGACTTTGGGACTCACATTGACGTTGACTTTGTGTTTGCATTTGACACTGCCTCCGACTTTCCCTTGTCCCCCTGACTTGAATCAGATTTGGGCTCCGTCTTTTGAGTTGCGATTTGACTGGTGGTATTTGTTGAAACTTTCTGTGTTTCTTGCTGGATCTTGTGACCCACTCACGCCACTTCATGGCACGTCAGGGTGCGTGTCTCCGCAGGAATGCCATCGGATATTGACACACTGCCGCAGTTTGCTGTCTGAATTCATGATCTAGCAGGACGCAGATGGTTTTTTTTGTCATGCCATCAGGGTTTAATCTAGGATTCCGGATTTTGGGACTCGGGGGGGGTCTCGCACTTTTGTGGGCCCAAAATTTTTTTTCACCCCAGGTGCAAATTTCTCGGGCGCGCTTCGCGCGCCCGAGACTACGCGGAGATGGCCACTCGCATACGCTCAAGGACTTGCGGGACAGGCACACGCTACAGGGGGGGTCTGGGGGGCGGAGCCCCCCAGCCGCCGGAGGCCACGGTAGTGAGCATCTGTTCCTTGCACGTGTCAACGACTTGCTGCACGAACTTGACAGACAGCTCTTAGACTCAAGGCGGCTCTGCACCTGGGCTGAACATGCTCCCCAGCCAGGAGACCCCATTCCTACTGGTCCCCAGGGAAATCCCCCCCCGCCCCCGCTAAAAGTGACCCCCCGGGAGACCCCCCCCGGGGGGGGTCCCCCAGGGGGGGCCCAAACTGCGGGGGGGGTCTTTGACCCCCCCCGACCCCCCTTAGATTAGGCCCTGCATGCCATCACATCACCCACTACCTTTTTTTTATTTGGTCAGAGTTTTTCTTTGAAGACTCCACCTGATTTGACCGTGGAGTTTGGGCGACGTTTGGTGGAGCCTTTTTGACGACGACATTGCTTTGAAGATAGGACAGTGATTTGCCAGGGTTTTACAGGGTGTGGTGATGCGATGGCATTTTCTTTGAGGATGCACTTGAGGAATGAGCATTTTTTTGACCAGTTATTTGCCGACGTTCGACTTGCGAACTCGGGTTTGCCCCTTGGCGACACCACCCTTGAACACTGGGTGGCTGCCGTGATGCTGGCGCTTGCTCTCACGCCTGCGGCGTTCATTGGCCCGACTGTGGAACTGAACGTGGAGGCGTTGGGGAGGCAGTGGCGGCATCATGGCATCATGTCCTAACCCTGTGTTGTTTGTTTTTTTGGGAGATGATTGTGGTTATTGTACCAAGCGGATTTGCGGCGCTCCGGCGCTTTTGGAGATTGACAACCCTCCCCCCTTTTTGTGCAGCAGGAAGTACCTTTTGATGTTGTGTCCGTTGTCTGGCTTTTTGGCCTTTTGGCCCCCCGATACCTGGCTCAGGTAACCTAACCCATTGGGGCCACACAGCTGTGAAGAAGGCCGGCGTTGAGCCTCGCACTCGCGGATGATGACAACTTTAACTTTACCTGGCGAATGAGCCTCTGGCGCTGATTACATTCTTCCATTCGCAAACCAAGATCTGTGCTGACACGTGCATGTGTGTGTGTCACAAGACAGCCACGTCTCGAGTCTTGTGTTGTGTTGTGTTGTGCGACTTGATGTGCAAAGCTCCTGCCGTGGGTGAGTCACAGGGTTGCAGCACCGACCCGCATCCATGTCCCTGGCAGGCTCAATGGCAGGAGCGAGACAGTTGTTGTGGTTCTGTGTGATGTTGTGTTGTGTCGTGTCGTGTTGTTCTGCATTCGTGGTGTGGATGATGACAACCTTTTCAAGTTCTTGCTTGAGTGCTTCGGCTCGCTGAGGGCAGACATCTCGGACAATGGAGTTACCTCTGACACACACAAACCCACACCACACCCACTTCCGCCTTGTGCGGAACACACACACCAAGAGTCGAATGTCTGTTTCATCGTAAGAGTTTTGCACACCACCTTCGATCACACCCTTGCGAAGGCTATGCGTTTGACAGTACCTACACGGTGTGTGTGTGTTTGGATATTGGTGCAGCCGATTCAGTTCCCCGCTGCATCTGCTGTGGTGCTGACGGGAGTTATATCTGGCGAGATTATCTTCATTTGCGACTGAGGTTCCGTTGTGTGTGGGTTGGCACTTCTCTATTTTGTGTTTGTTGTTTGACAGTACCTACCTCACCGCCGCAGTGTCTTGTCGCTGCGGACGGTCCCTTAATGAGTACGAGATGCATCCTGTTGTCTCACTGACGGTGTGTTTGTTTACTGTGTGTGTGTTTGGATATTGGTGCAGCCGATTCAGTTCCCCGCTGCATCTGCTGTGGCGCTAAAAGGGGCTCACCTCACCACCACACACCACCGTCACACATCAGAGGCAGCCAGGCGCGCCACACAACAACACAATACCCTCTTGCGGGACAATGGGCGACGTGATGCCCACATTCAAGATGCTGCTGGTGGGTGACGGTGGGACGGGGAAGACGACGTTTGTGAAACGGCATCTGAGCGGGGAGTTCGAGAAGAAGTACATCCCGACTGTCGGGGTGGAGGTGCACCCGCTGAGGTTCCAGACCACAAAGGGGCCGGTGTGCTTCAACGTGTGGGATACGGCCGGGCAGGAAAAGTACGGGGGGCTGAGGGACGGGTACTACATCCAAGGGCAGTGTGCCATCATCATGTTTGACGTGACATCGCGGCAGACGTACAAGAATGTGCCGAACTGGCACCGCGACGTGACGCGGGTGTGCGAGACCGTGCCCGCAGTGCTGGTGGGGAACAAGGTGGACGTGATGGACCGGCAGGTCAAGGCGCGCGCGATCACATTCCACCGGCGGAAGAACCTGCAATACTACGACGTGTCTGCGAAGTCGAACTTCAACTTTGAAAAGCCTTTCCTGTGGTTGATGCGTAAGCTGGCGAACGACAACAGCGTGGAGCTGACTGAAGCGGTGTGTAAGCCGGTGTCCCATGGGGCCTTGACCGCTTCCCAGATCGAAGCGCTGCGGATTGCTGCGGAAGAGTTCCGGCACGTGGATCTCGGCGACCTTGATGAAGATGATGAGTTTGCATAAAACCCACGCCATCAACCAGAACGATTTGTTGGAGGCAGGTCATTTTTTGATGCTTGATTGACTGAGGTTGCTTGTGTTTTTTTTTGCAGTTGACTTTGGGACTCACATTGACGTTGACTTTGTGTTTGCATTTGACACTGCCTCCGACTTTCCCTTGTCCCCCTGACTTGAATCAGATTTGGGCTCCGTCTTTTGAGTTGCGATTTGACTGGTGGTATTTGTTGAAACTTTCTGTGTTTCTTGCTGGATCTTGTGACCCACTCACGCCACTTCATGGCACGTCAGGGTGCGTGTCTCCGCAGGAATGCCATCGGATATTGACACACTGCCGCAGTTTGCTGTCTGAATTCATGATCTAGCAGGACGCAGATGGTTTTTTTTGTCATGCCATCAGGGTTTAATCTAGGATTCCGGATTTTGGGACTCGGGGGGGGTCTCGCACTTTTGTGGGCCCAAAATTTTTTTTCACCCCAGGTGCAAATTTCTCGGGCGCGCTTCGCGCGCCCGAGACTACGCGGAGATGGCCACTCGCATACGCTCAAGGACTTGCGGGACAGGCACACGCTACAGGGGGGGTCTGGGGGGCGGAGCCCCCCAGCCGCCGGAGGCCACGGTAGTGAGCATCTGTTCCTTGCACGTGTCAACGACTTGCTGCACGAACTTGACAGACAGCTCTTAGACTCAAGGCGGCTCTGCACCTGGGCTGAACATGCTCCCCAGCCAGGAGACCCCATTCCTACTGGTCCCCAGGGAAATCCCCCCCCGCCCCCGCTAAAAGTGACCCCCCGGGAGACCCCCCCCGGGGGGGGTCCCCCAGGGGGGGCCCAAACTGCGGGGGGGGTCTTTGACCCCCCCCGACCCCCCTTAGATTAGGCCCTGCATGCCATCACATCACCCACTACCTTTTTTTTATTTGGTCAGAGTTTTTCTTTGAAGACTCCACCTGATTTGACCGTGGAGTTTGGGCGACGTTTGGTGGAGCCTTTTTGACGACGACATTGCTTTGAAGATAGGACAGTGATTTGCCAGGGTTTTACAGGGTGTGGTGATGCGATGGCATTTTCTTTGAGGATGCACTTGAGGAATGAGCATTTTTTTGACCAGTTATTTGCCGACGTTCGACTTGCGAACTCGGGTTTGCCCCTTGGCGACACCACCCTTGAACACTGGGTGGCTGCCGTGATGCTGGCGCTTGCTCTCACGCCTGCGGCGTTCATTGGCCCGACTGTGGAACTGAACGTGGAGGCGTTGGGGAGGCAGTGGCGGCATCATGGCATCATGTCCTAACCCTGTGTTGTTTGTTTTTTTGGGAGATGATTGTGGTTATTGTACCAAGCGGATTTGCGGCGCTCCGGCGCTTTTGGAGATTGACAACCCTCCCCCCTTTTTGTGCAGCAGGAAGTACCTTTTGATGTTGTGTCCGTTGTCTGGCTTTTTGGCCTTTTGGCCCCCCGATACCTGGCTCAGGTAACCTAACCCATTGGGGCCACACAGCTGTGAAGAAGGCAGTGCAGACCGGAGGGAGTGGACGCAGAAGAGCAGCAACCCACCGCCACCCCGCATCCCGCACCCCACTCCACCCCCAGCCAACACCTCGCAATACTTAGTTCCCGCAGGCATTTGCAGCCGTGCCACAGCCCACGACACCTGTAAGAGTTTTGCACACCACCTTCGATCACACCCTTGCGAAGGCTATGCAGGTGACTTGTCCTCTCTGAGATAGCACACAGACTGAGAGTGAATGTGGATGTGAAGGTGATTATGAAGGTGAACCGCCAGCACTGCTTGGTTCCTTAGTTCGAGTTGTGCAGTACTTACAAGGCTATCCTCTTTGCGAGAAGGAATAGGTTGTGCCACAGGGCTGCACGAGATGCACATTCTGTGCCGGCGTTGAGCCTCGCACTCGCGGATGATGACAACTTTAACTTTACCTGGCGAATGAGCCTCTGGCGCTGATTACATTCTTCCATTCGCAAACCAAGATCTGTGCTGACACGTGCATATGTGTGTGTGTCACAAGACAGCCACGTCTCGAGTCTTGTGTTGTGTTGTGTTGTGTTGTGCCACTTGATATGCAAAGCTCCTGCCGTGGGTGAGTCACAGGGTTGCAGCACCGACCCGCATCCATGTCCCTGGCAGGCTCAATGGCAGGAGCGAGACAGTTGTTGAGGTTCTGTGTGATGTCGTGTCGTGTCGTGTCGTGTTGTTCTGCATTCGTGGTGTGGATGATGACAACCTTTTCAAGTTCTTGCTTGAGTGCTTCGGCTCGCTGAGGGCAGACATCTCGGACAATGGAGTTACCTCTGACACACACAAACCCACAACGCAGGCACTGTGCAGGCGTGCACACATGTGTTCCACTCAGCCCTCGTCACGTGCTGACAGTACCTACCTCACCGCCACAGTGTCTTGTCGCTGCGGACGGTCCCTTAATGAGTACGAGATGCATCCTGTTGTCTCACTGACGGTGTGTGTGTGTGTGTTTGTATATTGGTGCAGCCGATTCAGTTCCCCGCTGCATCTGCTGTGGTGCTGACGGGAGTTACCGTAAACGGAAATATTGTGGACCGTAATAAAGGTGAACCGTACTATAGGTGGACCGTAAAAAAGATGGAACAAATGGGATTTTTCCGGAACTTGGAACATTTTTACGGTCCACCTATTTTACGGTTGGGATCGTGGACTTGGCGGTTTTTTTTACGAGTTCCTTCGCGACGAAGTCGCGAAGGAACCAAGGAAATCGTACGACTGAAGCTGCAGGATTAACACCACAGGGCCTCAGCACAGAGTGTGCGCTCACCATCGTCCGGGAACTGTTCTCCCACAGTTACTGCAGGGTGTACTACACTAAAGGAGTACGATTTCCCTGAATTTTCCGGGCACTGATTCACGAATTTACATCTGGAGGGAGCCCGGTGGTCTCAGCTTCTGTCTGCGCGCCCTGCCGTACTGTGGCTGCTTTTGTGGGCTCGTGCAGCAGGTTCTACTTTTACTTCTACCGGAATGCTCCTTGCATGGTACTACACTTCTCGAGGTGTGGTGGTGGGTGAGTCTCGAGGTGAGTGGTGGTGATCGTGCTTTTTCCACACACAGGGAAGACTTGCTTCTCTTGCTGGTGTTGGTTGCGGTGGTGGAGGGAGGGTCCAAAGCTGGGAGGTCGGGAGGCCTACGTGTGGGTGTCTGCGGCGTGGAGGCCGCAGTCCGCGCCCCGCAACCCACCAGCCCGCGGGCGAAAAACGCATTGTCTTTTCCATATTCAGTCCCAATAAATGGTGGACCGTAAAAAAGATGGAACGTTTGGCCTTTTTTTGGGAACTTGGAACATTTTTACGGTCCACCCTTTTTCCGTTTACGGTATATCAGGCGAGACTATCTTCATTTGTGACTGAGGTCCCGTTGTGTGTGGGTTGGCAGACTTCTCCATTTTGCGTTTGTTGTTTGACAGTACCTACCTCACCGCCGCAGTGTCTTGTCGCTGCGGACGGTCCCTTAATGAGTACGAGATTGATGAGGACAGCCATTTTCCTTGTTCACGAATGCACATTCACCGAGACTTGTACTTCACATGCCTACCGGACAAGAGAAAGACCAGGAATACCGCCACCTTACCACCACCACCACCAGCACCAGCACCACCACCGTCCCCCTGTACAGGTTATCACTCGTATAGTTTTAGATTCAAACAACACAAGACAAGATGGCGTACGACGGTGCTGTCGGTATCGACCTGGGGACGACGTACTCGTGCGTCGGTGTGTGGCAGAACGAGCGTGTTGAGATCATCGCGAACGACCAGGGGAACCGGACGACCCCGTCGTACGTGGCCTTCACGGACAGCGAGCGTCTGATCGGTGATGCCGCGAAGAACCAGGTGGCGATGAACCCCACGAACACGGTGTTCGACGCCAAGCGTCTTATCGGGCGCAAGCTGTCGGACGCGTCGGTGCAGAGCGACATGAAGCACTGGCCCTTCCAGGTGGTGGCCAAGGCTGACGGGAAGCCCCTGATCGAGGTGCAGTACATGGGGGAGAAGAAGACCTTCATGCCGGAGGAGATCTCCGCCATGGTGCTGATCAAGATGAAGGAGACGGCCGAGGCGTTCCTCGGGAAGGAGGTGAAGAAGAGCGTTGTGACGGTGCCGGCCTACTTCAACGACTCGCAGCGTCAGGCGACGAAGGACGCGGGTACCATCTCCGGGATGGAGATCCTGCGTATCATCAACGAGCCGACGGCCGCCGCCATCGCGTACGGGCTGGACAAGACGGACGAGCAGGAGAAGAACATCCTGATCTTCGACCTGGGTGGTGGCACGTTCGACGTGACGCTGCTGACGATCGACGGCGGGATCTTCGAGGTGAAGGCGACGGCCGGTGACACCCACCTGGGTGGTGAGGACTTCGACAACCGGATGGTGAACCACTTCGTGGAGGAGTTCAAGCGGAAGCACAAGAAGGACCTGACGCAGAACCAGCGCGCCCTGCGCCGTCTGCGCACCGCGTGCGAGCGCGCGAAGCGCGCCCTGTCGTCGGCCGCCCAGACCAGCATTGAGATCGACTCGCTGTACGAGGGGATCGACTTCTACACGTCGGTGACGCGTGCGCGTTTCGAGGAGCTGTGCGCGGACCTGTTCCGCTCGTGCCTGCGCCCCGTGGAGCAGGTGCTGACGGACGCCAAGATGGACAAGCGCTCCATCCACGAGGTTGTGCTGGTCGGCGGGTCGACCCGTATCCCGAAGATCCAGGGGATGGTGAGCGACTTCTTCGGCGGGAAGGAGCTGAACAAGTCGATCAACCCCGACGAGGCCGTGGCCTTCGGTGCGGCCGTGCAGGCCTTCGTGCTGACGGGCGGGCAGAGCAAGCAGACGGAGCAGATCCTGCTGCTGGACGTGACGCCGCTGACGGTGGGTATCGAGACCGCCGGGGGTGTGATGACGGCGCTGATCAAGCGCAACACCACCATCCCGACGAAGAAGAGCCAGGTCTTCTCGACCTACAGCGACAACCAGCCCGGCGTGCACATCCAGGTGTTCGAGGGTGAGCGCGCGATGACGAAGGACTGCCACCAGCTGGGGACGTTCGACCTGTCGGGCATCCCGCCGGCCCCGCGTGGCGTGCCCCAGATCGAGGTCACCTTCGACGTGGACGCCAACGGCATCATGAACGTGTCCGCCGAGGACAAGACGACCGGCAAGAAGTCCCAGGTCACCATCACGAACGACAAGGGCCGTCTGTCCCAGGCCGAGATCGACGCCATGTGCAAGGACGCCGAGAAGTACGCGGACGCCGACCGCGTCGCGAAGGAGCGCATCGAGGCGAAGAACGGTCTGGAGAACTACGCCTACTCCATGAAGAACACGATGGCCGACGAGAAGACCGGCGCCCTGGTGGGTGAGGACGAGAAGAAGAAGGTCAACGACGCCTGCGAGGAGGCCATCCGCTGGCTGGACAGCTCCCAGGAGGTATGGTCTTCATGTCGTGTTTGGAAGCAGATCAAACTCATCTATCTTCCTTTTGAAAGTGTTTTGTATTCTCATTCGTTTGTTCTTCCTTCTTCCTTTGCTAAACCAAACAACAACACCACCACCACCACAGGCCTCCAAGGAGGAGTACGAGTCCCGCCAGAAGGAGCTGGAGGGTGTGTGCACCCCCATCGTCACGAAGATGTACCAGCAGCAGGGCGGTGCCGGCGGCATGCCCGGTGGCATGCCGGGTGGCATGCCCGGCGCGGGTGCGGGTGCCGGTGCCGGTGCCGGGCCCCAGGTTGAGGAGGTCGACTAAGAGAAGTGAGGTGTGATGTGTGTTCGTCGCAGCTGCTTTTGGCAGCTGCTTCAAAGCAACGTGCTTGCGTCTAACCGCAGGTCATTCGATTTTGTCAGTCTCCTGGCTCCCAGGATCTATTATATCAGCGTCATGCGGAGGGGCTTTTCTGTGAAGCCCTTATTGTTTTTCTTTGTCGTGCTTTCTGCAAGGGACGCCTGATGGCCTGCTGCCTGTGTGCGCAGCGTGCCTTAAGCTTCATCAGAAGTCTAGTTTCACTCTACGATCGCAGCATCGGCGCTGTGCACGCCCCCTCCACGCCTCCCGCCCCCCCTGCCTCCCCACCACATCCCACCCCGCCCTCCCTCCAGCCTCACCGCCCCGTCTTTGCTCCAATGCGGTTGTCGCTCTGCACCTCTTCCTCATCGCCCCCCGTTTCCATTTTCGTTCATGCGGCCCCATGTTTCTGTCCTGAAGTTCAGACATGTGGATGATGACAACCTTTTCAAGTTCTTGCTTGAGTGCTTCGGCTCGCTGAGGGCAGACATCTCGGACAATGGAGTTACCTCTGACACACACAAACACACACCACACCCACTTCCGTCTTGTCCAGTTTTCCGCGCGTAAAATCAAGCGACGATTTTTTACATGACACAGGCACTCAGGTGCTAGATTGGTGTGGAACAGGTGGAGGGTGTAGTTCATCTCGTACTGCTGCAGATGCAGCTCATCCAGCGACCCCATGACGTCGCTGAGGGACCGCCGGACGTCTGGATCAGGTGCCTCCCCCGACATCATGACGTGAGATAGCAGTGTCTGCAGCGCAGGTACTGTGCAGGCGTGCACACATGTGTTCCACACACAGCCCTCGTCACGTGCTGACAGTACCTACCTCACCGCCGAAGTGTCTTGTCGCTGCGGAAGGTCCCTTTTTGAGTACGAGATACATTTATGCATATAGATACATTTGTACTGTCTCACTGAGTTCTTCTCATATCACAGAGCTTACCTCCACTCTGTGCACCCCTTACCGGCTCCCCGGCTCACCCACCGTGTGTGCCCCTGTTGCGCTTGTCCCCCCCTGGCCCCCTGCCCCTGCTTCCACCCCGCCCTGCAGGCCTTATCCCTTACACAAACAATGGGTGTCAAGAAGGTGATCAAGAAGGTGGTGCGTAAGTCGCCCGTGTCTGGCGCTGTGACGAAGAAGGCCTCCCCTGTCGTCGCGGCAAAGGTGTCCCCGAAGGTTGTCGCCAAGGTCGCCTCCCCGAAGGTCGTCGCCAAGGTGGCCTCGCCTGCCAAGTCCCCCGTCAAGGCGGCAGCAAAGCCCGCCGGCAAGAAGTCCCTCAAGCGGAAGGTGCCGGAGCCGGAGCCGGAGCCTGAGGAGGACGATGACGAGGATGAGGAGGATGAGGAGGAGGACGAGGAGCTGATCCCGGCAGGTGAGGACGTGGATGAGGATGACGACGAGGAGGACGAAGAGGATGAGGAGGATGAGGAGGACGAGGAGGAGGAGGGTGCGCAGCCCGCGGCAAAGCGCGCCCGGACCGAGGACGAGGACGAGGAGGGTGAGGAGGACGAGGAGGACGAGGCCGAGGAGGAGATTGTCCTGAAGATCTCGAACTGCCACGAGGACTTCAGCGACACCGAGGTGAAGTCGCTCCTGTCGACCCGCGTGAAGGAGATCCTTTGGGCGCTGAGCAAGGCCAACAAGTCCTTCCTTGGCTACGGCTGGCTGACATTCGCGTCGCAGGAGGACGCCGAGTTCGCCAAGAGCTTCGGTGAGGGTGTATGTACCACACACACCCACGTCATGTTTCTGTTGATCACTTCAAGAAGCGAACTCATGATTGCATGTCAAACCACATGTGAACGGGGTTGACTGCACTGTCATGTATTCACGAACGGAGAGAGGTGAAGGATTTTTGTTCCCAGTTCCGATAATGACGAAGTACAGGAAATCGTGCGACTGAAGTTTTATAAGGATCACACCCTCATGCCACTTCACAGGAGCTTCCACAGCCTTTGACACAGGAGTGTTTCATGGTTCTCTTACAAAAGTGGAAGAAGTACGAATTTTGCCAGTGTTTTGCTTCCAACACAAGGACAGCACATGCACTACCATACAAGGTTCCGCGTCTCCTTCTATTGCCACCACCACACCACACCACACCACAGGGTGAGCGTGAGCCCAAGGGTACGGCAGCGAACTCCGGTGCCGCCCTGAAGTTCGAGGAGGCCTCGGACAAGCCTGCTGGCCAGAACAACGCCCCCCTCACGAAGGGTGGCAAGGGCAAGGGTGGTAAGGGTGGTAAGGGCGACAAGGGTGGCAAGAAGGGCGGGAAGAAGGGCGGCGACAAGGGTGGGAAGAAGGGTGGCAAGGGCTTCAAGGGCGAGAAGGGTGGTGACAAGGGCGGAAAGGGATTCAAGGGCGGCAAGGGCAAGGGTGACAAGGGTGGCAAGAAGGGCGGGAAGAAGGGCGACAAGGGCGGGAAGAAGGGTGGCAAGAAGGGCGGGAAGAAGGGTGGGAAGTTCTGATCACCTCCCGTGATCCGCCTCCGCCCCTAATCCTACCGCCGCCACAGCAGAGTGATTGCCGCAATACCTGCGAAGATCTCTCCCCCCCCCTCCTCCCCTTTGTGGCGTTGAAAACCCACCCCCACCCCCCACCCCTTTCCACCCTTCGTTACGTTTGCAAACAATAAAACATCAGTAACCCCCCACCCCCCCATGGCACCCGCCCCTTTCTCCTTTGCACGATCAGCAGGGCGAATGGGTGTGTATGGCATGGGGTCTCCACGGGCAGATTTTTCGGGCTTTCCTTTTGTGTTGCCCAGTCTGCTCGCATTACAACAATGTTACCTCCCTCGTGAGACGATGCCCAAGAGTGCTGGGGATTGTTGGTACCACCTTCACGTTGTCAGTCAACAAATGTTCAGGATCAGTATATGTGTCTCGATGCCTCGATTTGACCGCTTCGATGCATATTCGGGCCATCGCTCGGATGTGCGCACGCAATAAAGAACTGTCGGGTTCGTCGGAACCAATTGCAGTCTCAGCCACTCCTACCTACCCAAAATGTGGGAGGCTGCGTCAGTGCTTTTTCAGAGTATCAGTGGGGGGGGGGTGTGTATGGGGATGGAGTGTGTTTGTGTATGTGTGGTGTGTGAGCTGGCAGCGCAGCATCGTGTGTCTCCCTCACGACTGCGTGTGCCGGGGAACCAAACGGAGACACCAAGAGAAACATTAAGCAGGATGGAATTTCACTGCCGACGCCCTGAGAGGGGCGGCAGTGAGGGCATGCAAAGTGGGCGGGGGGCGGGTATCCAATTCGGGAAGGGCGCCCCCCCGGAAAACCCTTCTTCAAGCAAACGCCGATTTTTCACTGCTGTCGCCATGGTTTGAATGTGTGGCCGCTCATCATATCAATCCAGCACAACGTTGCAATGCCCGGTATCAAGTGGCATTGTCTCGAACTGAATAGCAAATCATGTGATCAGCCTTGTCCCTGCAGTGACCTGTGTTTGGAAACCCTACGCCAGGTAGGCGCTTATCGCGGCAGGCTGCGGGGGCTTTTGTTTCTCTGTCTTTCTTGTTTTTGGTTTATTTTTCTCGTTTCGAACAGAATTTTGTATGTGTTTACGCTCTGGCATCATGTCAGCGGGAGGACGAGGCTTTTATGTTCGTAGTTGAGGCCGCAGTGCCCCACACGCACACAGCAGCACACCGCCACCCCCCACCCCACCCCACCCCAACGCTGCCCTCCTTGGCCTTCCTTCCCCGATCAGCCTCGCATGCATACACCAGCCACATCGCCCTGCAGGTAGAAGGTAGATCCGTGCCGCAACCCCAACCACCGCGTAGCTTGCAACACAGCGCACCGGCTGTCCCCATCCCTTGCGGCAGGTAGAGGTTGCGAAGGTTGCCGAGTACCACACAGCGAGATGAAGTGGACCCCGCAGGCCGATGGCGCAAGCCCGGTTATCATGGTGCGCAGCCTGCCGAAGGGTACGACGGAGCAGGAGCTGGTGCGGTGGGCCGAGGGGTTCGTGTATGAGCCGCGGGACATGCAGGGTCGTGCGGGTCTGCCGAGGAAGGCAGGTGTCGTGAAGGCGCTCGTGCTGCACGACAGGATGCTGGGGTTTGTTCAGTTTGGCGACATCTGGGCCGCACGCTCCGTCATGGCACAGTTCGTCTACGACCCCCCGAGCATCGTGCTGCAGCGGCACGACGGCTTCCACCCTCTCAACCTTGTGTACAGCGACAAGCCGGAGATCCGTGCGCAGAACAAGGGGCGTGCAACGCCTGCACCTGCACCTGTGTACACCAACTCGCGCCTGATCCTGGTGGTGCTGAAGGAGCTGTCTCAGGCAGTGACGATTGATGAGCTGTTCTGGACCTTCACGCAGGTGGCCAAGGTGGAAAAGATCTCGTCTTTCACGAAGGACAACAAGAACCAGATTGTGGTGCAGTTCGAGACCGCCGAGGGGGCAGCATCAGCGCTGAACTACTTCAACGGGAAGTACCTGCCTGCCAACAACGGCGAGGGGTCGGCACCCCCGCTGTGCTTCCTCGCCATCGTGCCCAGCAAGCTGTCGCACCTGACCTTCCGCAACCAGGACGGGCGCAACCGTGACTACTCGGAGGTCAACATGCTCATCTCTTCCCTGCTGCAGTCCGCAGGCGCCCTCAGCGGCAACAAGATGGGGGCGATGCAGCACTGGGCGCAGCTGTGCGCCATCAGCAACATCAGCACCAGCAGGCACCTCTACGACTTCATCTGGGGCCAGATGCGCTGGGGTGAGGGCTGGCTCGTGCCGAAGCAGGACGACGAGTTCCGGGGTCGCGTGCAGCCCAACGACCAGCGCTCCAGCGCTTCCTACTCGCAGGGCCAGCTAGGGCAGTGCATGCACATCTCGGGGCTGCCATCTGACGACTCTGTCCACGCCTCCGACCTGTTCCGCATCTGCGGCATCTACGGTGAGGTGCGTGCTGTGAAGATGCTCTACAAATTCCGCGGCTGCGCCGTTGTGCAGTTCGCTGACAGCGCAGGCTGCAACAACGCCATCCACTACCTCCACGGGCTGGAGTACAAGGGGCGGACGTGGGACGCCAAGGTGAGCCGCCAGCCCAACGCCATGCATTGGAACGGTGCTTCGGATGACCTGCAGAAGCGCATGGTCAGCTCCTCCGACCCCAATGTCACGTCTGCACCGCGCTGCGATTCGTCGTCACAGTTCCCCTCGCGCAGCGTGCTGCTGTGGGATGTCCCCATGAGCATCAGCACCGACGACATCTCCATGACCTTCACACAGCTGGTGGGCTGCGCCCCGCCCAGCATCGAGCGTGTCGGGCTGTCCCTCTCTGAGGTCCGGTGTGTCTTCCAGCACCTGGACAACAGCATCCTGGCGGCGATCAACGCCAACGGCACCACGGTGAGCTGCCCGCGCGACAGCTGGCTTATCAAGATGCGCTTCCTGGAGCAGTCCGCGGCCAAGCCCCCTGCTGCCCACTTCTTCCGCATGGGACAGCAGGTGGACATGCCCATGCCGCTGCGCCCGCCCACCCCAGACGACGTGACGGACGACGACCTGATCCAGGATGTGTCCTCCCCCAAGGCCGACGACACACCCACAGACGTCGCCCCGGCGGTGTCGGGGGGGAAGAAGAAGTTCCGCCCCCCGGGCATCCCGCGCCCCGCCCCCGCTGCCCCTGGCTCGCCCTCGGCACGCACGGACGGGACCCCCGGCATCAAAGACGAGTCGCCCGGCCTCCTCGCCTTCAAGGGCAAGGAACCTCAGACGGCGATCGCCTGCGGTGTTGACGGTGGCTGGAACCAGACAACCCCCGCGGGTTACAACTCCGAGCCGGGGACGTGTTTCTGAGCTGGTCAGACGTGGTGAGCGTGGTCCCAACGTATGTAGTTGGTTCACGCACCCCCTCCCTCCCCCCATTCCCTCCCCAATGAGGTGTGGGGTGCTTGCTTGCTGGGAGGAGGGGCCCTTTCCCCCACAACCTAACCCATTGCGTGGCCCACCGCCAGTTGGCAGGGTCTGGGCCAGCAGCAAAGGCGCCCCTTCTCGCAGGACGCACAGGGCGGTCCTACTCCAACACCTTTTCGTTACACATCCACACCACAGGTCGCCTGTCGTGTCCTGTGGGTCTCACACCAAGGCACCCTGTAGATGGGAGCTGACGACAATACAGCATCGGCCTGACAGCTGCGCGCACCCCTGCCCGTGCCCCATCACACCCCACACCCCACGCGACATATATGCATGCGGGGCTGTCTCTCCCTCCAGGACCCCCTTCCCAAGCAGTGTCGTCGTGGTGATTTTTTTTCACCTTCACTTCATCCTGTCCTCACCCCCCACCCCCCCCCCTGCACACATCATTGCCACTGGTAATGTTTGGCATGCGAGAGGTGAGAGGAGAGAGAGAGAGAGAGAGAGAGAGATACGTAGAGACTAGGGGGTAGGCCTTCGTTCAAATGTGCAGGGAAAAAGCGAGATGCGCCCTGAACAAAGATGGGTGTCGTTGGCGCAGAGTTCGAAGGCCGGTTCCGCCCTGCCCCGCTCCCCCTACCCCCTACCCCATCCCCCTCAGCAACGGTGTGCGTGTGTTTACATTTTGAGGTTTCGCATCAGAAACCCCAAACCGTGCGTTTTATGCGGAACGCCCCCACCCCCGCCCTGCTGTGAAAAGAAAAGTTCAAAACAATTCACAATTGACGAGGGTGCAGAGGGGGGGGTGGGGGGCGTGCAGGCGGGTGAGTGTGGAGGCTAGCAGCAGAGAGTTCGCTTGATGCGACCTGCACGAGGCAAATAACAAGCTCCTCTGTCGAGTTGTGTGTGTCTGCACTGCTCCAACAACAGAGATGATTTTTTTTGGAGGAGGTGGTGGTGGTGCTGGTGGTGGGTATTTCTGTGTGGTTCACCCATCTCTCGAACTCTTTCTAAGTGCATATAGCCTCGGACTCCCTGTGTTATTTTTTTCTCTCTCCACATTTTTTATTGCCGTTTTTTTTCTGCTGAAGAGGCTGCCTGCCGCCTGTCTCATGGCGGGCCAGCATCTTAGCTTATGAAAAACGGGGCTTAGCCGGTTTTTGAGATTTTGCCCCGAAAAACCGGGGGTGCCTCTTTTTTTTTTTCACCGGGATTTTTCTGAGATTCTGTCCGGGTACTATTCCAGGGTACTTTTTGGCCAGAGGAGGCCGGGGCCAAGAGCACAGTGCCCTGCCCCAGGCGTTAGCCCGATGAACCTGTTGAGCACAAGGTGCACGTTGACTACATGCGGCGTGCGACTATGGAGCAGAATCAGCTGTTCACTACCGTGGCCTCCGGCGGCTGGGGGGCTCCGCCCCCCAGACCCCCCCTCTGGCCTGTGCATGTCCAGAACCAAGTCTGCAAGCAGGGCAACCTGCGGTGCTTTCACCACCACCACGCTCTCAAGAACGCCTTCCTCATCGACTGGCTCCTTCGCGTTGACGCCAAGAAGGAGCGCGCTCCTCTCGGACCTGGCAGCGGCGGCGAAGTCAGTCACCCGCAGAGGAGCCACCCTGCCCATCCCAGTTGAGTGGCGTGGGGTGGGGTGTTGTGGGAAGGGAAAGCCCTTCCATTTGGGGAAATGGCTGAAATTTTACCCCCGATTACCCCCGGTTTTCGGCGCGCAGCCCGGAACCCTATCTTTTACCCTGATGTTTTCCTCCAAATTTTATTTTTCCGATGGAGAGCCTTGGTTTGTACATCAGGCTCGGCCGCTCCCCAGGAGCCAAGCAGTCCAACATTCCTCCCATACGGTGGTTTCCCGCAGCAGGGAACTGCATCTTCTTCGGGAGTTGATTGGAGAGCGGGGCGGCGTCTCCGACTTTGGGGCCTGACTGCCGCCGCCCTGACTGCGCCGCCTTGGGGTTAGGGGGTCCCAATATACACCCTCCCTCATACACCCCTTCTGTCTTCTTGGTCAAGAGGGCATAAAAAATCCGTGATTGAGCAGTGTGTGCTTCACTCTGGTTCAGAAATGATTCTGGCGAAGGACAAGAATGTGGCAGGCGAGGCCACAGCCGCTCTCGCTCTCGTGGCTTGTGGAGTGTTGACACCCCCCAAAAAAAACAATATTCTTGGCTGTGTTTGTGCTACTCTTTTTGCTCGTCTAGACGACACAAAGGCTTTGTGTTGGTGGGCCCAGCCCAGCCCACGGGGGTGGGCTGGGTTGGGCTGGGCCCAGGAGCACGGCCAAGAATCGCTCGAAATCGTTCAAAAGGTGAAGTGTTCTGTTTCCCGTTAGGCGGCAGTGTCATTGCTATCTGCGAACAACATCGCAGTTCAGTCATGCCAATATACATTCCTTCTCTCTCTTGTTGAATGCTTGGAATTGCGATTCGCCCTTGATCCAAGACTCTCAACTGCCCAGTGTCGTGCGGGCATATGGTGCTGTCTGTTCAAGGCCTGAATCTCAATGGTCGATCGGTCTTCTTACACTGAGCACACATTTTTTTTCAGTGATAAATCAAAATGCATCCCCCACCCACGTCTGTTATTTGAGTTACGAGCGGCAAAATAGTCGCGAAGTAACAAAAGGGAATCGTGCGCCTGAAGCTTTAGGATAACCGCCCTGACAGGGCCTTGATATGCAAGTGTTCTCCACGAAAGTAGTTCGAGGCTGTATTTTTACTGGGCAGGGCGGTTGTACCTGAGGTGGAAGGAGCACGATCTCCTTGCCTTACATCCTACTGTTCTTCTTCTGATGCCCATCCCGATGTTCGGGATGGTGACTTGTTGCAAGCCCGTTGTTTATTGCAGCCGTCGATGCTCCCATGCTGCAACGCATCGAGCTCATCCAAGAAACTGCGTGCGGAAGCCACCCAGGCCGCTAGTTATTATAGGGTCTTACTAGACTTAGACTCGGTATCGTTGATATTTGTTCCTGGTGTTCGTTCCTCTGAGGTATTGATGGGATTGCCATCTTTCGCATTATACTCCCTTGCATCTTTTGTTGTTTTGCTCGTTGCACGACACCTTGGTTGTGCGTTATTTATGTGGTCGTTCCCGAGTAGAGATTCCCGCTCCAAACATCTGGACATGTTGCGCAGGCAATTGCCGGAACTAAATCCCACGACTGATGGGCAAATTGTGCTCAGCACCCCGAATACATGCGCCCCACCTCCAAAGCACTGATCACATCCTCACTGATTGTGAGGCTGGCTGGTTATTGGAGGGTGGTGGTGGGGTGGTCAGACGAACCACTCAATATCGGCAACAGCACACCAGTATAACAACCATCTGTGCCCGAATGCGGATCAGTGTGAAACGTTTTTACCACGAAAAAAACACGAACCCAGAGATCGCACAAAGGAAATGCATTCGCATGAGGGCAGATGGCCTTTTGTTGCTGGGTTCCCCTTTGCCAAGAACAGGGTTTCTGCCCGTCCCATTCGTGGTTGGCAATGCCCTTGCCATTTTTCCCCCACCCTCTGTGCCCCATTTTTTTCGTTGCCTTTTCTCCATAAACCTGGCCACCGTGTTCTTTGAACCCCCCCCCCCCCCTCCCCCCACACCTCAACCCCTCCTACGTTTTCTCCGGCATTTCTCCCGAAGATTTTTTATTCCCTCACAACTGGCCCCCGTCCCCCTTTTCTTTCAGCCTGACGCCCCATTGATTTGTTTCATTTATTCCTCGTGTTGAAAGAAGGAATGTCATCGTCTGCTGGGACAATGCCGTGGGCAAAGCTGTTCTGGAGTGTGGGTGGGCCTGGCGGCACACTATCAGCTCAGCATATTATTGCTCTTCAGCCATTCATAATCTGACAATCTGGTTGTCTCGCAAAAAGAAAATCACCACCACATGTCAAGGGTTTGCCCCTTTTGACGGGTATTTTTGCAGAATAGTAAGGCACTGAGCACCCCATAAACATAGGGTAGCGCCGACACAGAGTCAATGATTGTCTTCTCAGGTTAGCAGGTGGATAAATACGAGTTGGGGGGGTGAGGTGTTAGGCTGAACCGCTGACACACGCCCGCACATACACTCACGGTTTATTGTGCCTTCAAAAAAAACACCACACTTCCGCAGGCATGTCTACTCTGTGTGTTATGTCCGCTCAACGGAATACAAAGGAATGGTCCAGTAAGGACGTATCGAACCACCCAGACCTGAAACAAAACATCAAAAAAAAATGCGACAAACGGCCCATGCGTTGGCGAGGCTTTCTGTGGAGGAAGATACATCAGACGCAGTGAGACGGGACAAAACAACAAAGGAAAACTGGGAAAAAAATAGTTGGTTCCAAGACCCTTGTGCGGGTACGGGTGGGTGCTGGCAGAGACGAACAGGTGTGGGTTGGAGGGGGTGGTGAGGTGCGGCGGGGTGGCGTTGTGTGGGGGGTTTTCACGGGAGTGTGTATTTTGCTTTGACACCGCCGCCCTCAACTCTCCTCCCCCTCAAGGGGAGGTGGTGGTGGTGGTTGGGTGTTGCATGAGCATTTGGTTCTCCTGTGCCTTTTATGCTCGTGCGGTGCTCCACCCGCACCTTTGCCTTGCTTCCCTCCGCCCCCCCGGGCTCCAGACACACATCCTGACTGCCCACCTGTGCCCACCCAACCCGACACGAACCCTGGAACCCGGTTTGACAGCTCTGAGCCCCCTGCCCAGAAAGCTTTGTCTGGCCCATTTTTTTTGGGCAGCGGCGAAATGGGCGAAACCGTGAGTATGAAAGAAATGCGAAATCCCCCCACCCCCGCCCCTCCCCGGCCCCTCCCCATGGGTACCTTTGGTATCCCTGTTGCCTGGCGACCAGTGTCCCATCCCGCGACCCATCCTCAGCACTCTCTGCCTTGTTTGCCTTGTTGCTTGCCAGTGTGTGTCTGTGTGCACAGTGGACATCATATCAATGAGTCACGCGTGTGTGTTTTCTCGATAGGCATTTGGCACAGTTCGAAAGTCCTGACATGAGCGCCTGGGGGCAGTTTGCAGTTTGCGGGAGCTGTGGAACTGTGAGGGGTGTTCTGACGTGAGCCACCCCACCCACTCGCCTTGCCACCTGCATCCACATCCACGCCTCCCGGAGGCAGATCTAGGTGGGCTGAACAACTGGGGCTCGTCGAAGATGTCCAAGATCCCGTATCTGCACCCGTCTCAGCGGAACCTGAAGACGGAGCAGGTGGGTCCCAGCAACCACATGAATGAGTACCACGTGGGTGTGCTGCAGGGCAACTGGGTGGAGGAGAGGATTGCCTTTGGGCAGAAGGCGGCTGAGGTGAAGCTGGACTCGCTGACGATCAGCCGTGCAAGCTACCAGCAGCCGCCGAAGGGCGGGGTCTTCAAGTCGGAGCCGGTGCGGCGGAACGAGACGTCGCGGCACCTGCTCTTCGGGCATGGGACAGACCTGCGGGAGACCAACTTCGCCACCGTCAGCGAGCTCAGCTACACGGATGCCAGTGCGCCGGGGGCCACAGTGCTGAAGGACACACTAGGGCATACTGGTTCGGCAGCGCGCAGCAAACTGGTGGACAAGAAGAAGCACCAGTGGGAGGTGGACAACGATCCGGACGCGGACCACTACATCTCTGCAAAGAAGCTCCACCACGACAGGACGGCCGAGGCAGTCATGCGCGGGGTGCGTGACACCCACCAGCTGTGACGGGGACCTGCTTGAACGACAGAGACTAACATGTGCCTGTGTGCATGGGTGAGCCCTGCGCAGGGGTCCTGGCCCACTGCCGTCCCATTCGGTGTCACAGCAGACCCGCTCGAGTGCGGCAACGCTGTGCACTCAGAGGAGGAGATATAATGTGTGCGTGTGTGTTGCGGTGGGGATCGCACAAGGGGGTGCTCGTTGTGTTGTAAACGCCTGCAAAATGAGGCACATCATGTGTGGGTTGGAGGGAGATGTGCATCATAAACAGGCGTCGGTGCGTTGTGCCTGACTACAACCATATTCATGTGTGTGATGACGTGGGATGCGCTCCTATTTCCGTAGGGCGTTCATCCAGTACGAGGTGTGGCACTTATACAAGAAGAGCGGATACTGTGAATTGGCAGGCGCAGCGTGTGAGCCCACCCCCTCCCCACCCTGTTTGTTGCGTTGCTTCTCTGAAGGAGGGATCGGGGGGTGAACCTCGAGGATACGTAAGAGTTTTGCACACCACCTTCGATCACACCCTTGCGAAGGCTATGCAGGTGACTTGTCCTCTCTGAGATAGCGTGAATTAGTATTGCGTTGTAAGTGTGACAACACACCGTACACACAATCACACCCACACCAAACAACGACCGTCAATTGGGTTGGGAGGCATCTGTCCCTGTGATGCACAGCTCCCCGCTGGACGTGCTCGGAAAGCAAAGCTGCAGGGCACGCCCTGCTGCGTTACGCATATCCATGGCCGCTCTGCGAGTGCCCGCAAGGGACGTGGGCAGCAGCGTCGAACCATGCGTCACACAGTCTCGCGATACCAGCGAATGGCAGTGTTCTGCCACGTCACAATACAATACAATAGAACAAGAGGCAGCACGTGGTGCAATTCTGCTGGGCACAGCTGTCGGTGCCCTGCTGCAGCGGGAAACACCTCGGAGAATATGAGGGTGTGTTGGCACGGAGGTGTGTAGGTCAAGGCGGTCATAGCTAGTGGGGACACGTACGACCATCAGTCGTGTCCACCACCCGTTCCGATCTGCCGAGATATGCGACTGCGATGGTGCAGCATTGGTCACACCACACACAGCCATACAATACGGTGGTGTGGATGATGACAACCTTTTCAAGTTCTTGCTTGAGTGCTTCGGCTCGCTGAGGGCAGACATCTCGGACAATGGAGTTACCTCTGACACACACAAACCCACACCACACCCACTTCCGCCTTGTGCGGAACACACACACCAAGAGTCGAGTGTCTGTTTCATCGTAAGAGTTTTGCACACCACCTTCGATCACACCCTTGCGAAGGCTATGCAGGTGACTTGTCCTCTCTGAGATAGCGTGCATTGCGTTGCAAAGTCTCACAGCACAAGCATACTCACACCAAACAACGACCGTCAATTGGGTTGGGAGGCATCTGTCCCTGTGGTGCACAGCTCCCCGCTGGACGTGCTCGGAAAGCAAAGCTGCAGGGCACGCCCTGCTGCGTTACGCATATCCATGGCCGCTCTGCGAGTGCCCGCAAGGGACGTGGGCAGCAGCGTCGAACCATGCGTCACACAGTCTCTTCAGGCCACACCGAGTTCCTGAGAGTGAATGTGGATGTGAAGGTGATTATGAAGGTGAACCGCCAGCACTGCTTGGTTCCTTAGTTCGAGTTGTGCAGTACTTACCTAAGGCTATCCTCTTTGCGAGAAGGAATGTATTGTTGCACGCGCGCATATGATGACGAACTGTTCATTACATACCACTCGTATCGGACGCACCTTGTGTGCGGACGACGATGATTCAACATGCACCACCATCTGAATGCACGGAGTCACTGGCGAGACGAGAGGACGTGTGGTGTGGATGATGAGTCACGAGGATCTGGACAGGTATTGTTTGACGGCATTGCCGACTGACACTAATATCCCGCAAAACATGCGTCTGACATCACGAGCTCCTGTGGGTCGTGTTGTGTTGTGTTCTGGTGAAGAGGTCAAGGGACAGTGACGACACAACAGGATCGGTACTATCTGACCGCACTCTGTGCGGGCTGAATACAAAAACCTGAAGAAGATCAAAAGCTTTGTCTGAGTCCGTCTGTGCACTGCTGTGCAGTCCGAAGCTGCATTGGCAGTTGCTGCCATCTGGGAGGGAAGATGCAACATTATGGTGCACGGCACACCGGGCATGATGACATCGCACATCAGTTCATCTTTGTAGGTTGGGACAACTGACTCCCCACGGGGACGTGCAGAGGACGCTACAGGATACAAACTCCACACTGACCCGCTTCTTCAATACCAAGTCACTGGACAGCAGTCCTTTCACGCCACACGTCACCTTCAAGAGTTTTGCACACCACCTTCGATCACACCCTTGCGAAGGCTATGCAGGTGACTTGTCCTCTCTGAGATACTATGCCCTGCCACCTTTGGCCACCCAGCCTCCTTTGCCCCACTGTCCCACCACCCCACTCACAGGGCCTACACAGCACAAGCGGATATGTCTTGGGGCGGTGCTTGGCGTGGCCTGTGGGCTGCCGTGCGGCACCCTGAGTACGGCTGGAAGACCACACACTTCTGGGGGCCTGTGGCTAACTGGGCCCTGGTCGGAAGTGCCGTGTGGGATGGGACGCAGTACGGCCCTGAAGTGATCTCCGCACCCATGACCGTCACCATGTGCATCTACTCTGCACTCTTTATGCGCTTCGCCTGGGCTGTGCAGCCCCGCAACTATCTCCTCCTGTCCTGCCACGGCTTCAACGAGGTAGCGCAACTCAACCAGCTGTACCGCGTGACGAAGTACAAGCAGGAGAAGGGCGAGGGCTTCGACGTCTCACGCGAAGACCTGATCAAGGTGGGTGCAGGTGTTGCGGCCGCAGGCCTCGGGCTCGGCTTCTCCACCCGCATCCAGCAGGGGCTGGCAGGGCTGTCGGAGGGGGCCAAGGCGGTGGTGCTGCACCCTGCAGGGCCATTCACCATCTTCTTCTGGGCTCCGACAACGAAGTGGCTGCTGTCGGTGTCCAACCTGATCGACTACAACCGCCCGGTGGAGAAGATCTCCACATCGCAGCAGCTCGCCCTCCTGTCGACAGGTGTCATCTGGTCGCGCTACTCGATGGTGATCATCCCGAAGAACTACAACCTGCTCTACGTCAACCTGGCTCTCGCGGCCACCTCTCTGTACCACGTCTGGCGCAAGCTGGTGGCTGAGTACGCCGACCCCAGGCCCGCAGCGGTTGCTCTCGACTGATTGCAGTGGCATGCTGCCCTGTCGTCGGCCTGTGTCCTCAGTGTGTTTATGTGGGATATGGATGAGCGTGCTTGTCAGTGCCGCCCCGGCCTGTCAGCCCAATGGTGTGGGGTCAGCTCCCCTGTTTCTGTTTTTACCCCCCCCCCCCCCAGACAAGATTTGTTTGTTGCAGCGAGGGAGCCAGTGGGAACGTGCGTGCGGTAGTGTGTTGACACAGCACCACTACTCATGCCAGCACCCCTTCCGCAACGCACTGTCAGCTCGTGCGCACAAACAAAAACCTGGAATATTGTTCGAAAATGGGATGCGATACACATCAACAAACAGCGTTCCCAAAGTCCTGAAACGGTCTTTGGGGGCGGTGGGTGTGGGTGTGTGCCTCTCTTCGTGATGCGCACCGTGTTTTGCCTCGAAGTGCTGATCCCACCCCCTCCCGAACAGCGATTAGCAGAACTGCCAACTTGGCATCGTGCTGTACACTAGATACCTTTTCTGCCATCTTTTTAAAACCACAAGATTGTCTGCGCTAAACCAGAACCCTTGGAACGTTTGCCCTGGGCTGAGTTGTTGCGGTTGCCCCACGCCTGTCACCTGCGAGTGGTGCCGTGCTACCTAGACACAACAGGCAATCCCTCTTGACAATCCAACGCCTTCTGGATGATGCCAGCCTCGACACCCCCAACTTAGCGACCCGAACAGCCCTGGTTGACGGATGCCCTCTGGCGCTGTCATGCCCTGTCTTGGCCGTGCTCATGCATGCGCTCCTCCCCCCCGAAAATGGGAAGGGTCAGCAACACAACCAGTGGATATCCCCCGTGGCGAAAAAAAAATTTTTCTCCCAAAAAAAAATATTTCTGGAAACCAGCTTGGCGAAAAAAAATATTTTCGCCACGGGATTTTTGGCTGGGGGAAAAAAAGTCCGAGTTTCCCTGGAGGTCAGATTTCTTTTCAACTATTTCTCAAAGCCCTGAACTCTGAGGCACAGCAGGCCAAGCTGGTCGATACATCGAGTCCTCGGTCGGAGTTCACGACTGTGTCAAAGGCAGGCACAGGCCTCCTGGAGGGGGCACAGGAGGACGCTCTGGTTGCGCAGTGGACGACGGTGAAGACTATGCTTCGCCAGTTTCGTCGAGAAGTTGCTAACAGTCACGTACACTTTGGTTGTTTATGGTTTACACTTCCCCGCAAGACTTGCTCGATGATGTCCTCAAGTATGCGAGGTTATTTGGAGTCCGGCCTCCCAGTTTCCGCTCTGCGGGCTTCATTTGATGATATTCAGGTCATCCAGACGGACAAAATAATGCAGAGGAATACCTCGTTCGGGCAATTTGGCAACGGCAAGTACGCGTGTTGGGGCGGAGGTTCCAGAAGGGCGATCATGACTGACCGAGCGGGTTGAGGTTTCGGCGCCCGAAGGGCGCCGAAAAAAATTGAGGGGTAAAAAAAATTCTGGCAAAATCGAGGGTCGAGAAAATTTTTTCGCCACCGGAAAACCCAGATTTTGGTGTCAGGATACAGCCTGAACACAACGTCACAAAAAAAAATATGAAAAATAAATAACTCGATGTGACAGACCAGGCTTGCCCCTGTGGTTGTCGTCATCGGGAAAAAAAAATGCTCGAATATTGTTCGTTCAACACCCTGGGTCTCTACTACACCTCTCCTGCTTGCACCTCCTCGTCGCCCTCCTTCACCGGCACGCTCTCTGGCTCTCGGCCTTGCGGCGCATATCTTTTTGTTATTGATTATCAGTTGCCGGGGAGGGCGATCCCTCCAACAAGGAGGACGAAATGGGGTGCGGCTTCTGTTCTTTGTTAGCAACGAGAAAATCATCCCCCCACCCCTGCGCTGCATATCTGATGCCCAGCCAGCCAGCAGCCAGCAGTGTTGTTTTTTTATATTTCGTTGCAGGTGTATTTCTAGTGGGGGATGAGGATGAGTCCTCCGGGCATCCCGCCCTTTTTCCGGGGTTTTCCCAGCTAAAAACCGGGTTTTTTCCAGCCAAGAGCCAGACGTTCACTACCGTGGCCTCCGGCGGCTGGGGGGCTCCGCCCCCCAGACCCCCCGTGTAGCGTGTGTCTGCCCGTCTAGAAACCGCAGCAAGTCCTTGGGCTGTTTCAGCTGTGGCATATCAGGGGGTATCGTCGGAATAACGGTCCCGAAAGCCGTTTTTTTGGGGTTTTCCTCCAGCACCCGAGGATGGCGAACGGGAGAAATCGTGGAAGGAAACCATTTGGTACAAGACCAAGGGCCCCACACTGGGGAGGAGGGATATTGGGGATCATTTTTGGCTGGAAAAAGCGGGGATGAATCGGGGATTATTGGCTGGGAAGACCGGGGATTAAAATACACCTGCTTCGTTGTATTGCCCTCTCGGATGCAGGCCGTGGCGGATCGTGTGCTCACACTGAAAAATGGAGCAGCAGTAAGGTGGCGAAGCTCACAAGCCCCAGGGTTTGTAGCTGCGCTACCCACAGGAGCTCGAAAACAGCGTATCATCATGAGGGTGGCCGTAGTGGGTGTCTCAGGCTGGGCTGTCAGTTTGGGACGCAGGCGGAAACGCCTTTTTTTCCCATCGATCCCCTTGTGTACCAGCTCAGCCCGTCAGGCTCAAAAAATGGGTTGCTGAAGTTCATGCGGTGTGGGTTATCAGGGTTACCAACTGTACCCCCTGGACAGATACATGCCAACGCCTTCACCCCTTTGGCTGCCGGGCTGTCAGAGTTCTTCTCTTCTGCGACCTCCCTTTCTTCTGTGGCTGAAAGGGGCACTCCAAGCCCCCTGCATTCTGCGGGTCGTGTCGGGAGGGCCCAGCCGGTGTGATTGGGTGCGGGATTTGCACGGCTGTCCCGCCCCCTGTTTGCCTTCTGCTCCTTGGGTGCAACCCACGGCACATATACTCATCAACCCCGGGCCCACTCCTGTTGGCTTAGTCAGCATCATGTCCTTCTGCCAGCAGACAGCTGTGGCGTGGCCACGCCTGCCTGCTGTTGGGGAAAGGTTGCTTTGGGTCAAGGCGCCGTTGCAATCATCCGTCCTGCATTTGGTTTGCATGGCGGCTGCATGGTTGTGGATGAGCCTGGCCTGTGCTGCCCACCACCACGCAGCAACCACACCTGCTGCGGCGCGTGCGGTCTGCGGTTATTTTTCCTTTTGGCTTTTTCATAACAACCCCCCTCCCCTCCGCTACTGCACCCCTCCTCTCCCCTTTCCCCTCATTCCTCGATTTTTTTGCCACTGGCAGAAGTTACGGTACGCCTGGTGGGTGTTCTGTTTTTTAGCTGCAACGTTGGTACCCTTGCTGTGGTACGTCGCTCTGCACTAATTCAGCCTCCCGTCGTCATCCTTACCGTGGCTGTGCGTGTGGCACTTGAATGGCATGTACTGCTGTCTGTGGTGTGTGTGGTGCAAGACTCGTAAACCTGCCAGTACACTCGGGGTGAAGTGGCCGTTCCCTCTTTGGCCATTCTTGGTGTCAGAAATGTTTCTCTGTGTTCCTCGCACAGGCGAAAGTTCTTCAGCTTTGTTTTTTTTTCAGAATTGAATTTTCTGGCATGGGTGTCGGCAGCAAGGCAGGAGTTGCAGCCACACATGTCCACACAGACACCCACCGCCACCCCACCTCCTCTCGTTGCCCACCCCAGATCGTTAACAGCTTGCGCTGGTGGCAGGTGTCTGTTTGACGGCTGCCTTGCCTGCCAAAAGCCATTTCTTGTTCGAGTGGCCGAACCCTTCTCTCGGGTGGGGAGGGTAGTTGTTCTCTTTGTCTTGTCTCCTTCGTGGGATGTGCCAGGGTTCAGTACAGCTGTTCCTTCTCTTGTTGCGATTGGCAAATCGGGGCTGACACAGGTTGTATAAGGGGGAGTTTTATTGCCAAGACAAGCTTCCTTACCACGGCGAAAGAGTCACTGGAGTGCACGGCCCGCTCAGTGCGTGATACAGAACCATCAAAACCATCTTTTCACGGCCACCCTTCTGCACGTGACGCACCACACTGCTGCTCGTGCGCACAACCAAACCCCGGACGATATTCACCAATGAAATGCGGAAATCGGCAGATCTCCTCGGGTTGTGATCAGGCATTGCCCAAAGCGGTGACCAGAACGGGTTCTTGGTTCCTCTCGCTGCCAACGTGCTTCTGTGTATATTATTTGCATCCAAATGAAATCTTCGGTAGCAGTGGGTCCTGACGCCCTCCCGATCCCACACCAGGTCCAGCTGCATGACAGATGCACGGACTTGTCCCGTGTCGACAAGGCACACGGACCTGGGACAGGGCACCAAGAGGGGCGCTTCTGCACTGCATATAAAGTTCGCGGTCAGGGGTCTGGGGTGGGTGTGAGGAGGCCAGGCCCCGCAACAGGGTCGTGTGGGTTGCATCTTGAGTGTGGGGACGTAGGGAGGGGAGGTCCAGCAAGAGGTACACGGTGTCATTGGAGGGGACGGCTTCAGCAGAAGGAACGAGTGTCACCATCCCCAATCCCTCATGCATTGCACGGTGTATGGCAGAGTAACGCGAGAAGATGAATGCTCGTGCACCACGATCTGACTGCACACTCCTGTGCCACGCCTCTGGATGTCTGGACAGTGACGACACAACAGGATCGGTACTATCTGACCGCATTCTGTGCGGGCTGAATACAAAAACCTGAAGAAGATCAAAAGCTTTGTCTGAGTCCGTCTGTGCACTGCTGTGCAGTCCGAAGCTGCAGTTGCATCGGCAGTTGCTGCCATCTGGGAGGGAAGATGCAACATTATGGTGCACGGCACACCGGGCATGATGACATCGCACATCAGTTCATCTTTGTAGGTTGGGACAACTGACTCCCCACGGGGACGTGCAGAGGACGCTACAGGATACAAACTCCACACTGACCCGCTGCGTCAATACCAAGTCACTGGACAGCAGTCCTTTCACACCACACCTGACCTTCAAGAGTTTTGCACACACCTTCGATCACACCCTTGCGAAGGCTATGCAGGTGACTTGTCCTCTCTGAGAAAAAACATTTGGCAGCACAGGTCGGTCCCTAAACCGAAATGTCCGTCGCACACACGAATCATGTCGTAACAACCTAACCCGACACACCCAGACACACACCCGACAAAGGTAACAACCATACGGCACACAAATGAAAGTAACGATGTTCCTCCTAGCCATTGGATGCGCGACCTTGGCCCACGCAAGAGGCGTGTGTGATGGTGCAGCCTTCTGCGGTGGCATCGCAAACAAGGCCTGCAAGACTGGCTACACATGTCTGGATGACCCCGACGACACATGTGATCCCAACAACGGCGGTCGGGATTGCAGCGGGTGCTGTGTGCGTCTGGTGATTCCTGAGACCCGGAAGCCTGCCCCTGTCGGCGACTCTTGCACCATGTGCGGTGGTATTGCCAACATCCAGTGCGACGCCGGTTTCACCTGCATGGACGACACCCGCGACAACTGCGACCCCAACAACGGCGGTCGGGACTGCAGCGGGTGCTGTGTGCGTCTGGTGATTCCTGAGACCCGGAAGCCTGCCCCTGTCGACGACTCGTGCACCATGTGCGGTGGTATTGCTAACATCCAGTGCGACGCCGGTTTCACCTGCATGGACGACACCCGCGACAACTGCGACCGCAACAACGGCGGGAGGGACTGCAGCGGGTGCTGTGTGCGTCTGGTGATTCCTGAGACCAGGAGGTCTACCCCTGTCGACACGTGCACCATGTGCGGTGGTATTGCCAACATCCAGTGCGACGCCGGTTTCACCTGCATGGACGACACCCGCGACAACTGCGACCCCAACAACGGCGGTGGGGACTGCAGCGGGTGCTGTGTGCGTCTGGTGGTCCCCGAGACCCGGAAGCTTGCCCCTGTTGACGACTCGTGCACCATGTGCGGTGGTATTGCTAACATCCAGTGCGACGCCGGTTTCACCTGCATGGACGACACCCGCGACAACTGCGACCCCAACAACGGCGGTCGGGACTGCAGCGGGTGCTGTGTGCGTCTGGTGGTTCCTGAGACCAGGAGGCCTGCCCCTGTCGACACGTGCACCATGTGCGGTGGTATTGCCAACATCCAGTGCGACGCCGGTTTCACCTGCATGGACGACACCCGCGACAACTGCGACCCCAACAACGGCGGTCGGGACTGCAGCGGGTGCTGTGTGCGTCTGGTGGTTCCTGAGACCAGGAGGCCTGCCCCTGTCGACACGTGCACCATGTGCGGTGGTATTGCCAACATCCAGTGCGACGCCGGTTTCACCTGCATGGACGACACCCGCGACAACTGCGACCCCAACAACGGCGGTCGGGACTGCAGCGGGTGCTGTGTGCTTCTGGTGATTCCTGAGACCCGGAAGCCTGCCCCTGTCGACGACTCTTGCACCATCTGCGGTGGTATTGCCAACATCCAGTGCGACGCCGGCTTTACCTGCATGGACGACACCCGCGACAACTGCGACCCCAACAACGGCGGGAGGGACTGCAGCGGGTGCTGTGTGCGTCTGGTGGTTCCTGAGACCAGGAGGCCTACCCCTGTCGACACGTGCACCATGTGCGGTGGTATTGCCAACATCCAGTGCGACGCCGGTTTCACCTGCATCGACGACACCCGCGACAACTGCGACCCCAACAACGGCGGTGGGGACTGCAGCGGGTGCTGTGTGCGTCTGGTGGTCCCCGAGACCCGGAAGCCTGCCCCTGTTGACGACTCGTGCACCATGTGCGGTGGTATTGCTAACATCCAGTGCGACGCCGGCTTTACCTGCATGGACGACACCCGCGACAACTGCGATCCCAATAACGGCGGTGGGGACTGCAGCGGGTGCTGTGTGCGTCTGGTGATTCCTGAGACCCGGAAGCCGGCCCCTGTCGACGACTCTTGCACCATGTGCGGTGGTATTGCCAACATCCAGTGCGACGCCGGTTTCACCTGCATGGACGACACCCGCGACAACTGCGACCCCAACAACGGCGGTGGGGACTGCAGCGGGTGCTGTGTGCGTCTGGTGGTCCCCGAGACCCGGAAGCTTGCCCCTGTTGACGACTCGTGCACCATGTGCGGTGGTATTGCTAACATCCAGTGCGACGCCGGTTTCACCTGCATGGACGACACCCGCGACAAGTGCGACCCCAACAACGGCGGTGGGGACTGCAGCGGGTGCTGTGTGCGTCTGGTGGTCCCCGAGACCCGGAAGCTTGCCCCTGTTGACGACTCGTGCACCATGTGCGGTGGTATTGCTAACATCCAGTGCGACGCCGGTTTCACCTACATGGACGACACCCGCGACAACTGCGACCCCAACAACGGCGGTCGGGACTGCAGCGGGTGCTGTGTGCGTCTGGTGGTTCCTGAGACCAGGAGGCCTGCCCCTGTCGACACGTGCACCATGTGCGGTGGTATTGCCAACATCCAGTGCGACGCCGGTTTCACCTGCATGGACGACACCCGCGACAACTGCGACCCCAACAACGGCGGTCGGGACTGCAGCGGGTGCTGTGTGCTTCTGGTGATTCCTGAGACCCGGAAGCCTGCCCCTGTCGACGACTCTTGCACCATCTGCGGTGGTATTGCCAACATCCAGTGCGACGCCGGCTTTACCTGCATGGACGACACCCGCGACAACTGCGACCCCAACAACGGCGGTCGGGACTGCAGCGGGTGCTGTGTGCGTCTGGTGGTTCCTGAGACCAGGAGGCCTGCCCCTGTCGACACGTGCACCATGTGCGGTGGTATTGCCAACATCCAGTGCGACGCCGGTTTCACCTGCATGGACGACACCCGCGACAACTGCGACCCCAACAACGGCGGTCGGGACTGCAGCGGGTGCTGTGTGCGTCTGGTGGTTCCTGAGACCAGCAGGCCTGCCCCTGTCGACACGTGCACCATGTGCGGTGGTATTGCCAACATCCAGTGCGACGCCGGTTTCACCTGCATGGACGACACCCGCGACAACTGCGACCCCAACAACGGCGGTCGGGACTGCAGCGGGTGCTGTGTGCGTCTGGTGATTCCTGAGACCCGGAAGCCTGCCCCTGTCGACGACTCTTGCACCATCTGCGGTGGTATTGCCAACATCCAGTGCGACGCCGGCTTTACCTGCATGGACGACACCCGCGACAACTGCGACCCCAACAACGGCGGGAGGGACTGCAGCGGGTGCTGTGTGCGTCTGGTGGTTCCTGAGACCACGAGGCCTACCCCTGTCGACACGTGCACCATGTGCGGTGGTATTGCCAACATCCAGTGCGACGCCGGTTTCACCTGCATCGACGACACCCGCGACAACTGCGACCCCAACAACGGCGGTCGGGACTACAGCGGGTGCTGTGTGCGTCTGGTGATTCCTGAGACCCGGAAGCCTGCCCCTGTCGACGACTCTTGCACCATCTGCGGTGGTATTGCCAACATCCAGTGCGACGCCGGCTTTACCTGCATGGACGACACCCGCGACAACTGCGACCCCAACAACGGCGGGAGGGACTGCAGCGGGTGCTGTGTGCGTCTGGTGGTTCCTGAGACCACGAGGCCTACCCCTGTCGACACGTGCACCATGTGCGGTGGTATTGCCAACATCCAGTGCGACGCCGGTTTCACCTGCATCGACGACACCCGCGACAACTGCGACCCCAACAACGGCGGTGGGGACTGCAGCGGGTGCTGTGTGCATCTGGTGGTCCCCGAGACCCGGAAGCCTGCCCCTGTTGACGACTCGTGCACCATGTGCGGTGGTATTGCTAACATCCAGTGCGACGCCGGTTTCACCTGCATGGACGACACCCGCGACAACTGCGATCCCAATAACGGCGGTGGGGACTGCAGCGGGTGCTGTGTGCGTCTGGTGATTCCTGAGACCCGGAAGCCGGCCCCTGTCGACGACTCTTGCACCATGTGCGGTGGTATTGCCAACATCCAGTGCGACGCCGGTTTCACCTGCATGGACGACACCCGCGACAACTGCGATCCCAACAACGGCGGTCGGGACTGCAGCGGGTGCTGTGTGCGTCTGGTGGTCCCCGAGACCCGGAAGCCTGCCCCTGTTGACGACTCGTGCACCATGTGCGGTGGTATTGCTAACATCCAGTGCGACGCCGGTTTCACCTGCATGGACGACACCCGCGACAACTGCGACCCCAACAACGGCGGTGGGGACTGCAGCGGGTGCTGTGTGCGTCTGGTGGTCCCCGAGACCCGGAAGCCTGCCCCTGTTGACGACTCGTGCACCATGTGCGGTGGTATTGCCAACATCCAGTGCGACGCCGGTTTCACCTGCATGGACGACACCCGCGACAACTGCGACCCCAACAACGGCGGTCGGGACTGCAGCGGGTGCTGTGTGCGTCTGGTGATTCCTGAGACCCGGAAGCCTGCCCCTGTTGACGACTCGTGCACCATGTGCGGTGGTATTGCTCACATCTAGTGCGACGCCGGTTTCACCTGCATGGACGACACCCGCGACAACTGCGACCCCAACAACGGCGGTCGGGACTGCAGCGGGTGCTGTGTGCGTCTGGTGGTTCCTGAGACCCCGAAGCCTGCTCCTGTCGGCGACTCTTGCACCATGTGCGGTGGTATTGCCAACATCCAGTGCGACGCCGGTTTCACCTGCATGGACGACACCCGCGACAACTGCCATCCGAACAACGGCGGTCGGGACTGCAGTGGGTGCTGTGTGCGTCTGGTGGTCCCTGAGACCCGGAAGCCTGCCCCTCTCGACACGTGCACCATGTGCGGTGGTATTGCCAACATCCAGTGCGACGCCGGTTTCACCTGCATGGACGACACCCGCGACAACTGCGATCCCAATAACGGCGGTGGGGACTGCAGCGGGTGCTGTGTGCGTCTGGTGATTCCTGAGACCCGGAAGCCGGCCCCTGTCGACGACTCTTGCACCATGTGCGGTGGTATTGCCAACATCCAGTGCGACGCCGGTTTCACCTGCATGGACGACACCCGCGACAACTGCGATCCCAACAACGGCGGTCGGGACTGCAGCGGGTGCTGTGTGCGTCTGGTGGTCCCCGAGACCCGGAAGCCTGCCCCTGTTGACGACTCGTGCACCATGTGCGGTGGTATTGCTAACATCCAGTGCGACGCCGGTTTCACCTGCATGGACGACACCCGCGACAACTGCGACCCCAACAACGGCGGTGGGGACTGCAGCGGGTGCTGTGTGCGTCTGGTGGTCCCCGAGACCCGGAAGCCTGCCCCTGTTGACGACTCGTGCACCATGTGCGGTGGTATTGCCAACATCCAGTGCGACGCCGGTTTCACCTGCATGGACGACACCCGCGACAACTGCGACCCCAACAACGGCGGTCGGGACTGCAGCGGGTGCTGTGTGCGTCTGGTGATTCCTGAGACCCGGAAGCCTGCCCCTGTTGACGACTCGTGCACCATGTGCGGTGGTATTGCTCACATCTAGTGCGACGCCGGTTTCACCTGCATGGACGACACCCGCGACAACTGCGACCCCAACAACGGCGGTCGGGACTGCAGCGGGTGCTGTGTGCGTCTGGTGGTTCCTGAGACCCCGAAGCCTGCTCCTGTCGGCGACTCTTGCACCATGTGCGGTGGTATTGCCAACATCCAGTGCGACGCCGGTTTCACCTGCATGGACGACACCCGCGACAACTGCCATCCGAACAACGGCGGTCGGGACTGCAGTGGGTGCTGTGTGCGTCTGGTGGTCCCTGAGACCCGGAAGCCTGCCCCTCTCGACACGTGCACCATGTGCGGTGGTATTGCCAACATCCAGTGCGACGCCGGTTTCACCTGCATGGACGACACCCGCGACAACTGCGATCCCAACAACGGCGGTCGGGACTGCAGCGGGTGCTGTGTGCGTCTGGTGGTTCCTGAGACCACGAGGCCTACCCCTGTCGACACGTGCACCATGTGCGGTGGTATTGCCAACATCCAGTGCGACGCCGGTTTCACCTGCATCGACGACACCCGCGACAACTGCGACCCCAACAACGGCGGTGGGGACTGCAGCGGGTGCTGTGTGCGTCTGGTGGTCCCCGAGACCCGGAAGCTTGCCCCTGTTGACGACTCGTGCACCATGTGCGGTGGTATTGCTAACATCCAGTGCGACGCTGGTTTCACCTGCATGGACGACACCCGCGACAACTGCGACCCCAACAACGGCGGTCGGGACTGCAGCGGGTGCTGTGTGCGTCTGGTGATTCCTGAGACCCGGAAGCCTGCCCCTGTCGACACGTGCACCATGTGCGGTGGTATTGCCAACATCCAGTGCGACGCCGGTTTCACCTGCATGGACGACACCCGCGACAACTGCGACCCCAACAACGGCGGTCGGGACTGCAGCGGGTGCTGTGTGCGTCTGGTGATTCCTGAGACCCGGAAGCCTGCCCCTGTCGACGACTCGTGCACCATGTGCGGTGGTATTGCTAACATCCAGTGCGACGCCGGTTTCACCTGCATGGACGACACCCGCGACAACTGCGACCCCAACAACGGCGGGAGGGACTGCAGCGGGTGCTGTGTGCGTCTGGTGATTCCTGAGACCAGGAGGCCTACCCCTGTCGACACGTGCACCATGTGCGGTGGTATTGCCAACATCCAGTGCGACGCCGGTTTCACCTGCATGGACGACACCCGCGACAACTGCGACCCCAACAACGGCGGTGGGGACTGCAGCGGGTGCTGTGTGCGTCTGGTGGTCCCCGAGACCCGGAAGCTTGCCCCTGTTGACGACTCGTGCACCATGTGCGGTGGTATTGCTAACATCCAGTGCGACGCCGGTTTCACCTGCATGGACGACACCCGCGACAACTGCGACCCCAACAACGGCGGTCGGGACTGCAGCGGGTGCTGTGTGCGTCTGGTGGTTCCTGAGACCAGGAGGCCTGCCCCTGTCGACACGTGCACCATGTGCGGTGGTATTGCCAACATCCAGTGCGACGCCGGTTTCACCTGCATGGACGACACCCGCGACAACTGCGACCCCAACAACGGCGGTCGGGACTGCAGCGGGTGCTGTGTGCGTCTGGTGATTCCTGAGACCCGGAAGCCTGCCCCTGTCGACGACTCTTGCACCATCTGCGGTGGTATTGCCAACATCCAGTGCGACGCCGGCTATACCTGCATGGACGACACCCGCGACAACTGCGACCCCTACAACGGCGGGAGGGACTGCAGCGGGTGCTGTGTGCGTCTGGTGGTTCCTGAGACCAGGAGGCCTACCCCTGTCGACACGTGCACCATGTGCCGTGGTATTGCCAACATCCAGTGCGACGCCGGCTTTACCTGCATGGACGACACCCGCGACAACTGCGATCCCAATAACGGCGGTGGGGACTGCAGCGGGTGCTGTGTGCGTCTGGTGATTCCTGAGACCCGGAAGCCGGCCCCTGTCGACGACTCTTGCACCATGTGCGGTGGTATTGCCAACATCCAGTGCGACGCCGGTTTCACCTGCATGGACGACACCCGCGACAACTGCGACCCCAACAACGGCGGTGGGGACTGCAGCGGGTGCTGTGTGCGTCTGGTGGTCCCCGAGACCCGGAAGCTTGCCCCTGTTGACGACTCGTGCACCATGTGCGGTGGTATTGCTAACATCCAGTGCGACGCCGGTTTCACCTGCATGGACGACACCCGCGACAACTGCGACCCCAACAACGGCGGTCGGGACTGCAGCGGGTGCTGTGTGCGTCTGGTGATTCCTGAGACCCGGAAGCCTGCCCCTGTTGACGACTCGTGCACCATGTGCGGTGGTATTGCTCACATCTAGTGCGACGCCGGTTTCACCTGCATGGACGACACCCGCGACAACTGCGACCCCAACAACGGCGGTCGGGACTGCAGCGGGTGCTGTGTGCGTCTGGTGGTTCCTGAGACCCCGAAGCCTGCTCCTGTCGGCGACTCTTGCACCATGTGCGGTGGTATTGCCAACATCCAGTGCGACGCCGGTTTCACCTGCATGGACGACACCCGCGACAACTGCCATCCGAACAACGGCGGTCGGGACTGCAGTGGGTGCTGTGTGCGTCTGGTGGTCCCTGAGACCCGGAAGCCTGCCCCTCTCGACACGTGCACCATGTGCGGTGGTATTGCCAACATCCAGTGCGACGCCGGTTTCACCTGCATGGACGACACCCGCGACAACTGCGATCCCAACAACGGCGGTCGGGACTGCAGCGGGTGCTGTGTGCGTCTGGTGGTTCCTGAGACCACGAGGCCTACCCCTGTCGACACGTGCACCATGTGCGGTGGTATTGCCAACATCCAGTGCGACGCCGGTTTCACCTGCATCGACGACACCCGCGACAACTGCGACCCCAACAACGGCGGTGGGGACTGCAGCGGGTGCTGTGTGCGTCTGGTGGTCCCCGAGACCCGGAAGCCTGCCCCTGTTGACGACTCGTGCACCATGTGCGGTGGTATTGCTAACATCCAGTGCGACGCCGGCTTTACCTGCATGGACGACACCCGCGACAACTGCGATCCCAATAACGGCGGTGGGGACTGCAGCGGGTGCTGTGTGCGTCTGGTGATTCCTGAGACCCGGAAGCCGGCCCCTGTCGACGACTCTTGCACCATGTGCGGTGGTATTGCCAACATCCAGTGCGACGCCGGTTTCACCTGCATGGACGACACCCGCGACAACTGCGACCCCAACAACGGCGGTGGGGACTGCAGCGGGTGCTGTGTGCGTCTGGTGGTCCCCGAGACCCGGAAGCTTGCCCCTGTTGACGACTCGTGCACCATGTGCGGTGGTATTGCTAACATCCAGTGCGACGCCGGTTTCACCTGCATGGACGACACCCGCGACAACTGCGACCCCAACAACGGCGGTGGGGACTGCAGCGGGTGCTGTGTGCGTCTGGTGGTCCCCGAGACCCGGAAGCTTGCCCCTGTTGACGACTCGTGCACCATGTGCGGTGGTATTGCTAACATCCAGTGCGACGCTGGTTTCACCTGCATGGACGACACCCGCGACAACTGCGACCCCAACAACGGCGGTCGGGACTGCAGCGGGTGCTGTGTGCGTCTGGTGGTTCCTGAGACCAGGAGGCCTGCCCCTGTCGACACGTGCACCATGTGCGGTGGTATTGCCAACATCCAGTGCGACGCCGGTTTCACCTGCATGGACGACACCCGCGACAACTGCGACCCCAACAACGGCGGTCGGGACTGCAGCGGGTGCTGTGTGCGTCTGGTGGTTCCTGAGACCAGGAGGCCTGCCCCTGTCGACACGTGCACCATGTGCGGTGGTATTGCCAACATCCAGTGCGACGCCGGTTTCACCTGCATGGACGACACCCGCGACAACTGCGACCCCAACAACGGCGGTCGGGACTGCAGCGGGTGCTGTGTGCGTCTGGTGATTCCTGAGACCCGGAAGCCTGCCCCTGTCGACGACTCGTGCACCATGTGCGGTGGTATTGCTAACATCCAGTGCGACGCCGGTTTCACCTGCATGGACGACACCCGCGACAACTGCGACCCCAACAACGGCGGGAGGGACTGCAGCGGGTGCTGTGTGCGTCTGGTGATTCCTGAGACCAGGAGGCCTACCCCTGTCGACACGTGCACCATGTGCGGTGGTATTGCCAACATCCAGTGCGACGCCGGTTTCACCTGCATGGACGACACCCGCGACAACTGCGACCCCAACAACGGCGGTGGGGACTGCAGCGGGTGCTGTGTGCGTCTGGTGGTCCCCGAGACCCGGAAGCTTGCCCCTGTTGACGACTCGTGCACCATGTGCGGTGGTATTGCTAACATCCAGTGCGACGCCGGTTTCACCTGCATGGACGACACCCGCGACAACTGCGACCCCAACAACGGCGGTCGGGACTGCAGCGGGTGCTGTGTGCGTCTGGTGGTTCCTGAGACCAGGAGGCCTGCCCCTGTCGACACGTGCACCATGTGCGGTGGTATTGCCAACATCCAGTGCGACGCCGGTTTCACCTGCATGGACGACACCCGCGACAACTGCGACCCCAACAACGGCGGTCGGGACTGCAGCGGGTGCTGTGTGCGTCTGGTGATTCCTGAGACCCGGAAGCCTGCCCCTGTCGACGACTCTTGCACCATCTGCGGTGGTATTGCCAACATCCAGTGCGACGCCGGCTATACCTGCATGGACGACACCCGCGACAACTGCGACCCCTACAACGGCGGGAGGGACTGCAGCGGGTGCTGTGTGCGTCTGGTGGTTCCTGAGACCAGGAGGCCTACCCCTGTCGACACGTGCACCATGTGCGGTGGTATTGCCAACATCCAGTGCGACGCCGGCTTTACCTGCATGGACGACACCCGCGACAACTGCGATCCCAATAACGGCGGTGGGGACTGCAGCGGGTGCTGTGTGCGTCTGGTGATTCCTGAGACCCGGAAGCCGGCCCCTGTCGACGACTCTTGCACCATGTGCGGTGGTATTGCCAACATCCAGTGCGACGCCGGTTTCACCTGCATGGACGACACCCGCGACAACTGCGACCCCAACAACGGCGGTGGGGACTGCAGCGGGTGCTGTGTGCGTCTGGTGGTCCCCGAGACCCGGAAGCTTGCCCCTGTTGACGACTCGTGCACCATGTGCGGTGGTATTGCTAACATCCAGTGCGACGCCGGTTTCACCTGCATGGACGACACCCGCGACAACTGCGACCCCAACAACGGCGGTCGGGACTGCAGCGGGTGCTGTGTGCGTCTGGTGGTTCCTGAGACCAGGAGGCCTGCCCCTGTCGACACGTGCACCATGTGCGGTGGTATTGCCAACATCCAGTGCGACGCCGGTTTCACCTGCATGGACGACACCCGCGACAACTGCGACCCCAACAACGGCGGTCGGGACTGCAGCGGGTGCTGTGTGCGTCTGGTGGTTCCTGTGACCAGGAGGCCTGCCCCTGTCGACACGTGCACCATGTGCGGTGGTATTGCCAACATCCAGTGCGACGCCGGTTTCACCTGCATGGACGACACCCGCGACAACTGCGACCCCAACAACGGCGGTCGGGACTGCAGCGGGTGCTGTGTGCGTCTGGTGATTCCTGAGACCCGGAAGCCTGCCCCTGTCGACGACTCTTGCACCATCTGCGGTGGTATTGCCAAAATCCAGTGCGACGCCGGCTTTACCTGCATGGACGACACCCGCGACAACTGCGACCCCAACAACGGCGGGAGGGACTGCAGCGGGTGCTGTGTGCGTCTGGTGGTTCCTGAGACCCCGAAGCCTGCTCCTGTCGGCGACTCTTGCACCATGTGCGGTGGTATTGCCAACATCCAGTGCGACGCCGGTTTCACCTGCATGGACGACACCCGCGACAACTGCGACCCCAACAACGGCGGTGGGGACTGCAGCGGGTGCTGTGTGCGTCTGGTGGTCCCCGAGACCCGGAAGCTTGCCCCTGTTGACGACTCGTGCACCATGTGCGGTGGTATTGCTAACATCCAGTGCGACGCCGGTTTCACCTGCATGGACGACACCCGCGACAACTGCGACCCCAACAACGGCGGGAGGGACTGCAGCGGGTGCTGTGTGCGTCTGGTGATTCCTGAGACCAGGAGGCCTACCCCTGTCGACACGTGCACCATGTGCGGTGGTATTGCCAACATCCAGTGCGACGCCGGTTTCACCTGCATGGACGACACCCGCGACAACTGCGACCCCAACAACGGCGGTGGGGACTGCAGCGGGTGCTGTGTGCGTCTGGTGGTCCCCGAGACCCGGAAGCTTGCCCCTGTTGACGACTCGTGCACCATGTGCGGTGGTATTGCTAACATCCAGTGCGACGCCGGTTTCACCTGCATGGACGACACCCGCGACAACTGCGACCCCAACAACGGCGGTCGGGACTGCAGCGGGTGCTGTGTGCGTCTGGTGGTTCCTGAGACCAGGAGGCCTGCCCCTGTCGACACGTGCACCATGTGCGGTGGTATTGCCAACATCCAGTGCGACGCCGGTTTCACCTGCATGGACGACACCCGCGACAACTGCGACCCCAACAACGGCGGTGGGGACTGCAGCGGGTGCTGTGTGCGTCTGGTGGTCCCCGAGACCCGTAAGCTTGCCCCTGTTGACGACTCGTGCACCATGTGCGGTGGTATTGCTAACATCCAGTGCGACGCCGGTTTCACCTGCATGGACGACACCCGCGACAACTGCGACCCCAACAACGGCGGTCGGGACTGCAGCGGGTGCTGTGTGCGTCTGGTGGTTCCTGAGACCAGGAGGCCTGCCCCTGTCGACACGTGCACCATGTGCGGTGGTATTGCCAACATCCAGTGCGACGCCGGTTTCACCTGCATGGACGACACCCGCGACAACTGCGACCCCAACAACGGCGGTCGGGACTGCAGCGGGTGCTGTGTGCGTCTGGTGATTCCTGAGACCCGGAAGCCTGCCCCTGTCGACGACTCTTGCACCATCTGCGGTGGTATTGCCAACATCCAGTGCGACGCCGGCTTTACCTGCATGGACGACACCCGCGACAACTGCGACCCCTACAACGGCGGGAGGGACTGCAGCGGGTGCTGTGTGCGTCTGGTGGTTCCTGAGACCAGGAGGCCTACCCCTGTCGACACGTGCACCATGTGCGGTGGTATTGCCAACATCCAGTGCGACGCCGGCTTTACCTGCATGGACGACACCCGCGACAACTGCGATCCCAATAACGGCGGTGGGGACTGCAGCGGGTGCTGTGTGCGTCTGGTGATTCCTGAGACCCGGAAGCCGGCCCCTGTCGACGACTCTTGCACCATGTGCGGTGGTATTGCCAACATCCAGTGCGACGCCGGTTTCACCTGCATGGACGACACCCGCGACAACTGCGACCCCAACAACGGCGGTCGGGACTGCAGCGGGTGCTGTGTGCGTCTGGTGATTCCTGAGACCCGGAAGCCTGCCCCTGTCGACGACTCGTGCACCATGTGCGGTGGTATTGCTAACATCCAGTGCGACGCCGGTTTCACCTGCATGGACGACACCCGCGACAACTGCGACCCCAACAACGGCGGGAGGGACTGCAGCGGGTGCTGTGTGCGTCTGGTGATTCCTGAGACCAGGAGGCCTACCCCTGTCGACACGTGCACCATGTGCGGTGGTATTGCCAACATCCAGTGCGACGCCGGTTTCACCTGCATGGACGACACCCGCGACAACTGCGACCCCAACAACGGCGGTGGGGACTGCAGCGGGTGCTGTGTGCGTCTGGTGGTTCCTGAGACCAGGAGGCCTGCCCCTGTCGACACGTGCACCATGTGCGGTGGTATTGCCAACATCCAGTGCGACGCCGGTTTCACCTGCATGGACGACACCCGCGACAACTGCGACCCCAACAACGGCGGTCGGGACTGCAGCGGGTGCTGTGTGCGTCTGGTGATTCCTGAGACCCGGAAGCCTGCCCCTGTCGACGACTCTTGCACCATCTGCGGTGGTATTGCCAACATCCAGTGCGACGCCGGCTTTACCTGCATGGACGACACCCGCGACAACTGCGACCCCAACAACGGCGGGAGGGACTGCAGCGGGTGCTGTGTGCGTCTGGTGGTTCCTGAGACCAGGAGGCCTACCCCTGTCGACACGTGCACCATGTGCGGTGGTATTGCCAACATCCAGTGCGACGCCGGTTTCACCTGCATCGACGACACCCGCGACAACTGCGACCCCAACAACGGCGGTGGGGACTGCAGCGGGTGCTGTGTGCGTCTGGTGGTCCCCGAGACCCGGAAGCCTGCCCCTGTTGACGACTCGTGCACCATGTGCGGTGGTATTGCTAACGTCCAGTGCGACGCCGGCTTTACCTGCATGGACGACACCCGCGACAACTGCGATCCCAATAACGGCGGTGGGGACTGCAGCGGGTGCTGTGTGCGTCTGGTGATTCCTGAGACCCGGAAGCCGGCCCCTGTCGACGACTCTTGCACCATGTGCGGTGGTATTGCCAACATCCAGTGCGACGCCGGTTTCACCTGCATGGACGACACCCGCGACAACTGCGATCCCAACAACGGCGGTCGGGACTGCAGCGGGTGCTGTGTGCGTCTGGTGGTTCCTGAGACCAGGAGGCCTGCCCCTGTCGACACGTGCACCATGTGCGGTGGTATTGCCAACATCCAGTGCGACGCCGGTTTCACCTGCATGGACGACACCCGCGACAACTGCGACCCCAACAACGGCGGTCGGGACTGCAGCGGGTGCTGTGTGCGTCTGGTGATTCCTGAGACCCGGAAGCCTGCCCCTGTCGACGACTCTTGCACCATCTGCGGTGGTATTGCCAACATCCAGTGCGACGCCGGCTTTACCTGCATGGACGACACCCGCGACAACTGCGACCCCTACAACGGCGGGAGGGACTGCAGCGGGTGCTGTGTGCGTCTGGTGGTTCCTGAGACCAGGAGGCCTACCCCTGTCGACACGTGCACCATGTGCGGTGGTATTGCCAACATCCAGTGCGACGCCGGCTTTACCTGCATGGACGACACCCGCGACAACTGCGATCCCAATAACGGCGGTGGGGACTGCAGCGGGTGCTGTGTGCGTCTGGTGATTCCTGAGACCCGGAAGCCGGCCCCTGTCGACGACTCTTGCACCATGTGCGGTGGTATTGCCAACATCCAGTGCGACGCCGGTTTCACCTGCATGGACGACACCCGCGACAACTGCGACCCCAACAACGGCGGTCGGGACTGCAGCGGGTGCTGTGTGCGTCTGGTGATTCCTGAGACCCGGAAGCCTGCCCCTGTCGACGACTCGTGCACCATGTGCGGTGGTATTGCTAACATCCAGTGCGACGCCGGTTTCACCTGCATGGACGACACCCGCGACAACTGCGACCCCAACAACGGCGGGAGGGACTGCAGCGGGTGCTGTGTGCGTCTGGTGATTCCTGAGACCAGGAGGCCTACCCCTGTCGACACGTGCACCATGTGCGGTGGTATTGCCAACATCCAGTGCGACGCCGGTTTCACCTGCATGGACGACACCCGCGACAACTGCGACCCCAACAACGGCGGTGGGGACTGCAGCGGGTGCTGTGTGCGTCTGGTGGTCCCCGAGACCCGGAAGCTTGCCCCTGTTGACGACTCGTGCACCATGTGCGGTGGTATTGCTAACATCCAGTGCGACGCCGGTTTCACCTGCATGGACGACACCCGCGACAACTGCGACCCCAACAACGGCGGTCGGGACTGCAGCGGGTGCTGTGTGCGTCTGGTGGTTCCTGAGACCAGGAGGCCTGCCCCTGTCGACACGTGCACCATGTGCGGTGGTATTGCCAACATCCAGTGCGACGCCGGTTTCACCTGCATGGACGACACCCGCGACAACTGCGACCCCAACAACGGCGGTCGGGACTGCAGCGGGTGCTGTGTGCGTCTGGTGGTTCCTGTGACCAGGAGGCCTGCCCCTGTCGACACGTGCACCATGTGCGGTGGTATTGCCAACATCCAGTGCGACGCCGGTTTCACCTGCATGGACGACACCCGCGACAACTGCGACCCCAACAACGGCGGTCGGGACTGCAGCGGGTGCTGTGTGCGTCTGGTGATTCCTGAGACCCGGAAGCCTGCCCCTGTCGACGACTCTTGCACCATCTGCGGTGGTATTGCCAACATCCAGTGCGACGCCGGCTTTACCTGCATGGACGACACCCGCGACAACTGCGACCCCAACAACGGCGGGAGGGACTGCAGCGGGTGCTGTGTGCGTCTGGTGGTTCCTGAGACCAGGAGGCCTACCCCTGTCGACACGTGCACCATGTGCGGTGGTATTGCCAACATCCAGTGCGACGCCGGTTTCACCTGCATCGACGACACCCGCGACAACTGCGACCCCAACAACGGCGGTGGGGACTGCAGCGGGTGCTGTGTGCGTCTGGTGGTCCCCGAGACCCGGAAGCCTGCCCCTGTTGACGACTCGTGCACCATGTGCGGTGGTATTGCTAACGTCCAGTGCGACGCCGGCTTTACCTGCATGGACGACACCCGCGACAACTGCGATCCCAATAACGGCGGTGGGGACTGCAGCGGGTGCTGTGTGCGTCTGGTGATTCCTGAGACCCGGAAGCCGGCCCCTGTCGACGACTCTTGCACCATGTGCGGTGGTATTGCCAACATCCAGTGCGACGCCGGTTTCACCTGCATGGACGACACCCGCGACAACTGCGATCCCAACAACGGCGGTCGGGACTGCAGCGGGTGCTGTGTGCGTCTGGTGGTCCCCGAGACCCGGAAGCCTGCCCCTGTTGACGACTCGTGCACCATGTGCGGTGGTATTGCTAACATCCAGTGCGACGCCGGTTTCACCTGCATGGACGACACCCGCGACAACTGCGACCCCAACAACGGCGGTCGGGACTGCAGCCGGTGCTGTGTGCGTCTGGTGGTCCCTGAGACCCGGAGGCCTGCCCCTGTCGACGACTCGTGCACCATGTGCGGTGGTATTGCCAACATCCAGTGCGACGCCGGCTTTACCTGCATGGACGACACCCGCGACAACTGCGACCCCAACAACGGCGGTGGGGACTGCAGCGGGTGCTGTGTGCGTCTGGTGATTCCTGAGACCCGGAAGCCGGCCCCTGTCGACGACTCTTGCACCATGTGCGGTGGTATTGCCAACATCCAGTGCGACGCCTGTTTCACCTGCGTGGACGACACCCGCGACAACTGCGATCCCAACAACGGCGGTCGGGACTGCAGCGGGTGCTGTGTGCGTCTGGTGGTTCCTGAGACCAGGAAGCCTGCCCCTGTCGACACGTGCACCATGTGCGGCGGCATTGCCAACATCCAGTGCGTCGGTGGCTTCACGTGCATGGACGACACCCGTGACAACTGCGACCCCAACAACGGTGGGAGGGACTGCAGCGGGTGCTGTGTGAGTCCGGTCGGTCTCCAGAATTGATGCGCCCTGTTGTTCATCTCCAGTGGGAGAGTTTCCTATGTTCTGCCCTTCTCCCCTTCTCCCCCTTGACCCGACCCTGCTTTCTGTGACGTTGAACTGCACGGTGTGCCCCCTTCCCTTGTGCCCTCACCATTGCTGTCCTGCAGCACGTTGTCGATGGGAGACTGCCTTTATAGCTGTTGCTGCCTGCCTGGGTATCTCCATGTGCAAGGCGTGCCCCGGAGCAGCCCCTGTCCGCGTGCCCCTGGTACGTGCGCGTGTCGCCGGCAGGTGTTGGTGTTGAGCCGTGTGCCCCTGTGATATGCTGTCGGCATTTATCGGATGTGCTGTCCCTGTGCTGCATGTCTGCATGCCCTGTCTGCGGTGTGTCTCTTCCTCAAGCATCCATTATGTGTGTGTTTCTGTCGCTGTGGTATTGCTTTGCTTTGCCTTGCAGGCACCGTGATGCACTGGAGTAGGAGCTGACTGTGCCGTGTGCTGCCTCTGTCTTCGGAGGTTGCCATGCGGTGTCGGCCTCCAATCTCCCTGCTTTGTATCGCGTGTGCTCTGCACGTTGTGCACCCTCCCCTAGTGCCCTCACCATTGCTGTCCTCTCCAGCACGTTGTCTATGGGAGACTGCCTTCATAGCTGTTGCTGCCTGCCTGAGTATCACTCGATGTGCACGGCGTGACGTGAAGAGCAGCCCCTGTACGCGTGCCCCTGCTGCGTGCGCGTGTCGCCGCCAGGTGTTGGTGTTGAGCCCCTGTGATGTGCCGTAGATTGTAATCGGATCTGCTCTCCGCATGTCTGCATGCTCTGTCTTCGGTGTGTCTCTTCGTTCCCGCCCCCTTTTTGTGTGTTTGTGTCACGTTTTCCCTTTGATTTGCTTTTCCTTGCTGGCACCCTGATGCGCTGGAGAAGGAGCTGACTCTGAATCGCCGCCTCTGTTTCGACTGTCGTGCGGTGTCTGACTCCTGTAGCCGTTGCTCGGGTGCCTGATCTGTGCGTTCACCCGCACGCGTTGTCACTTCTTGCTTTTGTGTGTGTTCTTGCAAGCATCCTCGCTTACGTACGAAACCTTCGGTGTGTCTCTGGGCAACTCGCCCACTGGCCCACCTGAACGCATGTCCGACAGCCGCAGTCGCTGACCGCAGCAGAAGCCCCACACACCCCGCCCTGTTGCCTGCCTTGCCTTGCCTGCTGGTGCTGTGCCGCCACACATGAGGAGGACCTGCCACTGCCTTGCACCGTGATGACTCACATACACACACAAATCACTCCAATCCTACGCACCTTGTGTGCGGACGACGATGCTTCAACATGCACCACCATCTGACTGCACATGCTGCTGTCTTGTCTCACTTTGTGGGATCCCATGACATCTGTAAGAGTTTTGCACACCACCTTCGATCACACCCTTGCGAAGGCTATGCAGGTGACTTGTCCTCTCTGAGATAGCGCACGTTGTGTCACACAGCACAATCACAATCATACCACTACTCGATCTAAGCGCTGGTTCGAATATATATCACAAACATATTCACGCGAAGCAACGACCGTCAGTTGGGTTGGGAGGCATCTGTCCCTGTGATGCACAGCTCCCCGCTGGACGTGCTCGGAAAGCAAAGCTGCAGGGCACGCCCTGCTGCGTTACGCATATCCATGGCCGCTCTGCGAGTGCCCGCAAGGGACGTGGGCAGCAGCGTCGAACCATGCGTCACACAGTCTCTTCAGACCACACAGAGTTCCTGAGAGTGAATGTGGATGTGAAGGTGATTATGAAGGTGAACCGCCAGCACTGCTTGGTTCCTTAGTTCGAGTTGTGCAGTACTTACCTAAGGCTATCCTCTTTGCGAGAAGGAAGAGGTTGTGCCACAGGGCTGCACGAGATGCACATTCTGTGAAGGCGTTGAGCCTCGCACTCGCGGATGATGACAACTTTAACTTTACCTGGCGAATGAGCCTCTGGCGCTGATTACATTCTTCCATTCGCAAACCAAGATCTGTGCTGACACGTGCATATGTGTGTGTGTCACAAGACAGCCACGTCTCGAGTCTTGTGTTGTGTTGTGTTGTGCGACTTGATATGCAAAGCTCCTGCCGTGGGTGAGTCACAGGGTTGCAGCACCGACCCGCATCCATGTCCCTGGCAGGCTCAATGGCAGGAGCGAGACAGTTGTTGTGGTTCTGTGTGATGTTGTGTTGTGTCGTGTCGTGTTGTTCTGCATTCGTGGTGTGGATGATGACAACCTTTTCAAGTTCTTGCTTGAGTGCTTCGGCTCGCTGAGGGCAGACATCTCGGACAATGGAGTTACCTCTGACACACACAAACCACACCACACCCACTTCCGCCTTGTGCGGAACACACACACCAAGAGTCAAGTGTCTGTTTCATCGTAAGAGTTTTGCACACCACCTTCGATCACACCCTTGCGAAGGCTATGCGATGTTTGACAGTACCTACACGGTGTGTGTGTGTTTGATATTGGTGCAGCCGATTCAGTTCCCCGCTGCATCTGCTGTGGTGCTGACGGGAGTTATATCAGGCGATATTATCTTTATTTGCGACTGAGGTTCCGTTGTGTGTGGGTTGGCACTTCTCTATTTTGTGTTTGTTGTTTGACAGTACCTACCTCACCGCCGCAGTGTCTTGTCGCTGCGGACGGTCCCTTAATGAGTACGAGATGCATCCTATTGTCTCACTGACGGTGTGTTTGTTTACTGTGTGTGTGTTTGGATATTGGTGCAGCCGATTCAGTTCCCCGCTGCATCTGCTGTGGCGCTAAAAGGGGCTCACCACCACACACCACCGCCACACATCCGAAGCAGCCACGCTCGTCACACAACAACACCATAGCCTCTTGCGGGACAATGAGCGACGTGATGCCCACATTCAAGATGCTGCTGGTGGGTGACGGTGGGACGGGGAAGACGACGTTTGTGAAACGGCATCTGAGCGGGGAGTTCGAGAAGAAGTACATCCCGACTGTCGGGGTGGAGGTGCACCCGCTGAGGTTCCAGACCACAAAGGGGCCGGTGTGCTTCAACGTGTGGGATACGGCCGGGCAGGAAAAGTACGGGGGGCTGAGGGACGGGTACTACATCCAAGGGCAGTGTGCCATCATCATGTTTGACGTGACATCGCGGCAGACGTACAAGAATGTGCCGAACTGGCACCGCGACGTGACGCGGGTGTGCGAGACCGTGCCCGCAGTGCTGGTGGGGAACAAGGTGGACGTGATGGACCGGCAGGTCAAGGCGCGCGCGATCACATTCCACCGGCGGAAGAACCTGCAATACTACGACGTGTCTGCGAAGTCGAACTTCAACTTTGAAAAGCCTTTCCTGTGGTTGATGCGTAAGCTGGCGAACGACAACAGCGTGGAGCTGACTGAAGCGGTGTGTAAGCCGGTGTCCCATGGGGCCTTGACGGCTTCCCAGATCGAAGCGCTGCGGATTGCTGCGGAGGAGATCCGGCACGTGGATCTCGGCGACCTTGATGATGATGATGAGTTTGCGTAAAACCCACGCCATCAACACCCTTTGTCTGTGCCACACCGGCACGATTTGTTGGAGGGTCATTTTTTTGATCCTTGATTGACTGAGGTTGCTTGTGTTTTTTTTGCAGTTGACTTTGGGACTCACTTTGACGTTGACTTTGTATTTGCATTTGACACTGCCTCCGACTTTGATCTTTCCCTTGTCCCCCTGACTTGAATCAGATTTGGGCTCTGTCTTTTGAGTTGCGATTTGCTGGTGGTATTTGTTGAAGCTTTCTGTGTTTCTTGCTGGATCTCGTGACCCACGCACGCCACTTCATGGCACGTCAGGGTGCGTGTGTCCGCAGCAATGCTATCGGATATTGACACACTGCCGCAGTTTGCTGTCTGAATTCATGATCCAGCAGGACGCAGACTGTTTTGTCATGCCATCACATCACCCACTACTTTTCTTTTATTTGGTCAGAGTTCTTCAGGGATAGTGGGTGACTTTCCAAATTCTGCAAAAAAGCCGGTTTTTGCCGGTTTTCCCGTTTTCCGTTTTTGGCGCCGTTTTGGCGTTTCCTGTCCGTGTATGGGGTGAGCGGGGCACCTGCCCGCATCCCGACTTTGGTTGCTTCATAAAGCCGACGGACACCTCACAGAGCACCCCACATACGCCCTGTTGGAGATGTGTGAGGTGCTGTGGGAGAGCAGGTGTCCTTTGCTACAACACCATCCGGCCGTGCCTCCAGCCATGGATCTGTCTCAGGAACTGTAGGGCAACGTCAAGAGTGCCAGACGGTGCACGCCAAGCCCTCGAGAGACCACTGCTGGACAGGGGGGCTGAAGGAGAATCCCCGGACTTCGTGCTCCAACAGCGCCGGGCGAGGCAATGTCGATCGCCAGTGGACAACGAGGAAGTCGTACAGACTTGTGTGCAGGGGTGGGGTAGTCTGCACGTACTCCGACGTCTTCACTCACGACAATGTCGTACTCCTGGTGTTGTGCCGTTTCCCACTTGCCATGGTGCACCAACGGTACATATGTCCACTCGACAGGCACACAGCACAGCGGGGGGTCTGGGGGGCGGAGCCCCCCAGCCGCCGGAGGCCACGGTAGCGAACATCTGGCCTTTTCCTTCGCGTTCTTGGACTCTTTGGGTCAATCGCGGTTCGTAGTGGGGCCATTATTGGTGTCCAGGTGACCTGTGAACCCTCTAAGCAGGGTGGGCATAGTCGGGAAAAAACTGGAATTTTCCCGAAAATTTTTATAGTTTTTTTTTTTGAAAAACCGGTTTTGCAAACCGGTTTTTCATTAGCACCCACTGTCCCTGGAGTTTTTCTTTGAAGACTCCACCTGATTTGACCGTGGAGTTTGGGCGATTTGCCGAATCAGGTGGAGAGTTTTTGACGACGATATTGCTTTGAAGATAGTACAGTGATTTGCCAGGGTTTTACAGGGTGTGATGATGCGATGGCATTTTCTTTGAGGATGCATTTTTTTGACCAGTTATTTGCCGGCGTTCGATTTGCGAACTCGGGTTTGCCCCTTGACGGTGTCTTTGGTTGACACCACCCTTTAACACCGGGTGGCTGCCGTGATACTGGCGCTTCCTCTCATGCCTGCGGCGTTCATTGGCCCGACTGTGGAACTGAACGTGGAGGCGTTGGGGAGGCAGTGGCGGCATCATGGCATCATGTCCCAACCCTGTGTTGTTTGTTTTTTTGGGAGATGCTTGTGGTTATTGTACCAAGCGGATTTGCGGCGCTCCGGCGCTTCTGGAGATTGACAACCCTCCCCCCTTTTTGTGCAGCAGGAAGTACCTTTTGATGTTGTGTCCGTTGTCTGGCTTTTTGGCCTTTTGGCCCCTCGATACCTGGCTCAGGTAACCTAACCCATTGGGGCCACACAGCTGTGAAGAAGGCAGTGAAGACCGGAGGGAGTGGACGCAGAAGAGCAGCAACCCACCCCGCACCCCACTCCACCCCCAGCCAACACCTCGCAATACTTAGTTCCCGCAGGCATTTGCAGCCGTGCCACAGCCCACGACACCTGTAAGAGTTTTGCACACCACCTTCGATCACACCCTTGCGAAGGCTATGCAGGTGACTTGTCCTCTCTGAGATAGCACACAGACTGAGAGTGAATGTGGATGTGAAGGTGATTATGAAGGTGAACCGCCAGCACTGCTTGGTTCCTTAGTTCGAGTTGTGCAGTACTTACCTAAGGCTATCCTCTTTGCGAGAAGGAAGAGGTTGTGCCACAGGGCTGCACGAGATGCACATTCTGTGAAGGCGTTGAGCCTCGCACTCGCGGATGATGACAACTTTAACTTTACCTGGCGAATGAGCCTCTGGCGCTGATTACATTCTTCCATTCGCAAACCAAGATCTGTGCTGACACGTGCATATGTGTGTGTGTCACAAGACAGCCACGTCTCGAGTCTTGTGTTGTGTTGTGTTGTGCGACTTGATATGCAAAGCTCCTGCCGTGGGTGAGTCACAGGGTTGCAGCACCGACCCGCATCCATGTCCCTGGCAGGCTCAATGGCAGGAGCGAGACAGTTGTTGTGGTTCTGTGTGATGTTGTGTTGTGTCGTGTTGTTCTGCATTTGTGGTGTGGATGATGACAACCTTTTCAAGTTCTTGCTTGAGTGCTTCGGCTCGCTGAGGGCAGACATCTCGGACAATGGAGTTACCTCTGACACACACAAACCCACACCACACCCACTTCCGCCTTGTGCGGAACACACACACCAAGAGTCAAGTGTCTGTTTCATCGTAAGAGTTTTGCACACCACCTTCGATCACACCCTTGCGAAGGCTATGCAGGTGACTTGTCCTCTCTGAGATAGCAGTGTCTGCAACGCAGGCACTGTGCAGGCGTGCACACATGTGTTCCACACACAGCCCTCGTCACGTGCTGACAGTACCTACCTCACCGCCGCAGTGTCTTGTCGCTGCGGACGGTCCCTTAATGAGTACGAGATGCATCCTGTTGTCTCACTGACGGTGTGTGTGTGTCTTTGGATATTGGTGCAGCCGATTCAGTTCCCCGCTGCATCTGCTGTGGTGCTGACGGGAGATATATCAGGCGAGATTGTCTTCGTTTGTGACTGAGGTCCCGTTGTGTGTGGGTTACCTTACCACCAGCACCAGCACCAGCACCAGCACCACCGTCCCCCTGTACAGGTTATCACTCGTATAGTTTTAGATTCAAACAACACAAGACAAGATGGCGTACGACGGTGCTGTCGGTATCGACCTGGGGACGACGTACTCGTGCGTCGGTGTGTGGCAGAACGAGCGTGTTGAGATCATCGCGAACGACCAGGGGAACCGGACGACCCCGTCGTACGTGGCCTTCACGGACAGCGAGCGTCTGATCGGTGATGCCGCGAAGAACCAGGTGGCGATGAACCCCACGAACACGGTGTTCGACGCCAAGCGTCTTATCGGGCGCAAGCTGTCGGACGCGTCGGTGCAGAGCGACATGAAGCACTGGCCCTTCCAGGTGGTGGCCAAGGCTGACGGGAAGCCCCTGATCGAGGTGCAGTACATGGGGGAGAAGAAGACCTTCATGCCGGAGGAGATCTCCGCCATGGTGCTGATCAAGATGAAGGAGACGGCCGAGGCGTTCCTCGGGAAGGAGGTGAAGAAGAGCGTTGTGACGGTGCCGGCCTACTTCAACGACTCGCAGCGTCAGGCGACGAAGGACGCGGGTACCATCTCCGGGATGGAGATCCTGCGTATCATCAACGAGCCGACGGCCGCCGCCATCGCGTACGGGCTGGACAAGACGGACGAGCAGGAGAAGAACATCCTGATCTTCGACCTGGGTGGTGGCACGTTCGACGTGACGCTGCTGACGATCGACGGCGGGATCTTCGAGGTGAAGGCGACGGCCGGTGACACCCACCTGGGTGGTGAGGACTTCGACAACCGGATGGTGAACCACTTCGTGGAGGAGTTCAAGCGGAAGCACAAGAAGGACCTGACGCAGAACCAGCGCGCCCTGCGCCGTCTGCGCACCGCGTGCGAGCGCGCGAAGCGCGCCCTGTCGTCGGCCGCCCAGACCAGCATTGAGATCGACTCGCTGTACGAGGGGATCGACTTCTACACGTCGGTGACGCGTGCGCGTTTCGAGGAGCTGTGCGCGGACCTGTTCCGCTCGTGCCTGCGCCCCGTGGAGCAGGTGCTGACGGACGCCAAGATGGACAAGCGCTCCATCCACGAGGTTGTGCTGGTCGGCGGGTCGACCCGTATCCCGAAGATCCAGGGGATGGTGAGCGACTTCTTCGGCGGGAAGGAGCTGAACAAGTCGATCAACCCCGACGAGGCCGTGGCCTTCGGTGCGGCCGTGCAGGCCTTCGTGCTGACGGGCGGGCAGAGCAAGCAGACGGAGCAGATCCTGCTGCTGGACGTGACGCCGCTGACGGTGGGTATCGAGACCGCCGGGGGTGTGATGACGGCGCTGATCAAGCGCAACACCACCATCCCGACGAAGAAGAGCCAGGTCTTCTCGACCTACAGCGACAACCAGCCCGGCGTGCACATCCAGGTGTTCGAGGGTGAGCGCGCGATGACGAAGGACTGCCACCAGCTGGGGACGTTCGACCTGTCGGGCATCCCGCCGGCCCCGCGTGGCGTGCCCCAGATCGAGGTCACCTTCGACGTGGACGCCAACGGCATCATGAACGTGTCCGCCGAGGACAAGACGACCGGCAAGAAGTCCCAGGTCACCATCACGAACGACAAGGGCCGTCTGTCCCAGGCCGAGATCGACGCCATGTGCAAGGACGCCGAGAAGTACGCGGACGCCGACCGCGTCGCGAAGGAGCGCATCGAGGCGAAGAACGGTCTGGAGAACTACGCCTACTCCATGAAGAACACGATGGCCGACGAGAAGACCGGCGCCCTGGTGGGTGAGGACGAGAAGAAGAAGGTCAACGACGCCTGCGAGGAGGCCATCCGCTGGCTGGACAGCGCCCAGGAGGTATGGTCTTCATGTCGTGTTTGGAAGCAGATCAAACTCATCGATCTTCCTTTTGAAAGTGTTTTGTACTCTCATTCGTTTGTTCTTCCTTCTTCCTTTGCTAAACCAAACAACACCACCACCACCACCACCACCACCACAGGCCTCCAAGGAGGAGTACGAGTCCCGCCAGAAGGAGCTGGAGGGTGTGTGCACCCCCATTGTCACGAAGATGTACCAGCAGCAGGGCGGTGCCGGCGGCATGCCGGGTGGCATGCCCGGCGCGGGTGCGGGTGCCGGTGCCGGTGCCGGGCCCCAGGTTGAGGAGGTCGACTAAGACCTTCGATCCCACAGCCCCCTGTAGTGGCTGAAGGTCATTCGGTGTCTGCTGCGTGAAAGTGCCGACGCACCGAGTGAGTTCCCATCTTGCTTTCTAGTTTCTGCAGCACCGGACCTACGTGGTCTGGATTGTCTTTTTGTTCACTGGCGTTGGCCAGACATGTCAGTCTGGTACGGAGCCAACGAGGTGTAGAGGTTTCGACGCAGCCCCTGTCTCCCCCACCCACCCACCCACGCACCCACCACCCGTACCCCACGCACCAACGCCCCCCTGTTTGATTGTTTGCGGTGTTTGCGGACCTGTGGGGCTGTTTGATATGAGATACGTCGTGTTGTCATCGAGATACAGAAGGGTCACCAGCACTGCTTGGTTCCTTAGTTCGAGTTGTGCAGTACTTACCTAAGGCTATCCTCTTTGCGAGATGGTCTGATGTGCTGCAAGTGAGCAGCGATACAGCGAGTTCCACAGTTCCCCGCAGTGCTTGCTGTAGCGCTGGCGGGAGTTCTTCCTCGGCGAGATATACATTCTGTGAAGGCGTTGAGCCTCGCACTCGCGGATGATGACAACTTTAACTTTACCTGGCGAATGAGCCTCTGGCGCTGATTACATTCTTCCATTCGCAAACCAAGATCTGTGCTGACACGTGCATATGTGTGTGTGTCACAAGACAGCCACGTCTCGAGTCTTGTGTTGTGTTGTGTTGTGTTGTGCGACTTGATATGCAAAGCTCCTGCCGTGGGTGAGTCACAGGGTTGCAGCACCGACCCGCATCCATGTCCCTGGCAGGCTCAATGGCAGGAGCGAGACAGTTGTTGAGGTTCTGTGTGATGTTGTGTTGTGTCGTGTCGTGTTGTTCTGCATTCGTGGTGTGGATGATGACAACCTTTTCAAGTTCTTGCTTGAGTGCTTCGGCTCGCTGAGGGCAGACATCTCGGACAATGGAGTTACCTCTGACACACACAAACCCACACCACACCCACTTCCGCCTTGTGCGGAACACACACACCAAGAGTCAAGTGTCTGTTTCATCGTAAGAGTTTTGCACACCACCTTCGATCACACCCTTGCGAAGGCTATGCAGGTGACTTGTCCTCTCTGAGATACCGCACGTTGTGTCACACAGCATCATCACAATGATACCACTCACTTCTCGATCTAAGCGCTAGTATGAATATAAATCCAAACAACGACCGTCAATTGGGTTGGGAGGCATCTGTCCCTGTGATGCACAGCTCCCCGCTGGACGTGCTCGGAAAGCAAAGCTGCAGGGCACGCCCTGCTGCGTTACGCATATCCATGGCCGCTCTGCGAGTGCCCGCAAGGGACGTGGGCAGCAGCGTCGAACCATGCGTCACACAGTCTCGCGATACCAGCGAATGGCAGTGTTCTGCCACGTCACAATACAATACAATAGAACAAGAGGCAGCACGTGGTGCAATTCTGCTGGGCACAGCTGTCGGTGCCGTGCTGCAGCGGGAAACACCTCGGAGAATATGAGGGTGTGTCGGGACGGAGGTGTGTGGGTCAAGGCGGTCATAGCTAGTGGGGACACGTACGACCATCAGTCGTGTCCACCACCCGTTCCGATCTGCCGAGATGTGTGGCGTCAAGGAGTTGTGATGCACCAGTGGTATTGGGCCCACACAAGTTGAACCTTCTGTCTGAGAGTCACGCACACACGCACACCACCCAATCTTCATCAGGACTTGCCACACACACAAAAGACACGTCGAAACAAGAAGAATGGCGCCCGTGCAGGCATTTGCAGCGTACGACGGGAAGAAGGTGGTGGAGGCGTACGAGTACGAGCCGCGTGTGCTGAACGAGCATGACGTGGAGATCGAGGTGACGCACTGCGGTGTGTGTGCGTCTGACGTGCACCTGGTGGACCAGGACTGGCCCATCCCGCAGGAGCGGCCGCTCGTTCCTGGGCACGAGGTGGTGGGGCGGGTGGTGCGTGCCGGGGCGCAGGTGGCGGCGGGGCTGGCGGTTGGGCAGCGCGTCGGCGCCGGCTGGCAGTCCGGCAGCTGCGGGGACTGCAAGCAGTGCAACGGGGCCAGCGAGCAGTACTGCGGGAGGCTGGAGCACCTGATGATGGGGCGGCACAGGGCGTCGAAGACGCGCAACTACGGCGGGTTTGCCGACCGCGTGGTGGTGGACTCGCGGTTTGTGTACGCCATCCCGGAGTCGCTGGGGTCGGCGGAGGCGGCGCCGCTGCTGTGTGCGGGGCTGACGGTGTTCTCGCCGCTGAAGCGCTACGCCGGGACGTCGGGCGGGCAGCGCGTCGGGGTGGTGGGGATCGGGGGGCTGGGGCACCTGGGGGTGCAGCTGGCCAAGGCGCTGGGGCACACCGTGACGGCCATCTCGCACTCCCCCAGCAAGGAGGAGTTCGCGCGCAAGCTCGGGGCTGACATCTTCCTCAACAGCGGGGACGCGGAGGCGATGCGTGCGGCGGCAGGCAGCCTCGACCTCTTGCTGGTCACCATCAGTGCCGCAATCGACTGGGATCTGTACCTGGGGCTGCTGGACGCACGTGGGACGGCGGCACTCGTCGGGCAGCAGGAGAAGAAGATGGAGATCACGGCCATGGGTGTCATCATGCGCGGCGTGCAGGTTGCGGGGTCGCTGCTGTCCTCGCCTGACGAGGCGCGTGAGATGCTTGCTCTGTGCGGGGAGCACGGCATCGGGGCCATGGTGACGGAATTCCCCATGTCGCAGGCCAACGATGCACTGGACCGTGTGCGTCAGGGGAAGCCTCGGTTCCGTGACGTGCTTGTGACTGAGGCTGGTGCTGCTGCTGCTCGTGAGCAGTGAGGCAGCCAGTCCCTGTGAAGTGCTGGGACAAGGCGGCATCGACCGCTCTTGTCCATTGCTCTCTGACGGGCTGTCTGGGTTCACAACAACCCGACACCCCGTTGCTTCCTATTTCATGTGCTTCTGTTTTCATTATCTTCTGTTCAATGAAGGACACAGTGAGCTGCATGGCACTGCATCGGCAGAAGAAAGATCTTCGCACCACTAGTCTGTGTCCGTCATCAGTGCCGCTGGCCACGCGTCCTTCATCTGCGTTGACTTCCGTGTTGTTTGGCTTTGCTGGCAAACACCCCTTTCCTGTGCCAGCGTCTGCACCTTGCCTGCGCTGTGCCCTCCCTAACTCCTATTCCTAACTCCCGGCTCTTGTGTTGCTTGTGCTGCTTTGCCGCTCTGTTCACACAGACACAGCGGGCAAGCAGGCTGGCCGTTGCGGCATGTTGCCGTGTCTTCTGCACATCACTCACCAGACAGACTCTGGGTGAGGCTTGGACTTGAGAAACACGATGATGATGGTGCTGATCCCTCCGACCCACCTCTTGGTTGCATGTGTCTTGACATTCGGTTATGTCCTGTTGTCAGTTTCATTGTAAGAGTTTTGCACACCACCTTCGATCACACCCTTGCGAAGGCTATGCAGGTGACTTGTCCTCTCTGAGATAGCGTGTATTAGTATTGCGTTGTAAGTGTGACAACACACCGTAACCACAATCACACCCACACCAAACAACGACCGTCAATTGGGTTGGGAGGCATCTGTCCCTGTGATGCACAGCTCCCCGCTGGACGTGCTCGGAAAGCAAAGCTGCAGGGCACGCCCTGCTGCGTTACGCATATCCATGGCCGCTCTGCGAGTGCCCGCAAGGGACGTGGGCAGCAGCGTCGAACCATGCGTCACACAGTCTCTTCAGACCACACCGAGTTCCTGAGAGTGAATGTGGATGTGAAGGTGATTATGAAGGTGAACCGCCAGCACTGCTTGGTTCCTTAGTTCGAGTTGTGCAGTACTTACCTAAGGCTATCCTCTTTGCGAGAAGGAATGTATTGTTGCACGCGCGCATATGATGACGAACTGTTCATTACATACCACTCGTATCGGACGCACCTTGTGTGCGGACGACGATGATTCAACATGCACCACCATCTGAATGCACGGAGTCACTGGCGAGACGAGAGGACGTGTGGTGTGGATGATGAGTCACGAGGATCTGGACAGGTATTGTTTGACGGCATTGCCGACTGACACTAATATCCCGTCATAGTCCTGGGTAAGACGTTAAACTGCCTGGGGGGGCCGTCCCCGGACCATGACGGGTGCCTGCACCAGGAGTCTAGCACGGCCGTGGTCCGGAGCATGACCTAAAACGGCTTGGGTACCGAGGCTCCCCAGACCAGGAAGGGTGGAGACACCTGGAGTCTAAATAGTCACACCACGTCAGGCCAGACCTTCGCATTGCACTCCGCGAAGACTGCCACACAGCCGCGGGGCAGGTGTGCAGCCTGTGGATGACCTCGTACAGAGAAGACTGTAAGGGACGACAGCCCCGCCGAGGCGATACAGCGCCAGACGCGGCCCGAGTTTCTGGAGACCGACTGGGGAACTGGAACGTCTTCAGGATAAGCGCCTCACAGAGGACTGATCCTCACCTGTGTGAACTGAGAACCCCCAGCCCCAAGATGCTAGTGTGGAGCGGGTGCCTCGACCTCTTTTCGGGTTCTTTATTTCTTTATTTCCTTTTGGATGCGTCCACCAAAGAAAACGTGGCCACCCACTCGCAGAGGCTCCCGAAAGCTCCAGCATCAGCTAGCGGTTCATAGTGTAGATCGGTGTCTCCAGAAGGGGATGTCCGGTCGCAGAAGAAAAACGACGAAGACAACCACACAGGCCGCAAAAAAAAAATCCCGCAAAACATGCGTCTGACATCACGAGCTCCTGTGGTTCGTGTTGTGTTGTGTTCTGGTGAAGAGGTCAAGGGACAGTGACGACACAACAGGATCGGTACTATCTGACCGCACTCTGTGCGGGCTGAATACAAAAACCTGAAGAAGATCAAAAGCTTTGTCTGAGTCCGTCTGTGCACTGCTGTGCAGTCCGAAGCTGCAGTTGCATTGGCAGTTGCTGCCATCTGGGAGGGAAGATGCAACATTATGGTGCACGGCACACCGAGCATGATGACATCGCACATCAGTTCATCTTTGTAGGTTGGGACAACTGACTCCCCACGGGGACGTGCAGAGGACGCTACAGGATACAAACTCCACACTGACCCACTTCACCATATCGAGTGAGTGAGGGACAACGGTCCCTGGTGCCTCCGGATACATTGCCACTGAATCCCCGAATCTCATTCATACCAGCTTTGATGCCACCATTCTTCCAATATGCTCCACCCCCAACACACCCCCACACTGCAGGCGTTAGTGCCGCGCGTCGCCTCTATCTGTGTTGCACCCGGCGACACCCTTACACCCACCGCCTCCCTGGGGCCGTGCTACAATGTTCGACGACCCCTACGATGGACTGCCTCCTGAAGCCGCCCTCCCCTCCCTCGACCACTGCACCGCACGCCGCATGACTGAGGTCCCGCTTGTCGTGCCTAGCCAGGCGTCCTCCTTCCGCCCTGGCTGCATGCCGCTGAACGCGCTCCACGCTGACCCCTCCACTGCCTTCTGGTCCAAGCCCACGGACCCCGAACCCTCCTGGACTGCCAAGATAGGCGAGCGCGACTCACCTGTCACACTGGTGGTGGTGCATGCAGCGCACCCAGACGCAGGGCACGGGCCCGGTCTCCTCACCAACATCGAGGTCCGACTCCTCAACAAAGCAGGCGACGAGGTGTGGGTGGGCCCAGCCATGTCTGTGGCAAAGCACGATCAGGCGGATACCGCACGCCTGATGTTCTTCGTGCCTGCCGTGACTGCTTTCTCCGTGCGGGTGCTGCGAAGCCAGGAGGGCGAGCCCCTCGGGCTGCGTGCAGTGCAGGTGTTCGTCATGCCAGCTGGGAAGTATAAGCTGAGTCGGACGATTCTCACGATTGATAAATATGCAGTGCCCCAGCCGTTCTCCCTCACGGAGCTGGCGACGAACACAGCGTATACCAACCTCTTCACGTCGTCTGCCTGCCATGAGCTGCACACGCAGGAGTCGTTTGTGGAGGAGAAGGTGCAGGATGCGGTTAACCTCGCGCACCACCTGCAGGCAATATGGTGCCCCGAGACACAAACGTTCCGCCACGGGCAGCATATTGGCACAGTGAGGCTCATCCTGCTGGGCCTGATCGACGCTGTCAAAGCGATGCTGGCATCCGATCCCCGCCCCCTTGTGGACATACGCGGGCCTTGCTATGTGTTGGGGGACATCCACGGGAACTATCAGGATCTGCAGTACTTCACAACGAATCTCATTGCCTTCCGCCACATCAAGTATTGCGCGCATTCGTTTGTATTCCTCGGGGACTATGTGGACAGAGGGCCACACGACGTGGAGTGCCTGGCGTATCTTCTGAGCCTGAAGGTGCAGGCCCCGGATAAGGTGGTGCTGCTGCGGGGCAACCACGAGGACCGGCGGCAGAACTTCCACCTGAAGGAGTCGTTCCACAACCACTGCGTGCAGCTCTTCGGCGAGGAGGGGGGTCTGGAGGTGTGGAACCGTGCCAACGACCTCTTCGAATACTTCCCTGTGTGTGGGGTGATCAACCAGAAGGTCTTCTGCTGCCATGGAGGTATCCCGCAGGTCCCGCGCGACGCCGCCAAACACCCGATGCGGATACGTGATGTACTTGAAAAAGTCACGTTCCCGCTGCGGTTGGTATGCTTGCGTGCTGCGTGCTGTGCCTGTGTGTGGGGGATTGGCTCACTCATGTCGTGCACGCCTCTGCTGTTGGCCAATATTATCTCAGCTTGCATTTCACCCCGTCCTGCAGGAGGGCGACTCGGCAGATCCCTATCTGCAGACGTGCACCGACCTGCTGTGGTCAGACCCAGGAAAAGATCTCGACTATTTCAAAAAGAACGAAGCGAGGGGCTGCTCCTGTATCTACGGGCAGGAGGCTGTGGAGGTATGCCTTTTTCATCTGTCTCCCGGAACAGAGGTTTTCTGCGACGGGGAGGTCTCGCCATAGGCAGGTCTCGAAGTCCCTTCACACCGCAACCACCCCCCCCCCCCCCCGGCCCCCCCCCCCCTCTCCCACAGGAATTCCTCCAAATCAACGGGTTCGACTACATGATGCGGGCACATCAGTTCTTCTCGTTTGGCGTGAACATCAGCAAGGGTGGCAAGGTGATCACGCTATTTTCGAGCAGCAACTACTGCGACAACACGTCGTGTGCAGGATGCGCTCTCGTGGGTGCCGACGACAGGATCCAACTCCTGATGAAGGAGCACTCTGCTGCAAAGAAGGGGCCGCAGCAGGTGCAGGAGGGAGGGGATCCTGAGCCCCAACGCCCGGCTTCACCGAAGCCTGAAAGCTGAGAGGCACAGCTCCCGTCTCTCTCGGTGTGGTGTGGCCTCCTGCCGCTCTGGCTGAGGCTTGTCGCTGTCTTGGGGGGGTCCTGAGGCCAGAGACTCGAGTCTCGGAAAGGCAGCTCAGTGTGTGCATTCCTATCTCAGCTCTTGGGGGGGAGGAGGGGGGGGGGGGGCGTAGTGCATGCGTTTATTGCGGCAAGAAATATCGTCGCTCTCATTGTTTCCTGCTCGTTGTTCTAATGTGCTAATGTGATTCCATCTGGATGTGTCGAGCGCTTCCACACACTGCCTTTCCACAAGCAAATTCCAAATGGTGGGGGAGTGTGTAGAGAACGGTTAGGCCAACTGGATGGCATTTTCTGCTCGAAGGCTCGAATTCGTGTGCGTGAAAACGAAAGAAGAACCTGGCCGTCTCACACGCCAGGTTGCCGATCGCCAATACCAAAATTCCAAATATACCTACCCCCCCCTTGTAATTGTCCGCCCCCCCAAACCCCTTGTAATTGTCCGCCTCGGGGCCTCCTCGGGGGGCGGACAATTACAAGGGTTATACTGGGTACTAAGGCCTGCAGTGCGAGTGGTTGGCCTGCGTGACAAGGGTCTCTTGATCACCCCTCGCTACTCCCCTATCACCCCCTGGGGGGTGGTAGGGGTGAGTAGCGAGAACCCTGGCCACCCAGAGCGCACAAACACTATGGAATGTGCCTCTGTTGTGTTGTGTGCACGCTGCAGCCAGTGGTACAGGCTAATCCCTTGTAATTGTCCGTTTCGGCCAAAAATGCCAAAATAGGGCGGACAATTACAAGGGGGTGGGTAGGTAAAGAAGAATGTGGCGTAGAACCAAGAACGAGCTATTCTTGTAGTATTCTCATTGTCCTTCTGGGTTTGCTCACCTCAGATGCCACCAGGCCGCATCCACCACCCCCCTCACCCCCCGCTCTCTCAATCTACCATGGATACCCATGCAACACACCGCCTTGTCATATTTCAACGATGCTGTGCCAACAGCCACACAGTGTCACACCACCCTGTTGTGGGAAAGCAATTCTGCGACACCCATGCCGAGGGTGTCGTGGCCACACACAAAAAGATGGACCAACGCATTGCGAGAGGCAGCTGCTGGGGAGGCTTTGGTTTTTTTGCCTTCGCACCATAATCCATGCCATCCCCCCCCCCCCCCCCCCATGCTCCTATGTATTCCCAGGCATGTCGCTAAGCGTCGACCGTCGACCCAGTGATTTTGGGTTTCCCCCCCCATAAAAAAGCGTCGACCCAGCGTCGACCCAGTGGACTGGGTTGACGCTTGGTCGAGGCTTGGAGCGTCGACCCAGTGGAACTGGGTTGCCATTCAAGCCTGGACCAAGCGTCAACCCATTTATTACACTGGGTCGACGCTAACCTAGCGTTGACCCGGTTACACTGGGTCGACGCTCACCAAGCGTCGACCAAGCGTCAACCCACTTTCACTGGGTCGACGTCGAAGAGAGTATGGTTTTGCAGGAACAGATGATCACTACCGTGGCCTCCGGCGGCTGGGGGGCTCCGCCCCCCAGACCCCCCTGTGGCGTGTGTCTCGTACTTAAGTCATTCGATTCCCACCGGGTCAGGGAATCCAACCACTCCAGTCGCCTCAGGGGGACACAGCCAACTCACACAGAATCTGTACGCCCACAATGAACAGATGTTCACTACCGTGGCCTCCGGCGGCTGGGGGGCTCTGCCCCCCAGCCCCCCTATCTCGCGTGCCCGTCTAGTAACCAAGTCCTTGCGCTTTGACGGCCGTGGCATATCAGGGGGCAGCGTCGAAATCATGGTCCCGAAAGCCATTTTTTGGTTTCCTCCGGCACCCGACGGCGCGAGCGGGAGAGGAACCACGGAAGGAACCCAGCGCCTCACACCGTGCCCACCTAGTGGTCCACCGATGGGAAAATTTGGCAACAACACGAGCGCGCGCGAGAAAAATTGACCCCTAGTGTTTTCCCCCCTGATCCCCCCCCAAAACAGGAGCGTCAACCCACCAAATCTCCAAAATCGAAAAGTTAGCGACAGGCCTGATGTATTCCTTTACATCACTGGATCTCAGACACAACCTGCAAAAACGAGTGACGGGAGATTATTTCTTGTGCTCCCCCCTGCTTCAATTTCAATATTCCCCCTGCTCCTCTGTATAGCTGTACACCCCCACCCAACTGCCACACCACCACTGCAGGCCACACACACGCACCACAGGGGGGCACGCGCCCCTCCTTTTTGTGGTCATGGCCGACTTTTTTACAGTGCAAGGGAGGACGTTCTCTGTTGTGGGTAAGCTGGGTGAGGGCTCCTTTGCAATGGTGTTTGCGGCAAGGGATGAGGCGGGGGAGCGGGTCGCCATCAAGCGCGGCAGCGCTCTGGAGCAGGAGGATATCGATGCGTCGCGGCGGGAGATTGAGATTATGACGCGGATATCGCATACCTGCATTGTGCCCGCTCTTGCTGCGGAGGTGAAGAAGCGGGGTGACACGCGCGTGTCGTTCATTGCGATGCCGCATGCAGAGCATGGCAACCTTGTAGCAGTGGTGAACAGACACCTCAAGTCTGACAAGGTTATGTCTGAGAAGCTGATCCTGACAGCCGTGCAGAGTGTGGCAAGCGGTGTGGCGGAGCTGCACAGCCTCGCCGAGCCGATGGCGCACAGGGATCTGAAGGCGGAGAATGTGCTGTGCTTCGGTCCATTCGACTATAAAATATGCGACTTCGGGAGCAGCACAGTGTTTTCATTCCAATGCACCAACGGCAAGGATATTGGTTTCGTGGAGGACGACCTGAATAGGAAGACGACCCTTGCGTACCGTGCGCCCGAGCAGTGCGCCCTCATGTCGAAGCTGCGGATGGACCAGCGTGTGGACAACTGGGCCATCGGGGTGGTGCTGTACCTTCTGTGCTTCTTCGAGTGCCCCTTCCCCGACTCCTCTGTGGCAATTACGCAGGCGACGTACACTATCCCCCAGTCGCGCCCCAGCCTGTCCTCTGAGACAAAGGAACTGATACGGTTCATCCTGGTGAAGGATGCGGATGCACGCCCCACGGCCCAGCAGATCTACGACAGGGTGACAGAGCTGCTGGGTGCGCTGTACCCGTCGCATCCGACAAGTGTGCCGCAGGCGAAGCCGCCGAGCGAGAGGCAGCAGGTGCAGCACCCTAGCCTTGGGCGTGTGGTGTCGGCAACCGCATCGCCGCGGGCGTCAGGTCCAGCACAGCAGGCGAAGCCCGCGCCGAAGAAGGCAGGGCTGTTCGGCATGCTGGACTGGGCAGAGGGACCAGGGGGTGCGCAGCCTGCGCAGCCAAAGCCCACACCGAACCTCTTCACATCTGCAGCAGCGCCTGCGGCACAGCCTGTGACGGCACAGAGCCTGTTTGCGTCGCCGCCAAGCTCCGCACAGCCGTCGCTGTTCGGGGGGCAGCCGCCGGCGCAACAGGCGTCGCCCCAAGGCATCACATCCTCCAACGACTTCTTCAGCAGCCTGCAGGGGTCGAATGCTGGGTCACCTGCTTCCGGGCAATCGGGGCCACCACCCGCACAGGACGCGTTCAGCTTTCTGGATACTGCACCTCCAGCACCTGTGCCAGTGCCCTCCCCACAGCAGCCGCAGCAACAGCAGCAGCAGCAGCAACCAGCCTCACATCCTTTCGGAGCCTTGCAACCTGGGCCGTCGCAAGGTTCTGACGACCTGTTCCCCAGCACAAGCCCGTTGGATGTCCTCACAGGGATTGCCCAGCAGCAGAGGCCCGGTGGCGGGTATGCGAGCCCCGGAAGGTATGCTCCTCTGCTTCCCCAGGCCGCTGGTGCTGCGGGTTGCAGTATACAATTCAAGCTTCTAGGCCAACGGCAGGCCAGGGGGACTGCTGCAGTTTCCACATGCGCCCCGTTTCCCCCTGCCGCCCCCGCCCCGCTCCAGTCGCTGAGGGCCCCTCAGGCCGCAGGCTGGTGACGTGGCGGGGAGGGGGGGGGGTCGGCCCTGGTTGCCGTTGCTCTTGTCTGCCTGCATTCCATCGGGTTGGTGTGTCGTGGGTGTGGGTGTGGGTGCCATCCGCCCCCCTCCATCCCCCCTCCTTTGTCTCTCCTGCAGTGCATCCCCGCAACAACCACACGACCGATCCGCGAGTGCAGCACTCAACGACTTGTTTTGAAGCATGCATGCCCCTCGCCGAAGCACAGCTGTTTCTGCGCAGGTTTGAACTGGCCCCAGGCAGGCCTGGTGTTCTGCTTGCAGCAGCCCACCCTTGCCAGGCACCACCTGACCCTGCCCATAACAAGCCCAAGCAGCCTCCCACCCCTCCGCCCCCACTCCCTCACCGTCCTGGCCGTGCCCATTGCCGCTTGTGGTTCTTGCCCGTGATGGTTTCCCTCCCTGCAACCCTCCCAACCCACCCACCCACCCACCCGCCCCCCTCCCCACCACGCCACATCGCGGCAGAAGGGGGGGCACCCGCACCAACACACGCCACTTGGCTGACCCGCCTCCTCCCTTGCCCCTCCTTCTCCAATGGCGGCTGTTCGACATAAGACACGCGTTGTTTCGCGCCTCGCGACAGTCGCCAACCCCACGCCCGGCGCCCCGCTGTCTGCGGTGGCGCCACAGGGTGCCGTGCAGCAGTCCAAAGCGCTGTCAGACTCCTTCGGGCGGTTCCACGACTACCTGCGGATCAGCATCACTGAGAGATGCAACCTGCGTTGCCAATACTGCATGCCGAAGGAGGGGATCGACCTCACGCCCGACCCGGAGCTGATGACGACGGAGGAGATTGTGCGTGCGGCATCGCTGTTCACATCGTTGGGTGTGAAGAAGATTCGCCTGACAGGCGGTGAGCCGCTGGTGCGCCGCGACTTCGACTTCCTCGCGTCGAAGCTGGGGGCCCTGCGCTCCTCCGGGCTGGAGAAGCTGTGCATCACGACGAACGGCATCAACCTCTACAAGAAGATCCCCGTGCTGAAGCAACACCACGTGAACTACATCAACATCTCACTCGACACCCTCGAGGATCATAAATACCAGTTTGTGACTCGGCGCAATGGGTATGAGAAGGTCATGCGTGCCCTTCACGCCTGCATCGACGAGCCGCAGTTCGTCACCAAGGTGAACTGCGTGGTGATGGGTGGCGTCAACGACGACGAGGTTGCAAAATTCGCCGAGTTGGCACGGGATTACCCCATCGAGGTCCGCTTCATCGAATATATGCCGTTCGGTGGGAATGACTACCAGCAGAAGCTGCTGGTGCCGTGGATGCAGACCTTCGACGACATCGAGCGTGGGATGGGCTGCAAGCTGGCCCCCATGCAGGGCAAGCGTGGCGATGTGTCAAAGCGCTTCTCTGCTGCCGGGTGGAAGGGCTGCATCGGGTTCATCACAACCATGACGAGCAAGTTCTGCTCCTCCTGCAATCGCATGCGCCTCTTGGCAGATGGGCAGCTGAAGGTCTGCCTCTTCGACTCCAACGAAGGGACGCTGCTGAAGGTATGCTGTGCACAGAGGATGTGTATTGCCTTCCTTACTCTGCGTGCCTCCCCAAAAGATGCACTGTTTTCAAAGAGCTTTTCCAAATGATTTTTTCAACCCCACCACCCCGCCCCTGCCACAGCCGATGCGTGAAGGTGCCACAGACGACGATCTCACCAGCCTTGTTGCCTCGATGGTTGTGAAGAAGCAGGAGGCACTGGGAGGCCACACTGAGGAGACCCTGGCATCGCACTCCGACGAGAACAGACCCATGATCAAGATCGGGGGCTGAGTGTATGGCGGGGGTGGCAGGCGTGGACCCTGGTTGTCTCACAGACAGCAAGCCAGAGGGTGTCCTAGCTTCAAGCTGCCAGGGGCTCACCAACCAGGCAGCAGTGCCCGGCAGGGGAAAGCCTTGCTGTGACGTCGTTGTGGGTTGTCCACATCTTGAGTGGATCGGACTGCTGATGGCCCGCTTGTGCGTGTGTGATTCGGATACCAAAACTGCAAAACCGAACATGTGCTGGCGCATTTGTGGAGGAGGAGAGAGCAAGGCCCGCGTCGAGTCTGGCTCTGGGTGCGCAGATGTGAGGGGGCGAGGGGGGCAGAGAATGCCAAAGGACATGGGCCAGGGAATAGTCGTTCTATTAGGCCCATGTTCCCCCTCGAGTTCCGAGCGGCGAAGAAGTGGTGCAAAAGCCGCGAAGCGGTGCCGAAAACAACACGAAAAATTGCCAGGGTGCTTCGAGGATAGGCACCTGGCATGCTGCCTTCAGTGCCTCCACACAAGGTGCTCTCAGCGAAACGCTCTTCGGCTAGAGCTGCCTTATTTTGTTTTTGTAGCCTCATGCAATGAAGGAGGAAATGGAACACGGAGAAAGCAGGTCATTCGAGTTTACGGCACGCGTAGTGCCGTAATTGCAGAGCCACATCTCACCTCATCACAGGTCGAGGTGTGTGCGTTTCACCACAACCTCTCCCCTCCCCATTCCCCCGTGTTGAGTGACATGTGTCGATAGTGTTCCATTTTTACAGTCCGGATAATGCGGCCCCGCCGCCCCGCCCGAGAGGGCTTGCGAATACAGTGTGCATGCTGAGAGGGGTGGCGCTCGTTGCCCCCGTCTCAGGCCAACACCAGGCGACAGGCGGTGTGCCCGCTCGTACAGTTCTTGCCAGGCCAGGGGCAGTGATTTCGCTCTTCTGGGCTGGCTCTAAAGCCCCTGGTTGACATCTCGGAGGGCGAGGGGCTTGGTGCCGTCCACTCGCTGGCGTAGCTCTGGCGGCCGCTCATGTACTGGCGTACAGAATTCCCAAAAAATCGTGATCCAGAAGTTGTTGTGTGTATTTCCAGTGCCTTGAAGGCCTTCTCAAAAGAACATGAACCCTTCTGTTATGGCCCTTTCGCCTCTTCCCTCCCAGGCATGTGCCGCCAGGGGAGGGGGGATGTGAGACAGCGTGCATCTCAGCGAGTGGCAAGACGCTCTCTCTTGTTGAAATTGGACCCCGTTGCGTCTGTCCTGCGTACCTTTTCGTGTGGTTTGTTGTCCCCTTCCCCGTGTGGTATGCCCTTTACGATGTGAGTCTGACTGACCCTGCACGAGTGCAGAGCGGCTTTGCCGTGTCTGTCGGGAATCGAAAAGGCCAAGCTCGTGTGGGTGTGATCCTGCATGCAGTGGGCTGCACAGCTTCCAGCGGCATTGGTCCTCTCAGCGAACATCTTCGAGAGACGATGAAACTGGTGCCTTGCGTGGTTGGGTCTGGACCGGAATTCAAACGTCTTCACGAGTCTGTCTGTATTCTCATGTTTTAGAGGCTATCATTTACTCATTCGAGATCCTTTCTTTGTGGCCCATTTGGATGGGAAAGACCCACATTGAACAAGCGTGCTCATGTTTCAGTCCATGTTATGTTTTTGTCAGTTGAAAGTATCGCAACGGGAGTCGTGTCTGTGTGTGTGTGACAGCGGCAACGTTTTATTTCGACATACCAGTTGCTTTCTCACAGGGTCCTCACCACCCTCCCATAACACCCTCTGTGTTCTGGGGTTTGAATTTCAGAGTGTCGCAACAACTATACCACTCGGCGGTATGGCAATCTCGAGACCATATCCACCCAGACCACGTCAAGGTTGAACTATTTATAGGTCACCAACAGACAAGAAGCCACAGCTTTCTTGTGACGGCAGAAGACATTGGGCATGCACTCTTCGGTCCGTCATATCTACATATTGCACGCTTCTCTCACGGACAGCGCGTTTCCCATATGACAAATGGCTGTGAATAACTTCACGACAGCACAGCCCGTGGGTGCTAGTCACTGCGGCACATGCTTCACCAAAGAAGGTTGCTCTGTGAGAAACAACGCCTTCGTCATAGTGCGTGCACTTGATGTGGCCTGGCTCCTGGATTTTTTGGTCGAAATATCGACAATAGACGCTGTTACCCGTGTTAGCCGACGCGCCTTCCGTTTGTGACACAGGTCAGCCGTGTTCGCGACCCCCGCTGTGCCGTCAGAGGGTCTGTGCCTTCTTTTGTGCATTGACGGTCGTTGGGTGACGGGGCGTGTTGTCGGGTGCAGTTGGGTCGATATATTGTCACCCCCCTCCCGTCCCGCGTCCTCCGCCGCCGCGCTGCCGCCAGCCAAGCGTGCGCGCTGCAGGTGTGACAATAGCGCGGGGTGTCCGCCCCATTCACGTCGCCGCCTGGCGTGCTTGCCCCAACTGCTGCTAACCCTGCAAACCAAAAACAAAAAAAGCCATTTTTTTGCACGTCGGCATTTGTTCGCCAAGACGGCAAAAAAACAGCCAACCGCTTTGCCTCCTATTCTAGCTCCGCCCGGCGTGTGCTTCCTGTGGGGCGCCACCTCTCGCATCTGTGTTCAAAACTGTGGGGTTATGTCTTTTCGGGGGATGGGGTGCAGATTTTGACCCGTGCAGCCCAGCCTGGAACCTCCCCCCCTCGCTCCCTCCCCCCCTTTAGAACTGCTTTGGCCTTCTCACCGCTCGATGCTTGCAGGCTGTTTGCAGAGCTGAGCCATTGTGGCGACGGTGTGGCTTGCAGCACACCCTCATCCACCAGGCAGGTATCCAAGATGCAGTCGATGAAGCGGGGCATTGAGGGGGCCGTGCGCTCCGCCGCCGGCGCGAGGCAGCTGTCGAGGCAGACGCGTCAGTGGTCTGCGAACTACGACAGTTACACACGCCACGGGTCTGGGGCCAAGCAGTACGGGCAGGGTGCCCCGTTCTTCCGTGGGTACTGGGCGACCGGTATCCACCGTTCCATCCTGGAGCGCTCTGGGTGGGTTCTGTTCTTCTTCATCCCTGTCGAGGGTGCGTGGCTCTTCTACGACTTCGGGTACCGCCGTGTCGACACTGAGATGGGGCCGTGGATCTCTGACAACTACCGTTACGACGGTACCGAGTACGATGACGTTGAGAAGGAGGTGCGGTACCGTTGGGCGACAGACGGTACCCTGTGCCAGCACATCCGTGAGCACGGTGAGGTCAAGGCCAAGTATGCACATGCCTACCTGCTCGTTGCGTTGCCCTCCCACGCCCCCCCCCAAAAAAAACAATCTGAACCAGCCACTGCCTCTCTATACACACCTTGCGACCCACTCCCCGATCACTCTGCGACTTGCCGCACACCCACCACCACCCCCACCACAGGGAGATGATGAAGTCTATGGCGGCACTCCGTATCGAGATGAAGAAGGAGCGTGGCCAGATGTGAGCCTGCCCGCCTGCAACAGCCGCGGGCACATCCTCAGGGTGAACGTGGCCCTGGAGGTGCCTCGCTGCACGGAGGGTGGGCGGGCAGGTGGGGGGGCGAGGGTGGGGGGCCACAACCCCTGCACAACACAGATGCAGAGGGCTGGCCCACCCCCCCGCCCCCTACCCCCCGCCCCCCCCCCCCCCCCCCCCCACACACACAGACACCACCCTCAGCCAGGCCAGGAGAAGCCCCTGGGGCTGCCCCGAACCAGCACCTCTCCTTCTCGTAACAAAGCAGACAACGCGTAGCACCCCTTCGTGGGGTTCTGTTCAGCCACCTCGCTCGTATTCGGTTTGAAGCATGCATGGAAGTATAAAAGTGGACTGCAGAGAAAACGCTGTGGCTGTTGTTGCTGCTGCTGCTTGGTGGGGGAGGGTGAAGAATCCGCGGAAGCAAGCCGGACAGGGGGGGTGGGTGTTGGGCGGGGGGGGGGGGGGGGGGCTGGGGGCTGGGGTGAGAAGGCAAGATGGTGGCGGCAGTGTGGTGTGAAGTGAGAATCATAAAAATATTTAAAAAAAAGCAAAAAAAAATACAACTTTCTCCAGGGGAAAAAACACAACAGCATTCTCCTAAGCAGTGCCAAAGCGTGGGATGGACGTCGGACGAGCCTGGGAGTCCGGGATTTTCAAAATCATACCGAACGATATATTTATTTGTTGAGGACGCTGCCGTCAACACCTCAACTCTGCGCCCCTCCCCACCCATCTCCCCTTACCCCCCTTCCCCATGCGCTGCAGTGTCGCTGTCGGATGCGACTGTGCCAAGGGGAGGGGGGGTGTAGTCGGTTTCTCGCTGTCTGTGCTTCTGCCTCCTCCACCCCTCACCCTCAACACCCTCCCACCCCCTCCCTCCATGGGGGTGGGGGGTGGTGTGGTGTGGGGGGGGGGGGAAACAATTGCAAACCCGCGTCCGCCCCGTTTCTTCCTTTCTTTCTCTCGCGAAAAATGGCAAGTTTTTCCCGGAGTAGAAGAAGAAGAAGAAGTGTATTTCAGGTTTCACCACAGATCAGGGTCTTTGCGGGTTACATGGGGGGGGCAGGGTGGGATGGGAAGGCTTTTCTTGGGAGGCGGAACATCCCACCCCACCCATCCCCCTCAGACACCCGGCTCAGATCACCCAACCCAAAAAAGATTAGTTTTCCATTTTTTTCAGGACAACCACGCTGTGGAGGAGGGAATGCCCCCCCCCCGCCCCTCCTTCCACTGATATTTTTATGTTCGTATTTTTTATCCTTTGTAACATCCAAAGTAGTTCCACTGTGCGGCTTTGAGGATTGTTCTTTTATTCCTCGCATCCTTCTGATGTACATTTCTCGGGTATGGTGGGAAGAGGTTGCCTTCCCTACCCGGTGATGTGCGTTGCGGGTGTACACTATGGTATCGAGTTGGAGAAGGCGGTGATCGTCTCCAACAAGCCGTGTTCAGTTTATTATATTTGGTCAACTTATATTTTTGTGTCTGCAAAGTTATTTTTTTGTACCGGGGGGGGGGGGAAACAAATCCCGTCGACCGATATCTATCACTTGGTATATCGTCCTGTCCTGCCCCCCCCTCCCCCACCCACTCCCTCTGCATCTTGGACAACCGCACAGAGTTGTACGCAACTGAACTGTCATCTCGGACAGACGGAAATGAAGCCTCCAGAAGCCGGCCTGTCACATTGCTGACACAACAAGGGTGTGAATGCAAAATGCAAGAGAAAAATGCAGCGGCATCGGTTCGAAAAATCACTAAACGCAAAAAACAAAGCCCCCGCGTCTGTCTGCGGGTTGGCCTCTTTTGGTTGTGGGAGAGTTTAACAAGCGCAGCAGCAACGCCATCTCTGGGGAGAAGCTGCATCATTTTCATTTCCGGAAACAAAAATAGGTACGGGCGGTCACAGGAAGGGGTTTGGTTCAAAAGGGGGAGCCGCGTGCAAAAAAAACGGAGGGGGCAACAAAACACAACGGAAGCAGGCAGCAAGCAGCAGCAAAAAAAAACGAAGGAGCCCCACCCACCCCGCCCCGCCACACATACAACACGTATCAACATGCATCCCTGGTTTCCCTCTCCTCAAGGGCTGCTCTTCCTCAGCACACCACTGCCACCCTCGCAGGGGATCGCACAGCCCCAGGATGTCCACAGCATCTTGCCCAGTGTCGCCGTCGCGCAAAAGGTCGCGGCGGTTTGAGGCGTCGGATCAGCTTCTCGCGGAGATGGGTGCTTCGTTCCGGAGCTTTGAGGAGGCGGTGCGGGTGCGGCTGAAGAGTTGCCAGGAGCAGAAGGCGGTGCTGCTGAAGAACCGCAGCGAATTCAACGACGAGATGGCGCGGAAGCGCCAGCGCCTCATCCACGACCTCAGCTCTGTCTTCTCCGGCAAGGACACGCCAGGCGACACGGAGGCCGAGGTGAAGCTGCTGATCGGGGGGGAGAACTTCACGGCGAGCATCAAGACCCTCACCAACATCCCCAACACGCTGTTCACCCTGCTGCTGCAGAACGACAGCGGTGGTCAGATGTACCAGCTGGATCGCGACCCTGATCTGTTCCGCGTTGTGCTGCAGTACATGGAGGACCCTGTCAACTTCAGCGGCCTGAGTGGAATCTGCAAGCTCGACGCGACGAACATCGCACGCGAGGCAGGGTTTTATGGGCTGGGCGGGCTGCGCCGCCTTGCGATAAATTGCACATCTCTCGTCGTCTCCAAGGAAAGGGACTCGCCCTACTCCACCATCAGCGCTGCTGTTGCGGCTGCGGCGAATGGCGATCGCATCGTTGTCCTGCCCGGTGTCTATGAGGAGGTTGTCTTCACGACAAAGCGCCTCGAAATCTGCGGCGAAGGCAACAGGGAGGACGTTGTGGTCTGCACGAAGGAGGTGCATCCAACGATTGTGTTCACAGGCTCCGGAGGGGGTGTGCTGCGCAACCTGACCCTGCGTGAGGACTCCCCTTTTGGCGTGGGGCTCGTTGAGGGGAAGGGGTCTTCGAGCATCATGATTGAATCCTGCGACCTCAGCACTAAATGCTCTGGGAATGCGATCAACATCGTGGATGCCTCCTCACTGCACCTGGTGGACTGTGTGGTGCACGACGTGAAGGGGAGCGGCGTGTTCCTCCGGGACACCGCGACAGCGACGATCCGGAATAACGTCTTCTACAACCTCGATTCCTGCGGGCTGTTTACACGGCACCAGACGCGGTTCTACCTCGAGAATAATAAAATACACAAGGCGGCGTTAGGGGGTCTGGACATCAACGACATGTCGCTGGGGACCATCGAAGGCAACATGATTACCCACTGCGGCAGGGGGGGCATCGTGTTCTACGGCAGCTCGCACACCCGCGTGAAGGGGAACACCATCACGCACAATGAGTACGGCATGCGTTCCTTCGAGAGCAGCATCCAGATTATCAACCATAACATCGTGCGGGATAACATCATCGAAGATCACCAGGGCTCGGCCATCAAGCGTGCCATCCAAGAGGAGGACCTCCTTGCGAAGAAGATGATGGGGCCTGTTGCATAGGCAGGGCGGGGTCTTGCGGTGGGGGCAGCCAAGCGGCTGGAAGTGTTTGCTTGTGTGTCGGATGACAAAAGAGAGTAGGGGTGGGGGTGTGTAAGAGGCACGTCGGCAGGACCGGAGATCCCGCTGTGTGTCGTGGCGGCTTGTGTGTTGGTATCGCGGTGGGGGTTTGTATCCTGCACAAAGGTTGGGTGCGGTCTGGGCTGTAAACAGGTTCACGTGTCGGTGGTGTGAGAAGGGGTAGGCGCACGCATCGAAGTGAGTCGAGGTGGTGGCGGGATCGCACCCACCCTTGTGTCTGTGCTATCCCACACCGTGTTTTCTACGTTTGTGATAAAAGCTCTGCCTTCCCTCCGCCCTGCGGTGGTGTTCAGAAGTGCGATGTACTGCACTCCGTTTCCCTTGCTGGTTTCAGAAAAGCCAACCAGAGAAAGTGTCAGGCCCATTATGCCATCTTGCGTCGAAGCGGCATCTAAGCCCGTTGCTGCAATGCATATCGTATATAGTTGCGACGTTTCGGCGCCCCTCCGTGTGAACGAACCTCGGTCGATATATGGGAGCATCCCCTCCGGGGTCCCAGGAGGTTTCGTGAGGCAGATTCTCAAATTTTGGCTGAATTCCTCGAGAAATGCCTGGACAAAAAAAAGCTGGATGCCACATCACATGAAAAGACGGCCATCCTGTTGGGCTGACACTTCGTGTGGCAGCCGCTGATCCACACTGCGGAACCTATTGAAGCACTTGCCCAAAAAACCACTTCATGCGCCGGGGGCGGTGGAGGACTGCATTCGCAGAACACCATGTTAGATTCCTTCTCGCATGTGTATTGGCGGCATTTTTTCAGTCGAGTGATATATGGGCGAATCGTCATCGCTGACTTTGGATGGGCTGTGTGAACTGCAGCACCGACCGATGGGTGCTATGCGGTTAATGGTAGTTCCATTGTTGTGGGTTGGATGGTGGGGATCTTCGCTCTTGTGCCACGGCGTGTCAAACTGTGTCGCTTTGCAGCCAAAGCTTTGTAAGGCAGCTCACCTTTTCTCACTTCCCTGCATCTCTGAGCGAAGGCCCCTCTGCCCCCGTATCACCTATTCCGGCAACACCGCCGGTGCCACTGACATCCATCAAGCGGCTGCCCGACGCGGTGGGTATTTGTCGATCGTGAGAACACCCACCGATTGCATAGTTTGTCTGCAACAGCCCTCCCAACAAGGGGATATATTGCGAGTGTGACCATTCTGCCTCTCAAAACAGCCCAAAGCTGGACTTCAACAAGGCCCAGCCAAGCCGTGAAACGTTCTCTTTACTGTTCACATCCCTGCCCCTCCGTTTGTCCCTCAGCATCCTGGGCGATGTGCAGACAGCTGCGTTCTGGAGTTGATAATAGCCCTCCCCTCTCCTAAAGGACAGAAGGGGTTGTGGCCGTTCATCGATGCAGATCAGGGATGCAGTGCCCGGAAGACCAGGTGGGAAGTTGTTGAGGAGATGCCTGGAGTGGCATCTGGCGTTTTCCCCTTGCTGTCCTGTGGCTTGCAATAATGAAAATACAGGCGGGTGTCCATCGATTCAGCTTCACCGAGGCCCTTTGATTTCTGGTGGAACCCGCGTTTCCTTGTGCTGGTAATCAGCTCCTTGTTTCATGTCAGAATGCCAGTGCGGTTGGCTTGCCCCCGTGACCCCACTATCGTTCTTGACATCGGCAATTATGCAATTCATCATCACTCACCCACACAGCCCCTTTATATTCCTCGTTGTCATTCTTCTGATAAACCGTTGTTCAGTTCACTGCAAAGAGTGTCGGAGAGATGTAGGTCACGGCGAACCCATCACAGACAAGTGGGCCAGACAAGTGGTTTGTAAGGATTTTCTGTGGTAGTCTGTCACGGCCAGGGCCTGTTGTCCCCACTCGATGACATTCTGGCACCTCAGACACGCAGGTCAAGGTCGTCTTGTTCTGTCATTCTGGTACTTTCTGTTCTCACAGGTCTGTTTCTGTATTTTGACCTCCTTACCCTGACTGGGCGTGTGTCTCGGTATCGTGTCTGGCTAACAAGTCGGTTAAATAATTAGGGGGTGGGGTGGGTCGGGTTGGGTTGGGGCTATCGTTCTGAGGTGCTGAAAGCGCTCCTGGTAACGCTTTTGTGTCGCACTGGCACAGTTTGACCCAGATGCCCCCAGTAAGCCGTTTTCAAGAAGAAAGGGGCCTGGTCGTCACGCCGAAATAGAAACAACAGGAATACACTACCGTCCGGTATTCTTCCTCCATGTCATTTGCATACCATCGCTGGCCTTTGCCATTCAGCGACGAAGCGAACCGAATCAGCGAAGGGAAATGGTACGACTGCTGATTACCCTGACTGATTTCTGATCCCGCCTCGGACATGCACTGGTTCCTTTGGGGAGAGTTGTCTCAAGCGTGAGCAACAAACACATCCACACCCGCCTTGTTTGTTGTTGTGTCTGGGTGAGGGGTGTGATTGCCGACCAGAGTTCCTGACTGTGCCGAAGAACTCCCAACTCTTCGGGGCCCAACGGATCGCTGCAGGCATCCCCACCCCCCCGTGAACAGATGAAGCCGCACCCCTTCAGCCCGCCCTTCTATTATTGGCCTATCTCTCTGTGCCTATCGGCCTATCTCTGGGTCCTAGGTGGAAGCGTCAACGATCAAACGAAGTACAAGTAGTGGGGGAGAGTGGCAGAGCTGAAGTGACACTTTTCTCTGGCAGTTGAACCCCCGTTATTTTCCCGCCCGGGTTTGGCGCACAGACCGCCTGCTCTTTTATTTTGGCACCCCCAAGTTTTTATTCGGCGGAATTTTTTTTGCCACACTCCTCGTCCTTAGCATTCTCACGGCACAATGTGTCATCGCTCCAGTGTTCTCTCCTACACACAGTCAGTGCACGATAGACCTCGCGAGGAAACTGGACCCCGCCAGTGGGCCAACTTGGCGAAACTTCGACTGGGTGTCTGATCGGCGTGGACCGATGGTGCAGACCTGTTTCTCTGCATGGTCTTCACTCGACGTGGCACTGCTGGAAAACCATTCGCGTGTGTGTGTATATCGGAGGCGGGCTTCGTGGTGCCATTTTCCCCCTCCACAATATACCCACTCCTTGCCGGATCATCACACAGAAGGCTGCTCAAGGTGCCCTTCGCCCTCCTGTAGCCGTGCCGGAGGTGTCTTTGTCTGTCTCTCTTATTTTGTTTGCCCTCTGTCTGTCTGTGCTACTGCCCGTATTGCCCACACCCCCCATCCCCTAATTCCTGCTTCCAACAACACAATGCAGGTGTGCGATATGTCTTGGTGATGTTCAATCCGCTGCCCTCCATGTTTACATCAAACAAAAGCCCTTCAAAAGGACAGGCGGGCAGCGAAGTTTAGGAGGTGGTGCCGAAGATGCCATCAGGCAATCACGTGGGGTTTGGGCACCAAGCAAACACCCAGCCCGATCCTTTTTGTGGATCCCACACACCCCCTCCTCCCCTTTCCCCCTTCTTCTCCAGCAGATCCAGCCACGGAGGGGCACAGGCAGGTTGGCATTTCCTGCCTCCTGCCGACCTTTTTTTGGATGCATTGTCTTCCTCAGTTACACAAAAATGAACTTCCCTGTCACGTCCCTGGTCACGTCAGGCTGCCCACACCGAAAGAAGAAGCGCCAGGGTGTGTGTGTGTGGGGGCGGGGTGGGTGGGTAGTGGAGATCGCACCAAGAGCAAGTGCTCGGTGTGTGTACACTAAGACACAGTAGAGTTCAGAACAGCGGCCCCCTCTCAACGGGGGAGAAAGAGACACAAATGGTTCAAATCGTGCAAGATTCACGTGTGTGTTCATCACTTTTCGGGTGGGTTAACCCTGCACGGATGATTTGGCCTATACCACCATATGTGTGTGTTGGGTAGTGATAGTGGTTTCAAGTGGGTAACCCTGCGCGGATCTGTGCCCACTCCCCGCCCACCCCCTACGTCACAGCGGATGCCCCACTCGGGTTACAGTGTGGGGCCAACTCCTGTGTGTGGGGGTGGGTGGGTGGGCCTCCCTGCTCCCTCCCCTTCTCTGCCACCTCCTGCGACACAGCAGCGCATGCCGCCAATCCTTGAGAAACAGCAACACTTTTTGTTTTATTGATCCGTGATGATTCTGTTCCCTTTATTTTGCTTGGCCGTGCGGGCCGTCGGGGGAGGGCGGGATTTTGGGGGAAATGGGGTGAGTATGCTTGTGGTGTTCGAAGATCGCCTGGAGATTTTTACATTCACTGAAGCCGCTTCGCCTGAGTGGGAGATGGGAGTATCAGAGACTTAGAGGTTGCTTGCAGTGCGTGACATGGCACCCAATCTCTCAGTTCGGTGCATTCTGCGACATGAGTGGGTGGGGCCTTCGCTAAGAAATGCAGAGAAGTGAGGAAGGGTGAACCGCCTCACAAAACTGTCTGCAACGTGACACGGTTTGACACACACTGACACAGAGCGAAGTCCCCCGGTGGGGGTTTTCTTTTCATCTGCACAGGATGTTTATCGCGATCGGCAAAAATACCCCCTGGTTCTTCTCCCCCTCTTCTGCTTTGCACACAGTTCTTAATGGTTGTGATTTTCGTCTTTTCAGGCTGGCATATTTTTCTCAGGCGATGGCGGCGCCTCTGTGATCCACACTATTCTTCATATCGAAACCATCTCCTCAAAAGACTCCCTTTTTCTGTACACCCGTATCTGTGCTCCTGTCGGGCCGAAGGTTCTGCCGATACCCCACATGACCCTCTGTGTGTTGGGTTTGCACTGCTCCAACAGTGAAGGATTTGAGCATCTTTTTTGGCCGTGTCTCCAGCAGCCCACCCAGTGGAGAGGCTTCGGGTCCTTCTGGCCGTGCGGTGGTATTGCCGTCATCACAATCCCGAGAAATGCAAAAACGAAGCCAATTCAGCGCGGTGTCGGGTCCTGGCTGTGCTATGCCCCTGCACGTTGTCCAGAAACCGATGTTTACAAACACAGGAGTGGGGAGAACCATTGATGTCTCAAAAACCAGTGCCCAGAAAAGCATCGGGGCCGCACCTGCCCCTCGCAAAGGGTTTCAAGCAATCTGAAGGCAGCGCCGCCGTGCCCTGTGCCAATTTTTTTGCACCCCAATCCCCTTAGAGGAGGCAGTTCTCTTTCCACTGCCGGCACAATCAAAGGGTGGGTGGCGGTGCAGCATGGCTGTGGTTGCAGAACCAATTGCGCTCGATCTCACCCCCCCCTCCCCCCGCCGCCCTCCTTCCGCCCGCCTTGTGTTGCCAAAGAGTGCTGCTGAGCAAAAGTGTCCGGTGCACCACCATGTTTTTTGGCCTGGTGCAGTCAAGCTGCACCAGACACACCTGCAAAATCACGAGTTTGGGGGAGGTTGTGATCTTCTCGTCTTCTTCTTCATTTGTTTTGCCGATCCCTCCACGCCCAGTGTGTGTGCGGGCATCCGGCAACCAACACCACACCCACACCCGCAGAGAGGGGCATTCATGGCGTAGCGAAGTGGCGTGTCTCTGTGTAACTTTCAGGGGCACAGCGGTTTCTGCATCTTCCACCACCCGCCCCTTGCTTTCGCCTCTCGGAAGTGGCAAGTGGAGTGGAGCGGAGGGTGGGGCGCAGTAACAGAGCAGGCGGTTGGTGAGTCCTGCCTCAAGAGCATCCTGGCGTGAAGGTGCTTCGGGGGTTTAGCTGAAGAGATGCCGCCACCGACACCAGCACCACCGACACCATCACCACCGACACCAGCACCACCGACGCCAGCACCACCCACGACACTGGCACCTGATACACCTGATCCGGCACAAGCTCCCAATGGGACTGCATCTACCGTGACTCTCACCGTATCGCCCACACTGACGCTGGAGGTGCCAGACTACGGTTCACCTGACTACCTTGCGGCCGCCCTTGGGTCTGTGCTCCTTTTCTGCGTCCTCCTCTTCCTCGCGCTGCTATTGTACAAGCTGTTCGGCGGCGGCGGCTTCGGCAGCAGGAACATCAAGGCTGTCCTCGACTCGCAGCGCGCCTCCGCCCGCAAGCACACCTCCGAGCGCTACTTCAGCGGGGCACCCGACGCCGAAAGCCTCAAGAGCTCCAACCGCCTCAATGAGCCCCTGGCACAAGCGTCCTTCACACACCCCGAGGCGGGATCGCTGCTGAGCGAGGTTATCGTGCGGGGCGAAGGCATGCGCACCGCCCTGGTTGTGCTTGCTGCAGGGGGGCCGTCACATAAAGCGGTCCAGATGGCACGGTCACTAGGTGCAGGCGATGTGCGCGTGCTGTCTGACACGGGTGCGGAGAAGGCGACACGCGCCAGCATCCTTGCTGGGCTCAGGTGGCTGACGGCATCCGTCACCGAGAGGGAGGACGAGGTGGTGCTGATTGTCGTCGGGTATCCCTGCGATAGCTACGATGGTGTCGGGGGCTTCAAGCCTGTCGACTACGCAAGGTCGGGCGCAGTGACGGTGCAGGATATCATCGGGGAGCTGGCCCAGGTGCCCTCCGCCAAGGTGTGCATCATCTACGATGTGCCGTCTCCGAGACCTGCGTGGGGGCTGCCGCACTGCATGGTGCCACGGAACTGCGTGATGCCGCTGCAGTCGCACCGTGCGTCGTATGGCATGAAGCATCTGGTGCTGCTGGCGGCGCACGGAAAGGCCGATCCGTCGTTGCTGACGGATGCGGTGGGTGCGTCGGCCTGCAGCGATGTTGCATCTGCCGACCTTCTGCGCAGCGTGCATGCCAACCTGTCGGCGCACACCACCACCGCCTACCCTGTGCTGTGGAGCACCCGCCTCCTGCAGGAAGACACGCCGTTCCCCTTCCCTGGCTTTGACTCATACGAGCCGCCAGTCATCACCGGACACCGCGACTCTTCGCACAAGCGCAGCCTCCGGAGTGCGCCACCGCCTCTTCAGTCGAGCCCGACAAACCAGCCCCCGACACCCCTGTGGTCGCGCAACCTCGGCCAGCGCAACGGGGCTGCCAGCGACTCGGAGGACGAGGAGGCGTTCCCCGCATGGATCGGGGGGGGGCAGCGCCGCTCCGCCAGCCCCTTCGAAGGTCGCTCCCCCGGCCGCCCCGACCCGCACCGCAGCCAGGCGGGGCCGCGCCCCACCAGTCCTACGGCCAGCAAGCCCCTGCAGGCCCACACCAACCCGTGGCTCCCCCGCAGCCCGGGGCTGGGCGAACGCCTCCCCTCCCCGACGGCTTCGCCGCAGATTCCTGTGTACGCATCGCAGCTGTCCCCGGTGGCGGCGCCGGTGTTCCCCAGCGCCATGCGTCAGGGGCCGCTTCTGCACTCCACAGTGTCGCTGAGGCCACAGAGCCCGTCCAGCCTGCGCGAGCCCCGCTCCGCCATGCGCAGCTCGAGCCCCAGGGCGGCTCGGTCTGTATCCCCGGCAGCGACGGTGCTGAGCACAGCACTCTACTCCCCACGCGGGTCTCCGTCGGCGCCGCCGCGTGTGAACTGTTTGGTGCAGAGCCACACCAGCGTGCCGCACTTCTCCTACAAACGCTGCACCGTCCGTGCGAAGGCCGGGCGTGACTGGGCGGTGGAGGTGGTTAGTGAGGGCGACCCTGCACCACTCGAGGTGAAGGTCGAGGATGTTGAGCGGTGTGGTGCAGAGGAGGCGGGCAGCACAGACTATCCCGACCAGGCGATGTTTCTCGTGCCCTACGACCAGCCCCGCCTTGTTCTTGTCTTCGAGGACACGGAGATGCGCGACACTTGGATTTCATGGGTTCATCACGTCCGCCCCGAATCAGTTGTGATCCTTCCATCGACCTTCTCCATGCCTACACTATAGCCGTGGCGTTCCTGTGTGGTGTGCATTGCATGGGGGTGACGGTTCCCCGAAAATAAAAGTATCCCTCGCGCATGGTGTGTGTGCTGCAGGTGGGTGGGCAGGGAGGTGTGTCTTGGGCAGCACCCACCACCTGGTGTCGTCTGTAGCGTATGTATGTATTGTGCAAGCCCCACAGGGGGTGGGGTGGGGGGTGGGAGGGGGGTTGGCTCTGCGGGATGCAGAATTGTGATAAACAAAAAAAAGCACGCACACACCCCCGTCCCACCCCCAGTTTCCTTTCTCATGTACAGCGGCCCCTTTCCATTTTGTCTGTCTTCAAGTTAAGGGGGGGGGGGTGTGTGGGTGTTTGTCTGTGGCAGGGCGGGGCGTTCCTTCCTGAGAGCTGGGGCGGTGAGGCGGTGTGGCTCTTTTTGAGGTCTCCCAACAAGGAGCCTCAGCCAGGCGGAAAATTGCAACAAGATTAGGTAAGTGCTCGGTGGCTGTCGGAACGCAGAGTGGCATGCGCTTGTCAGCACAAACCGCGCGTCATCAACGGAAAACATTTTTCCGGTTGCCTTTCGTACTCTCCACGCACGGATGTATTTCTTCTATGTTTTTTTTGACAATCTTCGCGGAAAGTGTCAATTCAGTTCTGCCTAACCACAAGATACGCCACCTCCTCGTCGTGGATGGTTTGTGGTGGTAGTGTGCGTGGAGCGTCAACGCATCAATCGAATTCCGAGCGATAGACGGGGGGGTGCTGAAGTGCCACTTGCATGCGCTGATGGGAATATCCGCCACCCTTCACCCCCCCCCCCCCACCTCACACCCCCTCGCACATCCCTCCTCGCTTCCCACCCCCCCTTGTCTTCCCTCCCTCCGTCTCTCTGCCAGTTCTTCTCGTCGCCAAAATCTGGATCAGTGTGATGCACCGTCTTGATGCAACACACCGTCTCTGCATCACGAGAGCCGAGCCAGATTTGTCTGTCTGCCTCTCCTCCCCGGTTGGCTTGTCTGGGTGTGTTTGGGGATGTTGGTTGCGCTCAACGAAAAGTAGTTCGGGGAGTGGGGGGGGGGGGGTCTGGTGTATTGCAGTTACCAGAGCTTGCCAGGGCGGTTCTACCATACAAGCGAAAAGGGAGGACGCCGTCAGGAATCCCTTATCCCCCCGGGGGTGGGGGAGGGGGGGGGGGTAAGTAAAGAAATCTTTGGTTTTTTTGTCAAAAATTGTAAAATGCTGTATCCCCGCACCGTATCGCGGCTGCGCAGCATCTGCCTGCCCCGTGCGCACGCCAAACCTACATTGTTTCTCTTATGCACCCACATCGCAGGGCTGCGTCAGGGTGGCGCCTGCAACCCTGCATTACGTGGCTTACGCACCAAAGGAAATTCGTCGATCGCGGTAGCCACCCCACCCCCTACCGCCTGCTGCTGCGGTAATCTTCTCCAGAAAATATCGCTGTCAACAGTTTCCTGCGTGCTTTTTTTCACTTTTCCACTGCCCCCCCCCCCCTAGGGGGGGTCATACACGGTGGGATCTTGTAAATTTTACATGTATAACTACAAGTATAAGGAGGGTGTCCGGTACTCCGGATTTTCCTGATTTTTCCCGATTTTCCGAAAGTTTTGCCACTGGTTGACACAAGGGCAAATTTCGAGCAAAATCCGAAAATCAGGAAAAATCGGGAAAAAACAGGAAATCCAGGGGGGGCCACCGGAGACCCTCCCCGAAAAAATCCGATTTTTTTGGGTCGAAAAAAAAAATTTTTTTCCGACCCGAAAATCTGTATCTGCGGACTGCCACACTCTGAAAAACCGAAAAATTTCCGAAAAAAATCGAAAATTTTGGCCTTTCCTGGCCTGTGTGGTCCCAAAGGGCCCAGGTTGCCCGGTTTTTCTCCCAAAAACACCCCAAAAATTTTTCCGCCGTTTCACCCCCCCAGAATCTAGGAGGGTGTCCGGTACTCCGGATTTTCCTGATTTTTCCCGATTTTCCGAAAGTTTTGCCACTGGTTGACACAAGGGCAAATTTCGAGCAAAATCCGAAAATCAGGAAAAATCGGGAAAAAACAGGAAATCCAGGGGGGGCCACCGGAGACCCTCCCCGAAAAAATCCGATTTTTTTGGGTCGAAAAAAAAAATTTTCCGACCCGAAAATCTGTATCTGCGGACTGCCACACTCTGAAAAACCGAAAAATTTCCGAAAAAAATCGAAAATTTTGGCCTTTCCTGGCCTGTGTGGTCCCAAAGGGCCCAGGTTGCCCGGTTTTTCTCCCAAAAACACCCCAAAAATTTTTCCGCCCTTCGGGCGGCGGATTGGCCGCCTTCGGCGGCGTCGTCGTTTCACTCTGTACTAAGGACGTCGGTAAAGCCGAGCCCTTTGTACAACCGTTTCACTCTGACTTCTGTCTGTCTGTCCTGTGTGCCATCAGTGTGTCCCCGTTACAGTGATTCCGCTCCATCCCATTGAGTGTCTCTCAGTTCTGCTCGTTCTGACCGTGGAGGTGGTCTCCTGCGACTGCGTCGGTTTCTTGGCTGCCCCGTGTCTGCAGTTCCACTTGTGTCATGGACTCGTTGTGGTTACTGGTGCTCTGCAACATTTTCGCTGCTGCTCGTTAGTTCCGTCCCGTTTCATTCCCAGCTGCTCAGGGAGAGCTGCCCTGTGTTTGCCGCAAAGGGCGCTGCTGATCCTTGTTCCTCATCGCGTTGTGACTCCCATTCAGCCTGGCGGGGCAGTCTTCAGCGTTCAAACTACCTGATAGTTCCCGAAGTTCGCGGATTCCGCCGCTCATCTTGCACCATATGGGCACCAAGCCGGCAACGATAGCCTGTTGCGTTGAGGCGCCATCGGCTGTCTCCCGGAGCATTTCCAACCTCACATCCGTGAGGCCACCCAGGTTTGTGGGTTCCATAAAGAACTCAGGCGGGTGCCGCTCTCGTACCCCCGCATGCCTCACCCGCCGCGAACGAGGGAGGCCGCCACGCATGAGGAGCTTCTCTTCGCCACCTCCCGCTGCTCGTCAGTCAGGGAGCTACACCCCGTTTTTTCGGTTGAAGTTTTTTCTGATCAGAGTTGCACCCACCGTTTCTCTCCGTCCAGCCCGAGAATGTCGAACCCTGAAAAATCGACAACACCGCACATCCTGCACCTGAGACGCGGCTTCCTTATCTGAGGGGCCGCGTCCAAATACACGGACTTTGCTAAACTGGACCCAACTCCCCACACCCTTTTTTTTGCCATTTTTTCAAAAAATCCCCCAAAATTTTCCAAATTTTTCAAAAATTTCCTAAATTTAGGACACCCTCCTAATACATGTATTATACATGTATAATACTTGCATGTCAACTATTATACATGTATAATACATGTATATGCCTGAAATATACATGTAAAATACATGTATATCAAGTAAAAATACAAGTATAATACTTGCATGTCAACTATTATACATGTATTTTTACTTGATATACATGTATTTTACATGTATATTTCAGGCATTTACATGTATTTTACATGTATAATACTTGTCATGCAAGTATTATACATGTAAAATACTTGCATGCAAGTAAAATACATGTATTTTACTTGCATGCAAGTATTTTACTTGTCATGCAAGTATTATACATGTATTTTACTTGTCATGCAAGTATTTTACATGTATAATACTTGCATGACAAGTATTATACATGTAAAATACATGTAAATGCCTGAAATATACATGTAAAATACATGTATATCAAGTAAAAATACAAGTATAATAGTTGACATGCAAGTATTATACTTGTATTTTTACTTGATATACATGTATTTTACATGTATATTTCAGGCATGTACATGTATTATACATGTATAATAGTTGACATGCAAGTATTATACATGTATAATACATGTATATACCGTATACGTAAATATTATGGAACGGGCCCATTTTTGGCCGGTCCGTTCCATAATATTTACAGGGCCAGTTGGGGACTCGGTGGTGAGGACGGCTTGTGTCAGGAATCGCGCGAAAAGTGCACGAGTAGGTCCCGTCAGGGACTCTGTATGCCGTCCGATCACCTGGTCCAAGTCCCCGAGTCGCAGAAAGCCCTGTAAATATTATGGAACGAAAAAAATCTGGAACGCCAACCCACCAGCGTTCCAAAATATTTACGTTCCATAATATTTACGTTCCATAATATTTACGTTCCAAAATATTTACGTATACGGTACTTGTAGTTATACATGTAAAATTTACAAGATCCCACCGTGTAAGCCCCCCTAAAAACGTACGAAAACCAAAATTTTCAACATACCATCAGAACCGCCCTAATACCTGATCTGACCCGAAAATCCGACCCATACCCCCCCGGAAACTGTCTGGGGCCCACTTGTGACACCTGATACGCACTTTTGTGATGATTTTTTGGGGTCCTAAAAAATGTACCTCAGTTTCGTACCTTGCCTTTGTACCTGAACCACTCCCGACCGCATTATTTCGTTCTTTGCCTTTTCTGCGGTGGTTCTGGCTCAGGTGGCACGCATGTTGCCTTCCCCAGTGCCTCGGCAAGGTCTTTCTTGACCTGATTAGTGGGAATGTTGTGTTGTTGCGTCAGCAGAATGAGTTCAGCCACCTTCTGGGTGTAGTACTTCGATCGCATATGGGTCATTGTGAGTACTTCGTACGCCTGGGAGGCTGCATCGGCATTAGTAGGCAGCGTTGTAGATGCTTTTGCTTCGTCGATCTTAGCCTGTGAAGGCACGATTGGGATATTGTACGCCCTGAGAGCCGAAGTGGTTATGATTGTGCTGTGTAATTTGCGCCCCGCAGGATATGCACACCACGCAGTCTCGACAACACGTATGAGAGTGTACCATGTGGGGACTCAACAAGGTCATTGGATCGGCATCTGCCTGCCGACTCAGCCCCCACACAGTGCGACCGCAAGGTCGCCAGGGATGTCTCAACGCCAGGGGAATACCCTCCCCTGGCGTTGTACAACCCTACTCTCAACCCTCGGGTCCTCTCCTGGAGGCGGTGGTGGCGGGCCCGCAACGCTTCGTACTTCCGGTACAGACTGAGGTAGTCTGCCCGGCTGACCCGCTCATTGCTTCCTAGATCATCTGCTGCTCTGGAGCTGCCATCACTCTCACTGCCCACATCAGTTGGTGTGGGGGTAGGAGCAGGACGAGTGGGAGGAGTAGGAGTGCAGGTGACATCTTTCTTGGCTAGCAAGGAACGCCGCTTTTCCCGCACGTGCGTGCAGTTGATGCACCACTGCATATATCTGTCGTCACCACGTCCCACTCGCTCTCCTATTTACCCAGCCCGACGGAGCGCCCGAAATAATGTCGCCTCACCGATGTCGTGTGCCGTTTTCTTTTTACGCAGGTCTGCCACAACGCTCTCTGCCGAGACCCCGCACATCTCCCGTTTGGCGAGCGTCTTTCGAGCAAGGTACTCCTCTGCAGCAGCATCTGACACCTCTGCGAGGCCCTGGGCACGCGGCATGTGTTGCTCGGCGTGCTGAGTGAGCGTAGTGACACCCTTCCCTTGCAAAGAACGAAATAATGCGGTCGGGAGTGGTTCAGGTACAAAGGCAAGGTACGAAACTGAGGTACATTTTTTAGGACCCCAAAAAATCATCACAAAAGTGCGTATCAGGTGTCACAAGTGGGCCCCAGACAGTTTCCGGGGGGGTATGGGTCGGATTTTCGGGTCAGATCAGGTATTAGGGCGGCTCTGATGGTATGTCGAAAATTTTGGTTTTGTACGGGCTTACACGGTGGGATCTTGTAAATTTTACATGTATAACTACAAGTATATACATGTATTATACATGTATAATACTTGCATGTCAACTATTATACATGTATAATACATGTATATGCCTGAAATATACATGTAAAATACATGTATATCAAGTAAAAATACAAGTATAATACTTGCATGTCAACTATTATACTTGTATTTTTACTTGATATACATGTATTTTACATGTATATTTCAGGCATTTACATGTATTTTACATGTATAATACTTGTCATGCAAGTATTATACATGTAAAATACTTGCATGACAAGTAAAATACATGTATAATACTTGCATGACAAGTAAAATACTTGCATGCAAGTAAAATACATGTATTTTACTTGCATGCAAGTATTTTACTTGTCATGCAAGTATTTTACATGTATACCGTAAACGGAAAAAGGGTGGACCGTAAAAATGTTCCAAGTTCCCAAAAAAAGGCCAAACGTTCCATCTTTTTTACGGTCCACCATTTATTGGGACTGAATATGGAAAAGACAATGCGTTTTTCGCCCGCGGGCTGGTGGGTTGCGGGGCGCGGACTGCGGCCTCCACGCCGCAGACACCCACACGTAGGCCTCCCGACCTCCCAGCTTTGGACCCTCCCTCCACCACCGCAACCAACACCAGCAAGAGAAGCAAGTCCTCCCTGCGTGTGGAAAAGGCACGATCACCACCACTCACCTCGAGACTCACCCACCACCACACCTCGAGAAGTGTAGTACCATGCAAGGAGCATTCCGGTAGAAGTAAAAGTAGAACCTGCTGCACGAGCCCACAAAAGCAGCCACAGTACGGCAGGGCGCGCAGACAGAAGCTGAGACCACCGGGCTCCCTCCAGATGTAAATTCGTGAATCAGTGCCCGGAAAATTCAGGGAAATCGTACTCCTTTAGTGTAGTACACCCTGCAGTAACTGTGGGAGAACAGTTCCCGGACGATGGTGAGCGCACACTCTGTGCTGAGGCCCTGTGGTGTTAATCCTGCAGCTTCAGTCGTACGATTTCCTTGGTTCCTTCGCGACTTCGTCGCGAAGGAACTCGTAAAAAAACCGCCAAGTCCACGATCCCAACCGTAAAATAGGTGGACCGTAAAAATGTTCCAAGTTCCGGAAAAATCCCATTTGTTCCATCTTTTTTACGGTCCACCTATAGTACGGTTCACCTTTATTACGGTCCACAATATTTCCGTTTACGGTAATACTTGCATGACAAGTATTATACATGTAAAATACATGTAAATGCCTGAAATATACATGTAAAATACATGTATATCAAGTAAAAATACAAGTATAATAGTTGACATGCAAGTATTATACTTGTATTTTTACTTGATATACATGTATTTTACATGTATATTTCAGGCATATACATGTATTATACATGTATAATAGTTGACATGCAAGTATTATACATGTATAATACATGTATTATACTTGTAGTTATACATGTAAAATTTACAAGATCCCACCGTGTATGACCCCCCCTACCCCCCCCCCCCCCAGGGCTGTAAATAAGGTTTGGGGGTCAGGAGTCGGGAGTCGGGAGTCGGTTATTTACAGTCACCTAAGGTACCTGGGGTGGGGGGGTGGGGGGCGGGCGGTCTCAAACCCTACTCAATCCTGCGCGCATCCTGTAGTACTGTGGCTGCTTGGTGAGGCTAGCGCAGCAGATTCGACTTTGCTTCTCCGGGCTCTTAGCACAATGACACGTACTCCACGAACAACAATGCTCTAGGGCAAACAAACCGCGCACGGCCGGGGTTGAGCTGCTTGGCTCCGTGCTGGCGGCAAACAAGGGGCTGTAGGTAAGTCTACCATTCACAGGGGGCAGCCCACGAACAAAAGGGGAGAGGGGAAAGGGGTCGCAGCGGCACTCAGAGAGGCAGTGATAGACTCCTCGGGCGCCATAACGCTGACAAAAGGGGGTCAGGGGAAGGAATAACAGCAAACCCGCAAAAAGGGGGAGGCGGTCGAACCCAGGAGCCGACCTCTCCAACCATATTTACACAACATGATGGGTAACACACAATCTAACTTTCCTCGTCGTCATCGTCGTCGTCCTCCTCATCCTCCTCATCCTCCTCGAGCTCCTCCAGTTCCTCCAGCTCGTCCTCCTCCTCTTCCTCGTCCTCCTCAGGTTCCTCCGCGAAGATGTCGATCTCAGACTGACGAAGTCGCTTGGCGATGTCGTGGAGCGGCTCACTCTCATCTTCGGCCTTGCGCTTCCTCCCACCACCAGGTGCCCGCCGCTGTCTTTCAGCAAAGAATATGCGCATACCCCGGTGGATGAAATCCCGAGTGGCTTCCACATTATCGGGGTCGGGGCCGCAGCGCTTCACAAGCAGCTCGTCGCTCAGCTTCTCCACCCCTACTGTGCTGCGCTGGGCGGGTGTGCGGTTCCGGAGGATCCCGAGGTCCCCCTCGCATGCCGAGCTCGTCGGCGACGCCATGCAGAGTGCCCCGCGAATGGTACGGAGTGTGGGGAGGTAGTCGGGGCGGGAGCACAGCTCTTCCTGGCGTAGCTTCCAGAAGCTGGCAAAGGAGAGCTCTGCATCATCCCGAATCCGGCCCTCCTTGATGTACAGCCAGTGCTCCATAGCAGTCGATGTTGCCTCGGTGTTGTTCATGATGTAGTAGAGGCTTTCGAACTGCTCGTTTGCGCTGCTGTCTGTGACACCGGTCGCGTATGCCACACCTGCCACGAGCGCTGCTGCATAGGAATGATCACAGAGGATGCTCTTTGGGTGCAGCCCTTTGACCAGCTCGCCATGGCATCCAGGCCGCCAGTTCTTCTTCATCTCCCCGAATGCGCGGAGTTGGAGTTGAGCCTCAAGCAGGTAGGGGATCACATTGGCACCCCGTTCTGCGCGGTACTGAGCGACAAGCTGGGGGCGCTTTGCAAGTTCAAAAAACTTGCTGAAATACTCAAGCGCCCGCTTGAACTTTGCGCCCTGCAGCCTTGTCGCGAGCGCCCGACGGGCCCTGGTGCGGGCTCCCTTCTGTGAAGCAGTCTTGTTTTTGGAAGATGCAGCACGGCTGTGAAGTTGGTCGTTTCGCAGATGAGTCACCCAGTGTTCGCGCATTTTTCCCGCCTTCCGCAACGAAGTACACCACTTTGCTTGCCAGCGGATCCGCCACGACCCGCATGGCTTGTACGCGCGCCCCCCTTTCTTCATGACAGCCCTTTTCAAGGTACGCCGCATCAGCCCCGATTGGCGAAAGATGGTCTGCACAGCACGCACCGTATCACTGACGTACTTGAAATCAGGGTCAGTTTTCAACGGCTTTTCCACACAGTTCTGGATGCGATGGCCGACATCCTTGATGTAGAGGGATGGTGCACCGACTGCCTCCTCGATGCGACCATGCAGCCCCGTCTTCTGCCCCGAGATCGCACTTCCATCGTCTGCGATGATGCCGCACAGATGCTGGATTTGAAGACCGTATTCATGAAGAAGAGATACTAACATGTCGAAGAGGGTTTTTCCACTCGCAGAGAGGTCCGCGTCATCACCGTCGGCCTGGTCCGCGTTCGCTGCTGCAGCTTCGATACTCACAAGCCCAAGACAGCGCTCTACAACACGGCAGTCGTCCGACACCCATCGCAGGCGGAACGTGTATGATTCTTCACCACCAACCTCGCTGCCATCGAGGAGCAAAAACAGCGGCATGCCCTCCTGAACTGTTCGTGACACAGACGCGATGGACTCCGCAACGACCATGTTCTTCCACACCTCTAACATCGCCGTGATGTGGGGGCGGTTGAGGTATTGGTTATTGGGAGGGAGTGGAACACCTTGAAGCCGCTCTGCTGCAAGCCCCGCAATGATCGACGCATGCGGCCGCCCCCCCCGGATGTCCACGTACAACCGGGAGTGCCAGGCGAAGAGGCCGTGACGGAGCTCGTCGTTCGTCACTTCCTCCTCTTGCAGCTCGGGCACCACAATCGGCGCTCTGTCACGGCCAGGCGGAGATGAAGCTGCAACGGTTTGCAGCACAGACACAAGCGCAAGCGCTGCTGTGACACACATGCGCGCGGCAGGCCGGCGGTTCAGCAAAGCCTCACACGTCAGGTGGAAGTCACTCGTCTGGTGAGCCACCCGCGACTTTCTCTCATCACCAGGAGTGCGGTATGGGACTCTCCCGTCGATGTAGAGCGTCTTGTTCTTCTGCTTCGGCTTCGCGATCAGCTTGCTGTCGACAGCAGTAACGCACACTCGGCAGTAGGCGTGGCCTTTCTTCTCGTAGAACGTCGGAGAGGGTGCCACCAGGACCGGGGCCTTCGGCCGAGCCCACGACAGAACAACCGGGGGGGGGGGGGGGGTGGGCGCTGCGGCATTCCTCAGCCGGATGGCAAAGAAATGGCCCACGGGCCCCGTGGAGGGGATGAACACCACCGTCACTAAAGGCAGCCTGTGCTCATTGAGCAACAGCTGTGCACTTTGCGGCCCTGTTTCACGCATAAATGTGAGGACCCTGACAGGTGTGACGTGCCTCAGGGACCCCGCCCACCGCTCCACCTCGGTGTTCTTGAGGGGCACTGCCTCCTCGCCGTTGCGCAGCACGGTCGTGCGTGCGGCCACCTCTGCCGTGGAGAGTCCCATGGAACCTCCAGCAGTCGCCCACCATTCGGTCAGGGCGGACCGACTCGGCGCTTGCGGGGTCTTCCCGCGTGCGAGGTGGTCCGCGAAGAAGCACGCGACGTACCCGCACGACAGCGCCATGTTGGATGTCCCAGCCAACCCCCCATTCGCCCGCAGCGCCCCAAACGCTGCGAGCACCTCACTCACGGCAGCAGTATTTGGCTGTGAGTCAAACACTACTGCCTCTACCTGAGGCATGTTGTGTGTCGCAACAGTTGCGTGTGACGTATCTGTGTGGAGTGTGTGTGGGTGTGCACGTGTGCGCTGTGGTATGCTCAACCACCTGAAGGGGGCGGGAACACAACTCTTCTTGGAAGCTGCCAGAATCTGGCAAAAGGGGCGGGAAAGGGGCGCCGTATTCACAGCAGTGGTTTGGCAATGAACTCACCCCAGTTCAGAGACCGGTAATGAAGAAGATGACTGGGAGGCACACACCATGCCCCACCCAGCGGGACCCCCCCACACCCCCACCCACCCATCGGGACCCCCCTCCTCGGGTGTTCCAAAAACCCTTTCTTTTGAATATTTGGAGTCTGTGCGGATCGCAGTGGGGTCATTTTGGCCATGGGGTGCCTAATACTGCACATTCCCTAAGGGAAGCAAGGCAACCCTCCCAACCCCAAAAAATCCGGCCCGAGTCGGGAGTCGGGAGTCGGCCTTATTTACACCCCTGCCCCCCCCCAGGGGTGTAAATAAGGCCGACTCCCGACTCCCGACTCGCGCCGGATTTTTTGGGATTGGGAGGGTTGCCTTGCTTCCCTTAGGGAATGTGCGGTATTAGGCACCCCATGGCCAAAATGACCCCACTGCGATCCGCACAGACTCCAAATATTCAAAAGAAAGGGTTTTTGGAACACCCGAGGAGGGGGGGTCCCGATGGGTGGGTGGGGGTGTAGGGGTCCCGCTGGGTGGGACATGGTGTGTGCCTCCCAGTCATCTTCTTCATTACCGGTCTCTGAACTGGGGTGAGTTCATTGCCAAACCACTGCTGTGAATACGGCGCCCCTTTCCCGCCCCTTTTGCCAGATCCTGGCAGCTCCCAAGAAGAGTTGTGTTCCGCCCCCATCAGGTGGTTGAGCATACCGCAGCGCACACGTGCACACCCACACACACTCCACACAGATGCGTCACACATGTGACGCAACTGTTGCGACACACAACATGCCTCAGGTAGAGGCAGTAGTGTTTGACTCACAGCCAACATAGCTCTCAGTGGGGCCGTGGATGGTGTGGATGCATCCATGCATGCATCCACGGCATCCAGGGATGCCCGAAAATGTCAAAAAATGGATTTTTGATTTGGCATACAGGCATTCATCCACTGCAGGCAGGCCTGCATGCAGGGCTTCGGAGCTCCAGGCTGTGTGTGGATGCATCCACAAAATTTGTGGATGCATGCGCTGCATGCACGGGAAATACTGAGAGCTATGCAGCCAAATACTGCTGCCGTGAGTGAGGTGCTCGCAGCGTGTGGGGCGCTGCGGGCGAAGTGGGGGGTTGGCTGGGACAGCCAACATGGCGCTGTGCGTCGCGTGCTTCTTCGCGGACCACCTCGCACGCGGGAAGACCCCGCAAGCGCCGAGTCAGTCCGCCCTGACCGAATGGTGGGCGACTGCTGGAGGGTCCATGGGACTCTCCACGGCAGAGGTGGCCGTACTACAGGATGCGTGCAGGATTGAGTAGGGTTTGAGACCGCCCGTCCCCCCCAGCCCCCCACCCCAGGTACCTTAGGTGACTGTAAATAACCGACTCCCGACTCCCGACTCCTGACCCCCAAACCTTATTTACAGCCCTGCCCCCCCCCCTGTGCCAATGCATCGCATCGTCATCGCGCTGCCACAGGGATGCAGGTGCCGAAACTAGAACATCCTCCGACGGAGGAACGCAATCTCGTCGGGGGGTGGGTGTGTGTGTGTATGCGTGGCCACGCTTTGTGTGGGGAGATCCTGCGCGGACCACACCCCACCTTGTGTATGTGTGTGTGGGAGGGTGAGGTGGGAGGATAGCCCGTATGTGCAGTGGCTTCCCGGTAACGAGTGTTCACCCGTTCGTTATCACTCATCAATGACCAGCCATCTCGTTGACGAGAAGGCTGTGGTGGGTCGTGTTTTGATGAACCAGAGGCGCCCACGCCCACTGGGGAGGCCATGTGCTTGCTGTAGCACTGGCTGGTGTTTGGAGCGCGCCCCTGCATTTGCGGATCAGGCTTGCTTGGTCCAGTGGCTGTTGGGTGGCTTGTTATGATGTAGCGGTGTAGCGGGGTCACAAAGCCCTCCTCCTTCCCCAGTGGGCCATTGGAGGGAGACTCGCAAGAAGGACCGAAGAGTGGTACTGTGGTGTTCTTTACCCGTGCCGATGCAAAATCTGCGGGTATTTTCTTCTGTGGCTCAATATATCACAGGGGTCGTGCCGTTTGTTCGGCGGACATCACTACGTGGCAACGGGGTGTTCTGTCTTGTATTCAGGTTCGATGTGCGGATGAGTGGGGGGGGGGGGGCTAGCCACAGCTGTCGGCAGGTTTGATCGTGGGCTGCACACTGGAGGGAGTTTGTGCAGGGCAGGGGAGGGGTGGGTATAACGCGCAGTCCGACAAGTGTAATACGCAACCCGGGAAAGATGATCGCGTTGGCGCTCAGACACAGCCACTTTCTGTTGTTCCGGCGGTCTGTTTGTACACGCACCCGTGCATGTCTGGCGAGCAAGGGTGCAGAAACCAAACAAAGTAGTCATGTCAATGTGTCGAGAAGCCACCCTCCTCCACGCCTTGAGAGAATCTGTCCGAGTGCAGGACACGGTCCCAAAGTCACCATGGCATGGAATACACCCCGTCTATTGCTGTGCCGTGAGCGTGTGACGATCATCATGGTGTGGGTGCGGTCCATTCAGACAGCCGCCGCAACATGATAACACACATACACACAAATCACTCCAATCCCACGCACCTTGTGTGCGGACGACGATGCTTCAACATGCACCACCATCTGACTGCACACTCCTGTGCCACCCCTCTGGATGTCTGGACAGTGACGACACAACAGGATCGGTACTATCTGACCGCACTCTGTGCGGGCTGAATACAAAAACCTGAAGAAGATCAAAAGCTTTGTCTGAGTCCGTCTGTGCACTGCTGTGCAGTCCGAAGCTGCAGTTGCATTGGCAGTTGCTGCCATCTGGGAGGGAAGATGCAACATTATGGTGCACGGCACACCGGGCATGATGACATCGCACATCAGTTCATCTTTGTAGGTTGGGACAACTGACTCCCCACGGGGACGTGCAGAGGACGCTACAGGATACAACTCCACACTGACCCGCTTGATCAATACCAAGTCACTGGACAGCAGTCCTTTCACGACACACCTCACCTTCAAGAGTTTTGCACACCACCTTCGATCACACCCTTGCGAAGGCTATGCAGGTGACTTGTCCTCTCTGAGATATCGTACATTGCGGCACACAGCACAATCATACTCACTATCATATCACGCACTCTCGAAGCACTAATCTCGAACATAAAGCACAAGCAATACACCAAACAACGACCGTCAATTGGGTTGGGAGGCATCTGTCCCTGTGATGCACAGCTCCCCGCTGGACGTGCTCGGAAAGCAAAGCTGCAGGGCACGCCCTGCTGCGTTACTCATATCCATGGCCGCTCTGCGAGTGCCCGCAAGGGACGTGGGCAGCAGCGTCGAACCATGCGTCACACAGTCTCGCGATACCAGCGAATGGCAGTGTTCTGCCACGTCACAATACAATACAATAGAACAAGAGGCAGCACGTGGTGCAATTCTGCTGGGCACAGCTGTCGGTGCCGTGCTGCAGCGGGAAACATCTCGGAGAATATGAGGGTGTGTCGGGACGGAGGTGTGTGGGTCAAGGCGGTCATAGCTAGTGGGGACACGTCAAGTGTCTGTTTCACAGCAAGAGCTTCGCTCACCACCTTGGATCACACGCATGCGAAGGGGAAGCGGGTGATTTGCTCCGAGACAGTAGTGTGCAAGGGTGACATTTGTCCGTCAGGAGGAGAGGTTGGGAGTCAAATCACGTTCAACCACCTACGCACAAAGGTAACAATCACACAAACACAACAATGAAAGCAACGATGTTCCTCCTAGCCATTGGATGCGCGACCTTGGCCCACGCAAGAGGCGTGTGTGATCGTGCAGCCTTCTGCGGTGGCATCGCAAACAAGGCCTGCAAGACTGGCTACACATGTCTGGATGACCCCGACGACACATGTGATCCCAATAACGGCGGCCGGGACTGCAGCGGGTGCTGTGTGCGTTTGGTGATCCCTGAGAAGTCTTCGTCTGCTGCCGCATCTGTCGACACATGCACCATGTGCGGTGGCATTGCCAACATCCAGTGCTCTGCCGGTTTCACCTGCATGGACGACACCCGCGACAACTGCGACCCGGACAACGGCGGGAGGGACTGCAGCGGGTGCTGCGTGCGTTTCGTTATCCCTGAAACTCCCAAGCCGGCCCCTGTCGACACGTGCACGATGTGCGGCGGCATTGCCAACATCCAGTGCGCTGCTGGTTTCACCTGCATGGACGACACACGCGACAACTGCGACCCGAACAACGGCGGGAGGGACTGCAGCGGGTGCTGTGTGCGCCTTGTGATCCCCGAGAAATCTTCGTCTGCCGCTGCGTCTGTCGACACGTGCACGATGTGCGGTGGCATTGCCAACATCCGGTGCTCTGCCGGTTGGACCTGCATGGACGACACCCGTGACAACTGCGACCCGAACAACGGCGGGAGGGACTGCAGCGGGTGCTGCGTGCGCCTCGTTATCCCTGAAACTCCCAAGCCGGCTCCTGTCGACACGTGCACGATGTGCGGCGGCATTGCCAACATCCAGTGCGCTGCTGGCTTCACCTGCATGGACGACACCCGCGACAACTGCGACCCGAACAACGGTGGCCGGGACTGCAGCGGGTGCTGTGTGCGCCTTGTGATTCCCGAGAAGTCTTCGTCTGCTGCTGCGTCTGTCGACACGTGCACTATGTGCGGCGGCATTGCCAACATCCAGTGCGCTGCTGGCTTCATCTGCATGGACGACACCCGCGACAACTGCGACCCTAACAACGGCGGGAGGGACTGCAGCGGGTGCTGTGTGCGCCTTGTGATCCCCGAGAAATCTTCGTCTGCCGCTGCGTCGGTCGACACGTGCACGATGTGCGGTGGCATTGCCAACATCCAGTGCTCTGCCGGTTGGACCTGCATGGACGACAGCCGTGACAACTGCGACCCGAACAACGGTGGCCGGGACTGCAGCGGGTGCTGTGTGCGCCTTGTGATCCCTGAGAAGTCTTCGTCCGCCGCTGCGTCTGTCGACACGTGTACGATGTGCGGCGGGATTGCCAACGTACAGTGCTCTGCCGGTTTCACCTGCATGGACGACACCCGTGACAACTGCGACCCCAACAACGGCGGCCGGGACTGCAGCGGGTGCTGTGTGCGCCTCGTTATCCCTGAAACTCCCAAGCCTGCCCCTGTCGACACGTGCACGATGTGCGGCGGCATTGCCAACATTCAGTGCGCTGCTGGTTTCACCTGCATGGACGACACCCGCGACAACTGCGACCCGAACGACGGCGGGAGGGACTGCAGCGGGTGCTGTGTGAGTCTGGTGATCCCTGAGACGTCTTCGTCTGCCGCTGCGTCTGTCGACACGTGCACGATGTGCGGTGGCATTGCCAACATCCAGTGCTCTGCCGGTTGGACCTGCATGGACGACACCCGTGACAACTGCGACCCGAACAACGGCGGGAGGGACTGCAGCGGGTGCTGTGTGCGCCTCGTTATCCCTCAAACTCCCAAGCCGGCTCCTGTCGACACGTGCACGATGTGCGGCGGCATTGCCAACATCCAGTGCGACGCTGGTTTCACCTGCATGGACGACACCCGTGACAACTGCGACCCCAACAACGGCGGGAGGGACTGCAGCGGGTGCTGTGTGCGCCTCGTTATCCCTGAAACTCCCAAGCCGGTCCCTGTCGACACGTGCACTATGTGCGGCGGCATTGCCAGCATCCAGTGCGCTGCTGGTTTCACCTGCACGGACGACACCCGTGACAACTGCGACCCCAACAACGGCGGGAGGGACTGCAGCGGGTGCTGTGTGCGCCTTGTGATCCCCGAGAAGTCTTCGTCTGCTGCTCCGTCTGTCGACACGTGCACGATGTGCGGCGGTATTGCCAACATCCAGTGCTCTGCCGGTTGGACCTGCATGGACGACACCCGTGACAACTGCGACCCTAACAATGGCGGGAGGGACTGCAGCGGGTGCTGTGTGCGCCTTGTGATCCCTGAGAAGTCTTCGTCTGCCGCTGCGTCTGTCGACACGTGTACGATGTGCGGCGGCATTGCCAACATCCAGTGCTCTGCAGGTTTCACCTGCATGGACGACACCCGCGACAACTGCGACCCTAACAACGGTGGGAGGGACTGCAGCGGGTGCTGCGTGCGCCTCGTTATCCCTGAAACTCCCAAGCCGGCCCCTGTCGACACGTGCACGATGTGCGGTGGCATTGCCAATATCCAGTGCTCTGCAGGTTTCACCTGCATGGACGACACCCGTGACAACTGCGACCCTAACAACGGCGGGAGGGACTGCAGCGGGTGCTGTGTGCGCCTTGTGATCCCTGAGAAGTCTTCGTCTGCTGCTGCTGCTGCATCTGTCGACACGTGCACGATGTGCGGTGGCATTGCCAACATCCCGTGCTCTGCCGGTTGGACCTGCATGGACGACACCCGCGACAACTGCGACCCTAACAACGGTGGCCGGGACTGCAGCGGGTGCTGTGTGCGTCTCGTCGTCCCGCTTTAGTGAGGTTCTTTTTCCGTTTCCCGCCCAACCCAGACAACGCCAGTATTGTGTCGTTGTCTTGGTTCCCCACCCCTGAGCTTCTTCTGTGGTTTCCGAAACTGCGTCACCCCTGGTCGCTGTTGTTTTTTCCCTTTTGTCCTCCTTGACCCCTCCCGTCCCACACACACCAAGAAGAAAGCTTGTCACAGTGAAAAAGCAGCGCTTTGGGTGACAAACGCAATCTACCTTGCCTTGTTGCTATGACTGTGCGCACAATCACACCAACCTTCATCAGGCAAAACACGTGAGGTTTGTTCACCCGGGCTTGGCGCACAACCAACGCCTTATCTTTTTTTTGCTCTTCCCACCGTGCCAGCGGTGCTGTCGGAGCAGCCTGTATGCGGGGTGTGTCGTTTTTCCTGGCACCCCTGCATGCCTGACGGATCGACCGGCACCTCTCTGCGCACTGCTGCTGCATGCGCTTTGCCTCTCTTTTGCCGATGAGCAGTGTGACGGCTCAGGCCCCTCGGAACACTCCGATGACCTGGCGCTGTCCCTCTGTCCCCATGACCTTCGTGTGAGGACGTGTCGCTTTGATTCCCTTTGCCTTGCAGGCACACTGATGCGCTGGAGGAGGAGCTGACTGTGCTGTGTGCTGCCTCTGTCTTCGGAGGTTGCCATGCGGTGTCGGCCTCCTATCTACCTGCTTTGTATCGCGTGTGCCCTGCACGTTATGCCCCCTCCCCTTGTGCCCTCACCATTGCTGTCCTCTGCAGCACGTTGTCGATGGGAGACTGCCAGAAAAGCTGTTGCTGCCTGCCTGGGTATCACCCCATGTGCACGGCGTGCGACGTGAAGAGCAGCCCCTGTACGCGTGCCCCTGCTGAGTGCGCGTGTCGCCGCCAGGTGTTGGTGTTGAGCCGTGTGCCCTGTGATGTGCCGTAGGCAGTTATCGGATGTGCTGTCCCTGTGCTGCATGTCTGCATGCCCTGTCTGTGGTGTGTCTCTTCCTCAAGCATCCATTTTGTGTGTGTTGGAGTGTTGATGTTCTTTGCTTTGCTTTGCTTTACCTTGGAGGCACCCTGATGCGCTGGAGAAGGAGCTGACTGTGCCGTGTGCCGCCTCTGTTTTCGGAGACTGCTGTGCGGTGTCTGACTCCTGTAGCCGTTGCTCGGGTGCCTTGTCTGTGCGTTCACCCGCACGCGTTGTCACTTCTTGCTTTTATGTGTTCTTGCAAGCATCCTCGCTTCCGTACGAAACCTTCGGTGTGTCTCTGGGCAACTCGCCCACTGGCCCACCTGGACGCATGTCCGACAGCCGCAGTCGCTGACCGCAGCAGAAGCCCCACACGCCCCGCCCTGTTGCCTGCCTTGCCTTGCCTGCTGGTGCTGTGCCGCCACACATGAGGAGGACCTGCCACTGCCTTGCACCGTGATGACTCACATACACACACAAATCACTCCAATCCTACGCACCTTGTGTGCGGACGACGATGCTTCAACATGCATCACCATCTGACTGCACATGCTGCTGTCTTGTCTCACTTTGTGGGATCCCATGACATCTGCAAGAGTTTTGCACACCACCTTCGATCACACCCTTGTGAAGGCTATGCAGGTGACTTGTCCTCTCTGAGATAGCGCACGTTGTGTCACACAGCATCATCACAATGATACCACTCACTACTCGATCTAAGCGCTAGTATGAACATAAATCCAAACAACGACCGTCAATTGGGTTGGGAGGCATCTGTCCCTGTGATGCACAGCTCCCCGCTGGACGTGCTCGGAAAGCAAAGCTGCAGGGCACGCCCTGCTGCGTTACGCATATCCATGGCCGCTCTGCGAGTGCCCGCAAGGGACGTGGGCAGCAGCGTCGAACCATGCGTCACACAGTCTCGCGATACCAGCGAATGGCAGTGTTCTGCCACGTCACAATACAATACAATAGAACAAGAGGCAGCACGTGGTGCAATTCTGCTGGGCACAGCTGTCGGTGCCGTGCTGCAGCGGGAAACACCTCGGAGAATATGAGGGTGTGTCGGGACGGAGGTGTGTGGGTCAAGGCGGTCATAGCTAGTGGGGACACGTACGACCATCAGTCGTGTCCACCACCCGTTCCGATCTGCCGAGATATGCGACTGCGATGGTGCAGCATTGGTCACACCACACACAGCCATACAATACGGTGGTGTGGATGATGACAACCTTTTCAAGTTCTTGCTTGAGTGCTTCGGCTCGCTGAGGGCAGACATCTCGGACAATGGAGTTACCTCTGACACACACAAACCCACACCACACCCACTTCCGCCTTGTGCGGAACACACCAAGAGTCGAGTGTCTGTTTCATCGTAAGAGTTTTGCACACCACCTTCGATCACACCCTTGCGAAGGCTATGCAGGTGACTTGTCCTCTCTGAGATAGCAGTGTCTGCAACGCAGGCACTGTGCAGGCGTGCACACATGTGTTCCACACAGCCCTCGTCACGTGCTGACAGTACCTACCTCACCGCCGCAGTGTCTTGTCGCTGCGGACGGTCCCTTAATGAGTACGAGATTGAGGAATGGGCAACATATGCAACACACTTGTGCACCCACTCTGCCACATCTTTTGATGATCGTGCACGGCGTAAAACATGGCGGTCATAGCTAGTGGGGACACGTACGACCATCAGTCGTGTCCACCACCCGTTCCGATCTGCCCAGAGCTACGATGATTCTCCCCCCATTGACGGGATGTCAGCGCCTCTTGGTTTCCATTGAGCATGACCCGCGGGGTCCCGCCGACCCGCGGCACACCATACACACCCCACCCTTCTACCAACCTGCAGGTGTCTGAGCACGGCCGTGGCCTGCTCGCCACACACCCGTGTTGCCGTGCGTACCCATCCCCGCGGTGCCCTGCGCCGCAACCTCTGTCGTGTGACCGGCAGGGGAGTATGTCCGCGGGCAAGGCGCGTCTGAATTTCAAAGCACCGCAGCTCACTGTCCGGAAGACCCCTGTTGGCAGTGCGTCTGCTCCTGACGCCTCTCCTGCACATGACAGCGGCCGTGGGAGTGAGCCTCCGAAGACCAGCGCGGATCCATGGACGGACAGCGGTGCATGGGGTATGGCTTGGTGACCCCCTACCCCCTCCCAGCCGCAGTGCCGAAGTGGGTGGATGCTTTCTGACATGCCACTAAAATCAAGGGAAACCGCCCTACGAGAGGGCCGCTCGTGCGCACAAACAAAACCCGGACTCTTTGGCAGATGCCTCGCCCCGCGCCGCTGTGGGGGGGGGGGGGGGTGTGCGTGTGTGTTGTGTGTGTTCTCTCTACGATCGACGGATTCACTTCAGCTCTTCTCCTTTTCCCGGCAGTTTGGCAACCGCACAGTCTTACCCTTTTCCGGTGATGTGTCCCTTCTCCCTTCTCCCCCCGCCACCCCCACCCTCTGCAGTGTTCCGCCAGGGCCCCGCGGGCCAGGGCGGCAAGATCTCCGACACAGGCGTGAAGGTTTCGGGTGAGCGCCGAACCACAGCAGGTCCTGGAGGAGCGACACCTGTGCAGCTGATCGACTCGAAGATCAAGCTGGAGAACCTGAAGGTGATCCGGTTGCTCGGGAAGGGGTCCGCCGGGCAGGTGAATCTTGCGAAGGACGTGCACACAAAGGTATGCGGCCCGAGCTGAGCCTTCGCTGTGGACCATCTTGTTGCCCCTTTTGGGCGATCCATTTCCTTCACGGCATGCAGGAACAATATGCGGTGAAGACTGTCAGCTTTGGCGGGCGGCAGTCGCAGAAGATGTGGGAAGAGGAGACGAAACGCCTTTGGGAGAAGAACCCTTACCTTGTCCAGACCATCCAGGCCTTCACCATCAAGGAGGAGCGCACTCTGGTGTTGATCCAGGAGTACATGGATATCGGGAGTCTGCAGGGGATGCTGTCGCTCTGCAGGGACAACGGCATCAAAATCCCCGAGCCCGTGATATCTGTCGTGACGCGCCAGATCCTGAACGGGCTCCTCTACCTCCACAACAAGCAGTCGCAGAACACTGCTTCGCGTGCCCAGATGCACCGTGATCTCAAGCCCGGAAACGTGCTGCTCAACTCTAAAGGGGAGTGCAAGGTTGCGGACTTCGGGACCACCGCAGAGGTGGCGACGCTTGGGCAGAGCTCGTTCATCGGCACTACCCTTTACATGTCGCCAGAGAGGATCAAGTATGCTGCTGTGTTGGTGTTTGTCAGGTTATCCCTGCGCCTTCCAGGAATTGAGTTTTTGGAAACTGGACAGCCCAACGCGACCCGGCTTACACCCTTCTCCTTCCTATTTGTCGAAATCGTCGGGGGGGGGGGGGGAAGCAGGAGCTGCCAGGAAGCTGCCTGTAGATGAAGGAACTGCCCCATCAGCTCAATTGCATCCTCCACAACTCTATTCCTCCACAGGGGCGGGCGGTACAGCACCCCTGCCGACCTGTGGGCAGCGGGCATGACAGTCGCAGAGATGGTCCTGGGGAGGTATCCCTTTAACGAGTCGCTGAACTTCCTGCAGCTGCTGCAGGAGATCACCAGCGTGCGCTCCTTGAACCTACCCGAAGCCTCTGAAGAGCTTGTCAGCTTTGCGCACGCTCTCATGAAGCACGATCCTGGCCAGCGACCGACTGCACAGGATGCACTTAACCTGCCCTTCATCACGGTATGCTTGAGAGTCGGTGACACAGGATACATAAAGATAGGGGGCCAGTTGGAAGGTTGCTTTGAGGTGAGAGGCAGCTGTATGCAGTACACTGAGGTGCCGACTGACACCCGTGAGGAAGCCAGTCTGCTGAATCGTTGAAGTGTTGTCATCGGATTCATCCATTGCTCCCCTAAAGAGGGTCCGGACTTGCGCCTTTACTTATTAGTGCAAGTTCTTTCCGCAACCACCCCAACCTACAGATACATAACGATGTCCCGATGTCGGAGCTGTCGTCCTGGCTTGAGAAGAATATCAAGCCTCTGCAGAAAGATGACAATCCGCCCGTGCAGGGCTAGTCGTCACCTGAACTCCCGCAAACCACACGCATAGAAGGTGTGAGGTTGGGGCCAGGGGAAGTCGAAAGCAGCCCCCGTCTCCTGGCTCGCTCGCTTCCCATGGCTTTAGAATAAAGGTCTAGCAACAGATGTGCGACGGCTTCAAGCCTATCTTTTTTTATTATTTTTGCTTCACGTCGGCAAGCCGATGTAGGGCGGTGGGCCCCCGGGCTGTCATTGAGCCTTCAGAAATCCACAAGTCTTGCTGTGGTAGATGGTTCAGTGTCAATCCTCTGCTAGTGCCACGCATTGTTGGCAGCGGCAATGATTTCCAAACCGCGCGTCGGTGGTCAAACAACCAAGCCAGGGGATTTCGCTGTGTCCCAACAGTTGCAGTGTGGCACCCTTTCGTGACCAGGTTCACGAGAGAGCTCAGCATTCTGCCACAACAGAGTGAAGTAACCCCCAAGGCCTCTACTGTTGACGCCCCTTCGGCAATAATTGAAGCAACACAATACCAAAAAAAGCCAACACCCCGCACCGCGATTTTGCCCCATTAAACAGGCGCTGTGTGCAGCGAGAAAAGTCCGCTTGCCAAACAGTGGACACCAGCAACAGCATATATCAGTAATGGGGACGCAGCGGTGTGGCGCAGGTGGTATGGGTGCAATAGGCCAATCTTTCCATCCGTCTCTCTCTCTTTCTCTTCCCGGCTTTATTGCTCCTGGTGGGCTCGTCTCAAAAACAACGATTGGGTGTTGGGTGGTGGGGTGCCTTGGGTCTCCCGTGCGCATCACAATTCGAGCCTCTCTGGCAGCAACGTTTAGGTGTCACGCTGCCACAGGTTTTGCACAGAACAGAAGGGCCCCCTCACTGCCCCCGTTTAGTTTTTGATGTGCTGGTTTGTGGTTATCCGTTAAAGCGGCTTCTGATCTCGAGCATATATCCCAGCGCAACAATAAGCTTGTGCGCATGAAATACGCCCGAGACACGCATCAGTGGTGAGATGCCAGCATTAGGTTCCAGTTGTATGTGTGTGGGCAGTGCATAAAGAGCTGCATCCTCAGTGTGTTCCCGCTGCACCAAAAAATATTCACGTGTGTGTGTGTCGGTCAGAAAGGTGGATCGGGTGCGGAAAGAATGCAATGCACGTATTAGAATTACAGTATTTTTTGACGCTATCTTGATGACTACATACCCCGTCCCATCCGGCGAAGTCCTGCCCCTTCTGTGTTCATCGCAGGATGCGGGCAGTGCCTTTCTTTTGGTGGCAGTCCGAGCAATCGTGCAGCATCTTAGCTCTCAGAGCTCGCGACTTCTTTGCCAGTGCCAGAAGAAATGCCGCTGAAAAAAAAAGAAACAAAATTCAAGTTGAATCAAACTCTTCACTCCTCCTACAAATTACCTCCCTCAGATCGCCCGATGGCTAAGATCGGCGCAAAGCAGACAAATTGAAACAAATCACCAAAAAAAAAAGACCAGCCGCACACGATACGACGCTCCAATGAGTCCACGTCGAGCGAGATGCAGGTATATGAATCGCGTCTCATGATCTTTGACAGGCTCGTATGGTGTTGTCGACAGGAATCACTCGCAAACAAGGTCATGGCCATCAGGTTTGCCTTGGAACGAAGTTTCATTCCGGCTATGAGCTGATTATAGTGTGAATTTATTCCGAAAGGCCGTGCAAGTGCTATTTCGCAGGCATCTTTGTTTTGAAAGGGGCCTGGCGTCACTGGGACAGATTGCGCTTGCAGTGGGCCCGGGTACCAGCCGAACAATGCCGTGCTCTCTGGTGAGGCATCGACATGAAGAACTACCAGGTACGGTCCTGCCGGAGCAATGTAAATTGTATCAACATCGATGCATGCCAAAGGTGCACAGCTCCCTGGAGTGAGTGTCCTGGCCTTTGGTTTGTGTGAGTTGAGCGGCTGAGTATCCATCCACTATCTGAAACCCAATGCATAGCAGGCCATTGATCGTCATAACAAACAACCGGTGACGTTACAGCTCTTCGAAGGTCTGGAACTGCACTGCTGCCAACCGAGTTGAATACTCTGAAGAATGGGCAAGGCGAACACGAATTGGCACAATGGCTGTCCGAGGGACCGGCTAGTTTTAGCACTGCCACCCCGTATCTCGCCTGAAATGTGCGCCTCGCACCCACCCCCCCTTCCAAGACTGTGAGCGGCAGTGGGCCACATGGCCATCAGGCCAGTGGGCCGTCCGCCTTGCCCTCCTTCGCCCCGCCCCCCCTCCCACCCCGTCCCAACTCCACACCCCACCCCGCCCCTCTGTTCCTGGTCCTTTCCTATCATCTGCTTCTGTCAGTTTCCAATTTTATTCCCAACTTTTCTCCGGTGTTCCTGAAGGAAATGTGTACGGGGGTGGTGGGGTGGGGTGGTGGTATTGCCAGAGAGAAGTAAGCCAGTGATCTTTGCCTGCTGAATATGCAGTCTTCACCTCCGGTTGATGTCACGCAATCGTCGGCCTGGAGGACATACCCCGGCCACTTTGAGGACACCCAGTAGTGCATCGCAGGGTGGCTTGCTGACCAGCGGCAGGCTGCCAGACTTTCAAGTGCGGGGCAGATGCGTTCTTCAAGGAGGATCGATGGGAACCAATGGTGCAACTTTCAAATCGCCTTGCGCTTGAATGTTGCATTTCTGAGTGCGTGCGATGCGTGGGAATGTGTACTTCAATGTTGCTTTCGTGATACCCCAGCACAGCTGTGCGCAACGTGCAAATTCTGGCGGGGTGCAGTGAAAATCAGCCGGCACAGAATGTTTAGCACATATGTCGCGGTGTGGTAGCCATTTTGCGCCGAAGGAATTGGCGTTGCAAATCAACCTTTACATCAACAAGAGTTCTTTTCAAAAGGACAGGCGGGCAGCGCAGTTTAGGTGGAGCCGAACACCCCCGCCCCTGTTACAGTGGGACCCCATTTCTGCCTGCTGGTATCGTATGCAGTGCGTATGGAGTTCGTCACCACCGCCCTCCTCACCCCTCCGGCCTTGCACGACAAATCAACAGTCGGATACTCTTTCCAATAGAATTTGGAAGTGACCGGGCATCACAGCGAACACCCGGCAACGCGATGCATCGTTTGCTCTCGAGGGTGGAGGGGCTGGCACATCAAGAACACGGCATCTGATCTGAGCCTGATTTCATCAGTTATCACACGCGATCAACATGCGTGGGTGATGACGTCCTGTGTTATGTGGATACTGTCTCAAAATCAGCCTCATCCACCAGGGCGACGTAGTAAGAAATGTTACCAATCTTGTTCAGAGTGTTCAGAAAAGCACTGCCCCTTGGCCTTCCTCGGTGTTAGGGGTGGTGTAGCTCCGAAGAAATCCCAAAGTGTAGTTTCGCAAGAATTCGGTTTTCGGGTTCACCAACATACAAACCAATCGGGAGAGGCATCGAGCGACGGGCACACGAAGAAGCGGCAGCACTCACAAGCGCCACCTTGTCTCGTGTCCCCATCCTCCCACCCTTATCTCCTCACACCCTTTCCATTTTTACTAGTTACGAGCGACGAAGCGGAGCGAGAAGTTGCAAAGTAACGAAGGAAATCGTATGACTGAAACTTTGGGATGATCACCTTCATGCCACTCCACAGGGCTTCAAACACGCCATAAAGACATCAGTGTAGGCCCAGCAAAAGGGTAGCCCGGATCTGTTTTCCGCAGTTGCTGGGCTAAGGCCTTTCCAAGAAAGCGGTGCATGCGGTTGTTGGGGCCCCCGCTCCCTCCCCGACCCACTGGTTTGCTGGTGCGTTGAGGATATCGCCGATGTTAGCGGCTGGTTCATTGTTGGTTGGGTGTCATTTCCCCTTCTTCTCCAACGAAGCTGCCCTCGGTGGAAAAAGGTGCAGCGATAGACTAAGAGAAATAAAATGACATGGTGGCTGCCGGCACACACAGCCTTTGTGCCCGAACCACAGCACACTTTCGCAAGGCGTTGCTTTGACACCAGGGCCCCCATCAGTGTACCTCCGCTTTTGTGCAGCACATAACAGCCTTCAGAGCAGGCTTTGGTGCAAGGGTTCTGGAAGAAAAGTGTCACTTCAACTCTGCCGCTCTTCCTCTACTACTTGGTACTTCGTTTGATGCGTTGACGCTTCCACACACACTTACAAACCCACTTGCCTGATGAAGGGGGTGGTGTGTAGAGCACGTTTGGCAGAGCTGAATGACACTTTCCGCGCGAAGGTCGTGTGCGTAAAAAATATTTCGTTAAAAAAATGCGGAAGGGAACTGCGCAACAAATCCACCCCTCCCCAATGCGACGATTGTGTTCGTTTGGGCTCTTGAGGAGTCGTGTCATAGATACGAAAAATAGCCTGACCTCCCCCCTGATGGGAAAGCCCGTGGCAGGGGGGGGGGGGTATCGGGTTGGGGGACGGGAGGGACAATCAAGTGGATTTCTTCAGAGTTCGTCGGGAGAGAAGAGAATGGCACCCCACCCCTTCCCCCCATCCTCCTTCGGGTTGCGAGAAGGGTGGCTGGGAGACTTGCCTTTGCCTTCACTCTCGAGAATCAAACCGCCCCCACCCTCGTCCTCGCGGGAGGGGCACTGCTGGGGAAGCAGCAGGAAACCGTGGCACAATAATGTTTCAGAATCGTTCAGTACCTACCAACCGCCGTTCTCCCGTCGAGTGGCTCGTCGGCCGATTTGGTTTTCACTCCAACACCCTGGCCGGCTGCAGCCCCGCTCTGCTGTACCCTGAGTAGGGCCCGTGTGCGTGTGTGTTGGAGGATTGGGGGCTTTTCACGGGAAATGAGTTGAATTTGCCGTTGCTGCCCCACCCACCCCCACCCCCACAACCCCTCCTGCCACCGCCACCTGTCCTGTTGGTCCTTTTGGCCGCCCTGTCTCGACGCCGCCTGGCATTTTGCTGAGGGCGCGGCGGTGCTGACAGATTTGGTGGAAAAAAAAACCCATGCTGGGGTAATCAGGCTGGGGAAAAAACAACAAATCACAACAAATCACACCCGATCGTCAGCTGATTGAGGGTGTGATATGAGGGTTCTATCCAACAAGGATATCAAGGCGGCACTTTCAAAGTCCTGCCAAGGACAGCGCCACGTGGGTGTGTGCTTCTGATATATGTTATGTCATCATGTGAACCCTCCCCAGCGTGTGCCAACATCCCTGACACGCTCACGAAAAGCATGACACGGAGAAAACAGGTGCCGAAACAACCTGCCGAGCACACGGGTGGTGCCACGTTGATCCACGCAGCGATCTCCCATGACAGGAAGCCTTGTCGCCACGGCAGAGTCGCCGCAGACTGTGGGAGAGGTGTCGCCAGTCACCTTGAGGTTGCAGTGTGTCATCAGGCTAAGACCCGTGCCCTCTTCACCTCCCCCGTTAGGTTGCTCCCATATCGTTGCCTGCTTTGGGGCCTGAAGGACATAGGGGTCCAGCAGGCACTTGAGCATCGCAAGGCATGAGTGGCTGTTTCAAACTCCTGGTGCAAGCACCCGTCATGGTCTGGGGAAGCCCTCCCAGGTAGTTTAACGTCTTGCCCAGGACAACAGATCACACCTCATCACAACTCATCACAACTCATCACAACTCATCGTCGTCAGCTGATTGAGGGTGTGATATGAGGGTTCTATCCAACAAGGATATCAAGGCGGCACTTTCAAAGTCCTGCCAAGGACAGCGCCACGTGGGTGTGTGCTTCTGATATATGTTATGTCATCATGTGAACCCTCCCCAGCGTGTGCCAACATCCCTGACACGCTCACGAAAAGCATGACACGGAGAAAACAGGTGCCGAAACAACCTGCCGAGCACACGGGTGGTGCCACGTTGATCCACGCAGCGATCTCCCATGACAGGAATCCTTGTCGCCACGGCAGAGTCGCCGCAGACTGTGGGAGAGGTGTCGCCAGTCACCTTGAGGTTGCAGTGTGTCATCAGGCTAAGACCCGTGCCCTCTTCACCTCCCCTGTTAGGTTGCTCCCATATCGTTGCCTGCTTTGGGGCCTGAAGGACATAGGGGTCCAGCAGGCACTTGAGCATCGCAAGGCATGAGTGGCTGTTTCAAACTCCTGGTGCAAGCACCCGTCATGGTCTGGGGAAGCCCTCCCAGGTAGTTTAACGTCTTGCCCAGGACAACAGATCACACCTCATCACAACTCATCACAACTCATCACAACTCATCACAACTCATCACAACTCATCACAACTCATCACAAAAGGGTCACAAGTCGTCACAACTGGTCGCAACAAATCACAACTGGCCACAACAAATCGCAACAAATCGCAACAAATCACAACAAATCACAACATTTGGCGTTGTGATTTGTTGTGATCGGGCCCGGTTCCTCACGGTATGGTCCTTCGGGGCCAGGCTGCGATGCCAGCACGCTAACCCAAATTGCAATACGATTTGTTGTGATTTATTGTCCTGGGCAAGACGTTAAACTACCTGGGAGGGCTTCCCCAGACCATGACGGGTGCTTGCACCAGGAGTTTGAAACAGCCACTCATGCCTTGCGATGCTCAAGTGCCTGCTGGACCCCTATGTCCTTCAGGCCCCAAAGCAGGCAACGATATGGGAGCAACCTAACAGGGGAGGTGAAGAGGGCACGGGTCTTAGCCTGATGACACACTGCAACCTCAAGGTGACTGGCGACACCTCTCCCACAGTCTGCGGCACTCTGCCGTGGCGACAAGGCTTCCTGTCATGGGAGATCGCTGCGTGGATCAACGTGGCACCACCCGTGTGCTCGGCAGGTTGTTTCGGCACCTGTTTTCTCCGTGTCATGCTTTTCGTGAGCGTGTCAGGGATGTTGGCACACGCTGGGGAGGGTTCACATGATGACATAACATATATCAGAAGCACACACCCACGTGGCGCTGTCCTTGGCAGGACTTTGAAAGTGCCGCCTTGATATCCTTGTTGGATAGAACCCTCATATCACACCCTCAATCAGCTGACGATCGGGTGTGATTCGTTGTGATTTGTTGTTTTTTCCCCCAGCCTGATTACCCCACATGCCGAAGGCAAGGCAAAGTTCAACCTGTGTCTCCTGCATATGCAGAAGAACGAGCCTCGTGCGCTAGCCCCACCGAGCAGCCCTGAGGCCCGCAGGGTCAGGGCGGTGTGCGGCGTGTCTCTCCCTCGCCCTGCCCCATCGTCTCCCTCTCCCGTATATCGATGTCACTGATGACACGAGTCTCTCGGAGACAGCAATTCACTGTGACCTAGGAGAGCGGGAAAATATCGTCCCCATCTTGCGCAGTCCCTTGGCATCAGTTGCCAGGGTCGCGCGATCCGCAACCAAAAAGGGGTGAGGAGGGGGGGGGGTGGTGATGGTGGTGAGAGAGAGAGAGAGAGTCGGGTGCCTCCCATGTGTATTTGATGTGCATCCTTTTCCAAACCCCAAACCAACGTATGGCGTTCCGTGTGGGCTTGGGAGGAAGGGGGGGGGGTGGTGGTGGTCTGTTTCTATTGCTGTTGGGGGGGGGGCAGGGGGGTGGCGGGTTTCAACATGTGCAGTGTTTCATCTTTTAGAGCCAACCTCACGCTTCCCCCTGAGTTGACTGGATGGACATTTATTTTTTTCGCTATATTTTTTTTGGATTATTTTGCCCCCGGCACACAAAAATGCCCCCGTTCGCAAGCCACAATGTAGATAAAAGGATGCCGTGTGCACCGCGTTCCCCTTTCGCACTTGTGGCATAGATATGTGATTCGTATGTTAGCAGTGATAAACGGGGCGATGTGTGGTTCTGAATGGTTGTGAGATATCTACCCGGATAACATCAAAAATGCCATCAGGAAGAGAGAATAATATCGTACATGTTGGACGGGGTGCTGCCTTGTGTGTGTGTGCATCACCTTGCTGTCGGCCGCATATCTGACCCTTGTCCCTGAGTGGCAGAAGTCCACCAACAGCTATTCATATGGCTTCCACACCGAGAGCCGCACAACTGGAACGAACTTATGAGCCCCCCATCCCCACCACCTCCTCTTTTATCCTTGCAGAACCACGTCGCAGGGTACGTGTGTGAACCAATAACGCAGAGGCCCGCCGCGGTGCATCTTTCGCACAGTGTTGGGTGCTTATAATTCACACGCCTTTCATCGACACGTCAGGTCCCCTCATCACCAGCACCCCGCCCCCCTGGTATCCTGCCTTGGCGGCAGTGGTGCGGGTGTCGGGGGGAGGGGCGACCCCCCCCCTTCACACTCACAGCCGTGTAGTTAACTGGCTCCAAGGTTCTTGAATCCTGGTGCAGTGCAGTGCAGTGTGAGGAACGGTTGGCAGCGGGCAACATCGGAGTTTTCTCGGTGTGTCCGACACTGAGCAAATTCAAAAATCGGTTCACGTGTGCAATGAGTTTCGGGATGGGTGGTGTGTGCCAGCGAACCGGTTCATCTCACTATGCCATGGCACGTCGTGATTGTGGGGGATGCTAAAATCGCTGACACGCCGGGGGAAGGGGGGGGTGGCAGGGCAAAATTCGGAGGTCAAAACCGGTGACAACAATAAAATGCCCACAGGAGAACCCGAAACAGCGGCCCCTCTCGCCGGGGGCTGCTTGAATCACAGCCAGAATTGTTCAAAACCTATTCAGCAAGCCAGGGCAACCTGTTCAAACGCAGGACCTCTGGAGTGGGGCTGTCGCCATCTGTGAATGGAATTCCTTCTGGCAAGCAAAGATTGTGCACGGCACAGCCATGGAGATACCAAAAAAGGCAAAAAAAAATGAAGCGAAAAATATGAACAGAATTGAACGATGGCAAAATGCCCTGCCCGATTTGCACTGCGCAGGGTCCGAAGTTGGGCGACAGGTCAGTCGCCCGATTGCATTTCCGAGTGGCTCTCGTGGTGGTGCGTATGGCGCATGCCACTCAAAAAAACGCGGAATATCTCGGGGTGGGGTGAGGGGTGGGTTGGGGGGGGGTTAGGGGTGCAGGGCGAGATTGGGAGGGGTGGGAGGAGGCCGCATGGCGCATCAACACATAACACCAAGACAACACAACAAAGCAAACTCATACCGGGTGGGGGGGGGGGGCTGAAAGAAGGAGATGCCAAGGACGGCCGAACCCTTGTCCGGGCCAGCACTTGGTAGGCCGAAAACTGCCGAAGAAAAATGGATGGCGAAACGGAAGTGGCGACGCGACGCGTCGGGAGAACTGCGCAGGTTAAGCACCCCCTCCCCCCCCCCCACCACTCCCGGGAGATTTACTTTTCCATTCCCTCTCGACGATCAAACCCCCCCACCACTCCCACCACCCCGTTGAACGATTTGCACGATTGTTGGAGGTGTCAGCACCCCCTGGCGAGAGGGGTCGCTGTTTCGAGTTCTCCTACACATTTTGGTATTCCTACCACCTTGCAGCCTACACAACCACCCCAGGCCAGACGACACGTTTATCTGCCGCACGTACACCTGAGAGGTTGGCCGAGTTCGGTCGACACTGCTTCTCAGCCCCCCACGCGAACCCCCAGGTTCTTGCGAGATAGCACCCACCCCTTGCTTGACCCAGGGAGCGCCGTGGTTTCATCTCAACTCCCACTTGAAGTTTCTCGAGTTCTTTGTTGTCTCCCCCACCCTTTGTGGTTTACCGCCCATTTTTCTGCATTTTTTATCCCAGTTAGCCTGTTGCAAGCGACTCCCGCGGCGTGAACTCCGCGAAGAGGGCCTGTGCCCCCGGCTAATAAAAAAGAGAGGGCAGGAACATTTGCCTCGACAAAACGAAACAAATCCCCTCCTTTTTCTTTTTCTTTTCTTGACCACCTGAAGTTTGTGAACAGACAGCCCACCTATTCCCCCCCCCCCCTTCCCTTCCAACCCCCTCTTTTGGCGCCCAAACAACACGCCCCCCCCCCCCCCATATTCTTTTTTCTGAGCGAAGGCCAATAGCACTCTCCCCTTGATAGCAACGAGCCGACCCTCACATCCCCTTTCACTACTCACCTCACCTCGTTCCCTTCGCCCCACCCCACCCCTACACCCTACCCCACACCCTTCACCCTGCACGGCCCTCTGGGCGCGGATGTCCCTGTGAGCTGCGGGGGCCACAATGGGTCAGTCGCAGAGCCTGCGCGCAGTGGTGCTGGATGCGAGCGGCAAGGAGACACCCGAATGCTGGGCACGGGAGGGCCTGCTGCAGGCCGAGGGGCGTAGGGTGCTGCTGGCCGGGGGTTCTGTGCGGGGCGCCCCCCACGTGGAGATCGCCCGGGCAGGGGAGGGCACGGTGACACCGTCGGGGGTGTTCCTCTACATTGGCATGGCACCGGGTGTCAGCATCCCGTGGCTGTGCGCGGCTCTGCCGGGGTGGCTGGAAGAGATTGGGGGGAACCCGAATGCCGCGCTGCTGATGGTGGATCGGGCCTCTTCCGAGCAGATGCAGCATGCGCGCGAGGCGTTGCGGAAGCTGTTGGCACCCCCGTCTGTTCTTTCCACTCTCGCTCTGTTTGTCTACGCGCCGCGTGAGTGCGGCGTGACCCGCGGCAGGATGCAGCCATGCAATGCTGCTACGCACGCAAAGCCCCAGTCTCTCCCCCACCCATTCACCGTGGTGTCGGTGTCGCAGTCGTCTATGCTTATCTCTCCGTCCAACCCGAATGCCGCTGCAGCACAGACACCCAGTGGGACGGTCCAGCCGTATGAGTTTGTCCCCCTGAACCCGTCGGGGCCGCAGAGCGGGGCGGCAGGCTCGCTTGAGACGGTGCTGCAACAGCTTCAGGTGTGTTGCTTATTGTGTCATCCTGTGAGGGTCTGGGTTGCATGTTTTTTCAACACAACCACCACAACCACCACCCCGACAGGGCGGCACGGCAAGCGCGACCTGCGTGCTGGGGATCAACGGGCGTGAGATGAGCGTGATCCCCCCTGAGGTGCTGTGCCACGACGAGGTGCCGCCCTCCCTGCTCGTGAGCATACAGAGCCAGGCGGGTGTGGGTCTGACGGTCGGGATGGTGCCGCTGTCGGTGCTGTGGCACAGGCCGGAGCGCGAGGAGGAGGAAACAGTTGCCCACCGGCTTGGGCTCCTTCGGTCGTGCAACGAGGAACTGACTGAGCGCATCCATTCGCGGTCACGGCTGATGTGGGCCTGCGAGAAGTCGCCGACACTTTCCCTGCTGTCGCAGGATGCGGTCAGCTGCATCAGTCTCTTCCTCCACAGCCCTGTGCTGCTGCACAGCAACTTCCGCGTGGATCTCTCGGAGCTGTCGCACGCACTGCAGTGGGCAGTGGTGCACGGCATTGTGCACGACCAGCGGGATGCAAACAGTATCCACCCTCAGAATCATCAGACCCCTCCTACCCCGGCTGCTGCCTGACAACGGTCGCCCAGCTGACCGGGTGTGGGGGATGTGCGGTGGTTACGTGGTCCCACCGTGGAAACACGGTTCATCTCGTATGCAGATGAATCATGCAGGGGGTAGCAATCAGCACTTCGTCACGTGGCATGTCATTCAATGAGCAAATATATGCGGCACTGGTGTGACCAGAAGAGCCCCGGATAACAGCGCCCCCTTTTGCAAGGGGCTGCTCGGGGCCTGTCAGCAAATCGTTCAAAATCAACAACCTTCTTCATGATGCTTCCCTCCAGCCCCATCCGCCGCGCGTGGTTTTATATGGTTCAACCCTTGTGGATCTACTGTCGCCATCCTCTACATCCTCTCTATGTTCTTCCTCATCAGCCTCCCTTCGCCTTCAACGACAATCAGAGGGCTGTGTGACGCATGGTTCGACGCTGCTGCCCACGTCCCTTGCGGGCACTCGCAGAGCGGCCATGGATATGCGTAACGCAGCAGGGCGTGCCCTGCAGCTTTGCTTTCCGAGCACGTCCAGCGGGGAGCTGTGCATCACAAACCAATTGACGGTCGTTGTTTGGTGTGTGTTCGTGCTTGTAGTTGTATCCTTGCAAATGAGGTTTGTGGGTAAAAATAAAATATCAGAGGACCTCTCTGGGCACTGCACCATTTATTCCTTCAATTTGTGTACTTTCTGATACATACCATCCTTTTCACTTACTTTCCCCGGTGAACCCCACCCTCCCTTACTCTATTTTTGAGAGTTGGCCGGCTCACAACGCAGGAAAACTGTGCCGGTGCAAATCCTTGCAGAGCTTTACAGAAACAGACTGTGTGTGTGGGGGGGTTCTCGCGAACATACCACCCCCCTCCCTTCGCCTCTTCTCCTTCCTTCGGATTTGCACCGCACAATCCTGGGCTTCCAATCTCCTCACATGTCAACTGTACTTTCCTTTCCTTTCAGCACGCATAGTTCCGCGTTGCAAGCAGCGCGCAACGCGACTTCTCTTGATTGTGGCATTGGCCGCGCAGGTCCGGCGGTGTTTTTGAAGGTGTTTTTGTGATGTTATGGATGGCATTCACCAGGTCTGTGTCACTTGACAACCCTCTCGCGGGGCATTGAACTCACTCTCGGTGAAGCCCAGGTTTATCTCCGTGGTTGTGGTCGGGTCTGTGAGCAAACCCCGTTTGTTATTGTAGGGTACACCACACCAGCGAGGCAGTTGCGACCGAATTCATCGGCGGTCCCCCCATCGAAACCGATCTGCGTACCCCACAGTTGTGAAGGTGTCACCTGTCTGTGCCATGAACTGAACCATGATCACACCACCCTCGGAATGAAAATATGTCACTGAAAAGTCATTCGGAGGGGCAAAGTGTGTGTCATTTCGACTGAAAAGTACTACATTGCCTCCGCACTCTTTCCCCTCTCTTCCTCTTTTGTCAACAGAATCACGGGCTGGGGGGTGTGGAGGTTGGGATCTGCCCATGGCGGAGAGAGGCTTTCTTCCCGCGACTGCCGTGCTGGGAATCGCGCATCTCTCAAAAGAGGGAGATGTGTGGTGTTCTTGTGCGGAGCACTTCGGGACAGCCGATAGTGCCTTGTCTCTCGTGCCCAGTTGTGTGTCCATCAAACATAGCAGCCCTTACCAGGGTTATCGGGTCAAAATATCACCCACCATCAAACCCACTCGCAGGCGTACGCGGATATGCCGACACAATATCCATTTATTGCCGGACGGAGTGATCCCCGACCCTCTGCAGCGCGTGGATACTTCATTGTTTCTAATCTTTGCTACCGCCGAACAACCCCTCCTCGAAACGAATACACACTTGCTATGATGGAATCGATCCGCACGCGCTGAGAAAGAGCGGCTACCGCGCCCCTCGGACACCTCAGGGAAGTGGCCCTGCGTGGCTGGAGTCGGCTTCCTGTTTTTGTGAGCGAACTTGAACATGATCAAAACACAGCAGGGTGCTGTCCTCAGCTGATCTTTGCATGCACGTTCCAAAGCCAGCAAGTGTCGGCCGTTCCGTCTAAAGAACCTAAATAGCTACTTTCCATTGCCCCAACGTAACGTGGATCAAATCTCTCAACCGACGGTCTGCCCGAGGTAGTGTCCGTGACCGCCGCGTCGCAGCGCCTGGTCCCTGCAATGCTTGGGGTCTGCACCTCCATCGAACAGTCTCTCGGGGCGACGGTCCCTCACCTTCACCCTCAAGGGCTGGAAGGTGCACCCCCGATCACTATCTCCGACGATTTTGGCGGTTCTTGTGATTCACAAAAGGGGTCTTCACTCAGGGCTCCGAGGTGTGTTTCGTACATTTCTCCTACATTGTCATGAGAATGCGCTAAGCTTTGTTGAAATTTGCCGAAGAGCGACGCCCCCATCCCCCCCCCGAAGAAGGAACATTCTACCATGAACCAGGGAGGTTTACACCTTTACCCTTTGCATGTTGAGGGCAACATTACCTGCGTTCACACTATATCTCTGCTGAAAAAAATTGTACCGCACGCCGGAGGGGGGCTCTTCGCTTAGAAATGCAGAACGGTGAGAAACGGTGATCTGCCTTAGAAAACTGGCGGTGTAGCATATCAGTTCTCGTGCAGCAGTCTTTCGTGGACTTCTGTACGATGCAGGTCTGCTACTCCACTATTGCCAACGCAGAACGGTGAGAAACGGCATTCTGCCTTAGAAAACTGGCTGCAAAGTGACACAGTGTGACACGCAGTGCCACAGAGCGAAGGCCCCCCGCCACCACTTATACTGTTTTGATCGTTCGGTGCCGCGGGAAACGTTGTGTGCCTTTTGCTGGATCTTGCACTCCCTCCCCTCCCCCACCCTTATGATTGAGAGGTCTCAATGGTTATGTCCCCTCGCGGGGTGCTCCCCCCCCTCCCCGTGCGGGCGTTTTATACTGTCGGTGACAGCTGCCTCGCGATCGTTGAGATGTAATCAATCAGTCCCACCCATCCACCCCTCCAACACACCCCATCAATATTGTCAGGCAGGAATGTCCTGTTCTCTTTGAGCAATGTGATTCAGACATCCATCGTGTAGTTGATGTTCAAATCAAACGAGAAGAGGTTCCTTAGGTAGCGTGGAGAGAGGGCTTCTCGGGAAGCTTCTAGTGTTACTTTAGAACACCAGTCGTGTCGGGAGGTTCCTTAGGGCTCCAAAACCCCTTCGAAAGTGCCGGTGATCACTCACACAGAAAAAAAATCACTTCGGGGTACTACGGATGAATGAGATGCCATTTGACGGTGTTGCCCCTGATCGTGTAGGTGGCGGGGTGTTCATGAGACTGCTCGGGTCAATCTCTGAATGCTCGTGACTGCCGGAACCGAAAAATCAAACAAACTCGGATCCAACTCGCTGCCCTGGCTGTTGAGGTTTAGACCGGGTCTTGGGACTTGCGTAATCCGTTAAGCTTCTCTCTGGCGATGTCCGAACGGCGTAGCATGCCTTTCTGTCCTGTGCCCGGAATCCCCCGAACAGGTGGTCCCGCGTTATTTAGCTTCACATTATTCCCGCCCTGCAACGCACGTTCATTTTCGTAATTTTCAATACGGCCTATCTGTCTAAGTTTCTCCGTCTCATCCCTTCTCCGACCCCCCCCCCCCCCCCCGGAGTTCAGTGGTTCGCGCACTACTGCACAGTCGTGGGTTGGCAGCCGAAACTGCGTAGTAGATATACCCCACTACAAAATACACCTGATTTCCCTTCCTCTCCTTCCGCTATTTATTCGTACAAAAAACAAACGATACAGGAGCACAAAGTGTATGGTGTCAAGGAGAGACTACGTATTACGTACAGACACCTGGTCGTGTTTTAGTGATACTGTGTTGCGGTCCAACCACCAAGCCACTGACAACTGCTACACACCCTCCTATTGTGCATTGATCTGCCTTGTACAACATATCTGGCGTAGTGACTACAAAAAGGACTAACATCGCAAGAAGGTGCTGGGAGATTTACTTTTCCATTCCCTCTCGACAATCAACCCCGGTGTACTCAGGGGGGGGGGTGGCTTCGGGCGAGTTGTTTGGCAACATCCCATTGAAAATGGCTTGGGCTCGGTGTATTTTGCCCCCCCGCCCCTTCTCTCCTCCTCTCTCGCTCTCTCTCTCTGTCTCTCCTCTTCTGACGTCAGTGTTTTCAGTGCGAACAATGGTTATCCCAGACAGAACCTTGCAGGTGTTGGAGCCGCCTCCATGCTCCGGTGGTTAATGCGGTCTTGCGGAAATCGTTCAAACAAGTCTCAATGTAAAACCTGCTGCGACGCACTGCACAGTTCTCTCGAAAAGTGAAAAAGGTGTTGGTTTACAGTGATATCTCACTCAGTGCGCCTCCCCCGCAGTCCGTCACAGCGTTTCACGAATGGATATTAGAGTAGTCGAGTCGCCGGCAAGTAATCTCTGTCCGGTTCTGCCCAGCATCGCAGTAGGGGGCAGGCACTTTGCAGCTCCCGTGATCAGCGGGGTGCTCGGGACCTGCCCTGATTCGCGGCCTCAGCCACTTGTGCTGAGGCCTGTCTTTCCCTTGTTGTTACTGTTCGTCACCGGGCTGTCATCACCCGAGTCATGTTAGCGGAGGGACATCCTCCACCAGCAACCCTTGCACATTCAGCAGTCACTGTGAGTATTCTTCTTTTGCAAGCGACTTCTACCTGACTGGTCGGCATCGCTCAGAACCCCATGTGGTGTTCCTCTCCTTTTGGGGTGATACAGCCTGGCAAATCACAAAAGCTCTCTGGTTGCGGTCAACGAAGAGTGCATCGTACAACTGAAGCTTTGGGGATAATCGCCTACGTGCCTTTTTACAGAGCCTGCATACCTGTTGCACAGAGGCGCTCGGGATTCAGTTAGCCTGTTATTGCAGTGTGGTTGTCCCTGAGAGCGAAAGGAGTACACCTTGATTTTGTCGCGTGCGTCGTCTGCTGTGGTGGCCTGCTGGGGGCGAGAGCACATCTTGCTTCTGTCTGCGCCACAGCCCTAACCCCCTCGGACCCGCTTTTGTTTTAACGTTTGGCATGTGAGGCTGAGTGGCGAGAAGCCTCTTGAATATTCTGTGTGTCGGCCAATACATAATAGAAGTGTGGGGCCTTCATTCTAGGGTGCAGCAAACGTGAAAAGCCAGTTGCGCCACGCTCATACTGACAGCTTGCCGCGTGGGCGAAGGGCTCTATTGGCCTTCAAGCCCAAACCGTGAGGACTGGAGTGTCAGCTCAAGCTCTAGTGTAGAACCTTACACCGGGATGTATGGCCCGAATATACGAAGACCACAGGAGAAACTGGCCTTGGTAGCCAGACACAGCCGACTGAAGCGATGTGTCAGGCACTGCCGATGCTGGTGGCACGCAGAATGAAGCCGCCCCGTCCCCCATCCTTCGGAGACTTGCTTTTGCTTTCATTCTCGACAATCAAATCCCCCATCCTTGAAAAGGCCCGTTTCTTCCTCACGAGGCGGGATCTTGTGGTTATCGTTTGCAAGCAAGGCATTCCAGCTTCCGCCCATCAACACGCCAGCCTGCCCCACACAGGAGACGGGAGGCTGCATGTGTGGCGAAACAGGATGGGTGCACAGCAGAGCCGCAGCGAGGTGTCGGAGATGGTGGTGAGCGAGATGACTGTTGCGTCGGACACAAAGATGCATGCGCGTCACCGGGAAGCGGCGCTGCGCAGAGTCGGGAGCATGTGCCATACACGGGACTTCGCCCAAATGACCATCCCCGTTCTGTGTCAGACGCAGAACACGAAACAGCTGCTGGGGCTGATGCTGTCGCGACAGCTTGGCCTCAGCACAGCTGCCTTTGGCGTCGTGCGCAGCGTGTCTTCTGGGTGCACGCAGCAGAACCGCGCGGAGCTGTCGCGCGACCTGTCAGCAGACCTGCTGGGCATGCTGGCGCAACACGACGCGCACCACCCACGGCGGCTGGAGGACGTCGTGGCGATCCTGGCCAACCTGCTCGCAGCTGACGCCTGCCGCAGCGCCGTGGAGGAGGCGTCCCTCAAACAGGGCAAGGGCGCAGGCCCTGCTGACGCGCTGATGGAGCTGCTGGGCCATGCCGACGCCGCGGTGCAGGTTCATGCCCTGCGCGCGCTGACCGCACTGGGCGACCGTGCGTCGGGCAGGCGCTGCATCCTGCAGTGCTCCATCCTGCCGATCGTGCGGCTCTGCTGTGCGGCGTCGGCTTACGGAGATGTGCAGCACAACGCCCTGCAGCTGCTGGCACGCCTGACCAACGACCCCTTCGTGCGCAAGGTGGTGGTGTCGCGCGGCGTGCTGGCTGCCCTGGCAGGCCTGGTGGCGGCACAGCGCTGGGGCGATGCCGTGCTGACGCGGCTTGTCGCGACGGTCTTCAGCAACTTCTCACAGGGGAAGGGCTTCGGCGGCGTGGACCCTTCGCACTGCGTGCTGCTGTTTTCATCGCTGATGTGCTCGCCACGCCTCGACGGCACGGTGCAGGGCCTGTGGGCCACTGCGAACGCTGTCGAGAGCCCACCGTTCCTCCGTGAGTTCATCGAGTCTGACGGGCTGAAGATTGTATTCGCAGTGCTGCACTGCGGGAAGGAGCAGGTGCAGGTGTGGTATGAGGTGGCGCGCATCATCGCCAACATCGCCAGCGGGAGTGGCGAGGGGCACCGCTCTGACGAGGAGAAAGAGTTTCTCGTGCGCGAGGGTGCTGTCGAGGCCCTCGTGCAGATATCGGGGTGGTGCATGGAGAAGCGCACCGGGGGGTGCCCCGACAACACAGACGACGATGCGGAAGCGCCTGATGACGACCTGCTGGCCCTCTCCGCCCGCCACCTCTGCCTGGTTTTGTGCACGCGTGCCCTGCGGCACCTTACTACCTACGCCTATGTCAGCCAGCTGGTGTGCGACCTGGGTGGCCTGCGTGGCGTGATGCGTGTGCTGGATGCAGAGTGTTCTGGCGAGGGCAAGGTGCACGCGGTGGGCGTGGTGGCCAACATCACGCAGCACGCAGAGCTGAGCAGCCCCGTCCTGGCTGATGGCGGTGTGCTGCACACCCTGGTCCACATGTTGCGCCGTGCCACAGACCCAGCACTGTTGGGCGAATGCGCTTATGCCGTGGGCAACATCGCAGCCAGCAGCACGTCAAATGCAGACGCCATCGCTGAGGAGAAGGGAACCGCCGCCCTGCTGCGTGTGCTGAAGATGCCAGGCTGCCAGTCTGGCATCGTGGTGCACACTGTGCGCGCGCTGACTCTCCTCGACACAGACGAGGCACGGCACGAGATCATACACTCCGGTGGTCTCACCTACCTGATGCACTACGCCATGGAGGGCTCCCCACCGGTGCAGCGTGTGTGCGCGGCAGCCATCCGCCAGCTTGCCGAGATCCCTGAGGACGTGCATCTGCACGGCATGGTGCGGGAGGGTGTGCTTGTCAGCCTCATCACGCTGCTGCGTGTCGACGATGTCCCCACGCAGCGCGACGCTGCCCTGGCCGTGTCAAACCTGACGCGCCTGGAGATCAACAAAGTGGCCCTTGTGGAGCAGAGCGGCATGCCTGCGGTGGCAGAGCTGCTCCACAGCAACGACAAAGACCTGCTGATGTATGCGTTGGGTATCCTCGGCAACATGAGCACGCTGCCCGACACTCTGCGCCAGCTGCCTGAGGCAGGCGGCCTTGTGCGGCGTGTGTGTGAGATCATCACGATGAACACATTTGCCCTCATCCTGCAGGCCTCGCGCTGCCTGTCATACCTCACAGACGCCCCGGAGTATGCCGCTGCAGCCATGGCGTCCCTGCCAGCTGGTGTGTTCGTGGGCCTGGCGCGCAGCCACAACGCCACCCTGCAGCGCTACGCCCTGCAGATCCTCACCAACCTGGCGCGCTGCGAGGCACACTCTGTGGCGCTGCGCGTCGCCTTCCTCCCACACCGGCTTGCAGATCTGCTCCGCGACACACACGACGAGGTGGTGCTGAATGCCGTGCGCTGCCTTGCCCAGGTCGCCCGCGACCCCGAGTCGCACGACTACCTGCTGGATGCGGGTGTCCTGGGGCCCCTCGTTCATCTGGCAAGGCACGCCGCCGCTACCCTTGGCCAGGGCGACATCCACACACACCAGACCACGACACACACCGCCCGCCACACCACGTGCATCCTCGAGGCGGTGCTTGCTGCACTTAAGGCCTTCGCCGCCATCGAGCGCGGCGCAGACGTGATTGTCCACTACCACGACTGCCTGCCGCTGTTCGTGCAGTGCCTCGACAGCCGCTCTCTTGAAGTACGGCGTGAGGTGATCGGCTGCCTCGAGAGCCTGGCGCGCTTTGAGGGCGTGCGGCGCTCCCTGCAGCAGGAGGGCGGTGCGCACAGGATCGTCACGACGCTGCAGAGCTCCACAGGCCTGGCCTCCTCGCTGCTCAGGGGCCTCGCCACCACCTCCGATGTGCTGGCCTCCGACACGCAGCTGAAGCAGCACTTGCTGCAGAAGGGCGTCGATGTGGCTGACGTCACCGTCAGCTTTGGTGACTTCGGGCTCGCCTATGAGGAGCGCACAGACCTGATGACAGGCATGGGCTCGCAGCTGGGCGTGATGCGCAGCAACGTCACCCTGCAGACGACCTGCCTGCGCCTGCTCTTCAACATCGCCGCCACCGAGGAGCTGCAGGTGTCGCTGCTGGAGCTCTACTCCTGGACCCCCTTCCTGGCGCCCCTCGAGATGCAAGACCACGACTGCCAGCTCGCCGCCTCGATGCTGCTGTTCCGCCTGCTGGAAGTGCCTGCAGGCCTTGCCACCTTTATCGAGTCGGGCGGCGTCAGCCCGCTCCTCCGCGCCCTCGAGTTCGAGGAGGATGAGGTCAAAGACCTGGCCTCTGCAGGCATCGCCACGCTGTCGCGCTTCGACCCCACTGCCTTCCGTGCTGCGGTGTGTGACGAGGGCGGTGTCAGCCTTCTGATGGAGATGATCGAGTCGGCGGCACCCGCCATCAAGTCGCGTGCCTACGCCACGCTTGCCTCGCTCTGCATGGACCTGGAGCTGGGCGAGGCTTTCCTGTCGCAGGGCGTGCTGACAGCTGTGCGTGACGACAGCGATAGGGGTACCTTTGCCGAATCCCCTGCAGTGTTGGTCGACCTCGTGGGCATCGTCTCCGCCCTGGCCAAGAATGAGGCTGCCTGCTGGAAGGTGCTGGAGAAGGGCGGTGCCACCCTGCTGTTCAACTCGCTGCTGGCTGCGGATGTGAGTGTAGTGAGGGCGGCGTCACAGGCCCTGTTGTCCCTGCTGCGTGAGGGCCCTGACGTCTGCGAGTGCTACGTGCGGTGCCCCGCGTCGCGTGTGACGGTGCAGTGCATCGAGGCTGTGTCGGACCCCCAGGTGCTGGGCACGGTGCTGCAGGTGTTTGCGCACCTGGCGCAGAAGAGCTCCTACCGCGAGTGGGCAGGGTGCCCTGCTGTGGCTGACACCCTGCTGGCACGCCTGCACACACGCGACGCGTCTGACACCGCGCCCTCGGCGGACACAGAGGAGGCTTCGGCACAGGTGCTGCGGGCCCTGACGCAGCTGCTCCCTGTCTCCAGTGTCGTGGCGCATCTGGCGAGGTCTGAAGCCTGCCTGCAGATGCTTGTGGCGGCCAGCCAGAAGGCTGGCGCAAAGCGGGCACTGGGTGCATCTGCGGTGCTGGTCGCGGTTCTGGAGCTGCCAGAGTCACACGACACGTGTGTCCGCAGCGGGCTGCTGCAGAGCCTCGCAAGCATGTCCAAAGAGGAGAGCAGCGACTGCCGCACGCAGGTGGCGCGTTGCCTCGAGATGCTGGCAGTACGTGCCTCTGACGAGGCGGTGGCCATCCTCCGCACGGAGCGTGTGCTGCGCGCTGTGAAGGCGCTGCTCGGCAGCAGCCTCAGCGAGGTGCGTGTGGGTGCGTGCCACACGCTCCTTGTGGTGCTGCGGCACGACACAGAGCAGGCTGCGAAGCTGGGCATGATGAGCGAGCTCAGCATGTGCCTGAGGACAGATCACCAGCGCCTCCTGTCGCTGACACTGAGCTGCCTGCGCCTCCTCTTCGCTGAGCTTGGCGTGTGGCTGCACAGCACGGTGTCTGGCACGAAGCAGACAGCCCGCGAGCAGTGCGAGCCCTGTGTGCCGCGGCTCCTGGACGTCTACCGCCGCAGCCAGCAGGGGGCACGCATCGGATGCGAGGCCTTCCATACACTCAACATTCTGCTCGCTCTCGCCCCTGACGTGTTCTGCCCCCTCCTCGATGTCGCAGCCATGCTCGACTTCAAACGCGCAGTGACTCTGAAACGCAAGCCGGTTGGGACAACACCTCCACGGATCGACCACGGACGCAGCAACCTTGACATCGCCGCCTTCCGGCAGGCACAGGGCAGCCTGCTGGATCTGGAAGACGCAGGTGTGCGGGTCCAGAGCGCGAGGGTGCTGTGCTTCATGTCAGCAGTGGATCAAGACACGGAGCTGGTGGTGCAGGTGCTGAAGGCGGTGTCGCTGGAAGACCTCATCAAGCTCGCACACTCCTCCTACATGGAAGGGGAAGACGTGCGCTACACGGTGCTGCTGCTGCGCTTGGTCTCCAACTGCCTGCGCAAGACCTCACAGCGCTACCTGCTCTCGGAGGACCGCACCGGCCTCCTCAAGCTCGTATACGACCTCACGGCACACCACATGCCGCAGGTCGTCGAGCCTGCTGCGCTCATCCTTGCCACTGTCAGCTGGGAGCCTGCCGCAAGGGCACGGCTGCTGTCGCTCTGCGGTGTGGACCCGCTGGCAAGGCTTGCCCTCACGTGTGCAGAGGACTGCCTCGCGCTGTGTGGTGAGGGGGAGCTCCCGCCCTACGCCTCAGCACTCTCCAACATCGTCACCAGCCTGTGCAGGCTGCTGTCGTGCATCTCCGACGGCAGCCCCGCCGCAGCGCGGTGCGTCAAGGAGGCAAGCGACCTGCTCTGTCAGCTGGAGATGACGCTGCCCGCCTGCCTCCCTGACAACTGCAAGTACTACATCCGCTCTGCCCTGACCCACCTCGATGACACGTTGCCGCGCCCCGCCACCGGCATCTCCGCGTCCTTCCCCGACCTAGTGGCGGCGGCGCGGGACAGGATGGACACCAACCGCGTGCAGAAGTCTGTCGGGGCCCTCTACACCCTGTGCCGTGACTCGCGCAACCATGTCGAGCTGCTGCAGGCAGGTGCGGCTGGCGCTCTCTGCCCCCTGCTGCGCAGCCCTGTGACGACCATCTTCCGCACCGCGTGTTGGGCGCTGATCTTCCTGTCGCAGGGCCCCAGTGGGGAATCGTATGAAGCCTCCCTGAAGGACAAGACGGCGAAGGAGCGTGCCACTGCCGCAGAGAAGCGGGCCGGGTATGTCGCGACGGCGATCGCAAAGGTGGTGGAGGAGGGTATTGCTGCAGCGGTGAAGGCTGCGCAGTCGCCGCACAGCCCAGAGAGTGCGCGTGTGGCATCCCGCTTGCTAGCGGTGATGCTGCAGGACGGCGCGTCGCATGACCACCTCAAGCAGTGTGGCGCAGGCACGCTTGTCGTGCAGACATTGCATTTCTCCGAGTAGGCGCCTTGTCAGGCGGCCTGCCCTCTTGCTTGCTGCTGTGTACACCTTGCCGGGAAGCAACAAACCCCGCCCCAGCCCTTGCCCCTTGCCAGTTTGAGTGATGCCAGCGTTATTGCGATTATTTCCTGTCTGTGCAAGGGGGTGGACAGGATACTGTGCAGAGTGTACCAAGTGCAGTGTGCTGCAGGTTACATAACACAGAGTACACTGCACGTCCCCACCTCTCAGGTTTCACATTCATCTCGCGGTAACCGAGGTGTGTACTAAAGGGGAATAAAATGCGGACAGCAATGTGGCGGCGTGCCTCGCTGGTGGTCGGGCTTGTGGCGGCGGGGGCTCTGTGTGTTGCCGGGGCAGAGACAGGTGCGGTGGGTGAGAAGGCTGAGGGGGCGCGGCCCGACTGGGACTACGACTACGACGTTGTGGACGGGGATGTGCAGGTGGAGCGGGGTCGTGACGGGAAGAGTCTCGGGGCGACGCCGCTGACGAGGAACTCGCAGCTGTTCCCTGTGGGGCGGCCTGTGAACTACTTCATCGCGTCCCCGATCAGCAGCAACGACAACCGGGTTTCCGCGGCAGTGCGGGACTGGGAGTCGAAGACGTGCATCCGGTTCAACAAGTGCCGTTCGGAGGGGTCATGCCCGCGCCCGTACATCCGCTTCACCCAGGGCCAGGGGTGCAGCTCACCGATCGGGCGGCGCGGGAACGGGGTGAACTCGGTGTCGATCGCGCGCGGGTGCGGGGTCGGGGCGACGATCCATGAAATCAGACACAGCCTTGGTCTAAGGGGGTTAAAGCCGCCTGACGCCTGCACGTGGCGCCCCTGCTAATCCCCTCGCATTGCACTGCGCGGGGGGTGAACAGAGTCAGCGGTGGGGTGGCTACCTCGGTGCTGAAATGTCTTTTACATGGAGCCGAAATAGCCGGGGTGGTGACCTGGCCTATGAAGGGGGAACCCTGAGCCCAAAGAACCGAGATCCCAAGACCTCCACTGGGGGCCGGGCGCGCCCTCGTCCTGTCATCCGCAGCGACTGCCCTCCACGGAGCCGTGACGAAGATCCATCCGAGCTCGATGAGCTGGGTTTGACCCCCGCCGATGCGTGTCTGAGTCCGACTTTACAGGACAACCAGTGTAATCCAACCGTACTGGGGGGATTGGTCCAGTAAGTCACGGTGCGTGATGAGGACTCGCAATTGTGGGGGACAGGACGAAGTCCGAAAGGGATGGAAAAACGTAGGAGTGCACTACCCAAAGTGTCTTCCCAAAGGGTAAAAACTAGCCAATTGCCCTCACTCCGCGTGGGACTTCCGGATACTCACCATGAGCCACCGGGTCTCCCCACACTTAGGGGGATGGCACCCCAGGTTGCTAACCAGCGGCAGGTTTTTCCAGAGACGCTACGGCGTCTCTTTTCCTCACCGCAGACAACCGTGTGTGGGAATCGTGACAGGCACTGCTTGGGTTCAGTGTTTGTTCACGCGTGGCGCAGGGACCGGTGGTCGTCACCACCGCCGCTGACCACGTAACAACCGACTCAGGACACAGCCTTGGTCTAAGGGGGTTAAAGCCGCCTGACGCCTGCACGTGGCGCCCCTGCTAATCCCCTCGCATTGCACTGCGCGGGGGGTGAACAGAGTCAACGGTGGGGTGGTTACCTCGGTGCTGAAATGCCTTGTGCATGGAGCCGGAATAGCCGGGGTGGTGACCTGGTCTATGAAGGGGGAACCCTGAGCCCAAAGAACCGAGATCCCAAGACCTCCAATGGGGGCCGGGCGCCCCTCGTCCTGTGTCCTCCACGGCGACCCCCTGCGCGGGCTTCCGGGCCGGAGTAGCCCGCCTCCCTTCTGTCATAGACGGAGGTCAGACCACCGCAGTTGCGTCTCTGTTTCACACAGTGTAACGTACAGGTGGGAGTGGCCCTAGTACGTTCGGGACGCGTATAGGACTCGCACTACGTGGGGGGACGGGATGAAAGTCCGAAAAGGTTGGAAAAACGTAGGAGTGCATTACACACAATGTCTTCCCATGGGTAAAGACTAGCTAGTTACCCTCACTCCGCGTGGGATCCGGAAACCCTTCTTGAGCCACCGGGTCTCCTCACACTTTAGGGGGTGGCGCCCCAGGTTGCTAACCAGCGGCAGGTTTTTGCAGAGACCTAAGGGTGTCTCTTTTCCTCACCGCAGACAACCGTGTGTGGGAATCGTGTGTAGCCACTGTTTGGGTTCAGTGTCTGGGCATGCGTGGCGCTGGGCCCACTGGTCGTCACCTTTGCCGCTCGCCACGTAAAGTTGAATAAGGACACAGCCTTGGTCTAAGGGTGTGCAAGGATCCGCGCCTCCACGCGGTGCACCCGGACGCGTTCAGACACTCGGCTGGCGCGACTAAAGCGGATCCGCAGGATGAGGGGAGGCATCGCATCGGCTGGCGGGATGCGGCACTCCTCGGTTGGCGCGTGGACGGGTGTGGGCAGGACAGGATGGCCCGCATCCGGTGGCCGCGTCGCTGGCGGCCCGTGAAAGCGCGGGCCGCCCGCCGTGCCTGGGGACATCGTGGCAGGCTTGTCGCGATCGTGTCTCCCCCGTCGCTGGGACGCTTCGGGGCGCTGCTGGTGGAGGCCGCGGCGGAGGCCTGCGGGTTCGTGGGGGCGCGCGCTGGTGGCGCGACGATGTGCGGGGGAGGGGACGGCGTAGGGCCCCAGTTGGCAGCGATCCGGCGCGAGCTGAGCCCCGCCGGACTGACGGTCCGGGACGCCACGCCCGACGGCAACTGCATGTACCGTGCAGTATGCAAAGCGTTGCACGGGACCCCGCATGGGCACGCGGCGTACAGGGCCATGGCGGTGCGCACACTCCGCGCGGAGGCTGGACACTACGCAGGGTTAGTGGAAGGGGATTTTTCCCAGTACTGCGCGCTGGTGGCCAAGGAGGGGACATGGGGTGACGCAGTCCAGCTAGACGCACTGCTGCGGGGCATTGAGCGCTCAGCCGAGATATATCAGATGCGGGAGTCGGGGCTTAGGAAACAGAAGCGGGGCGTGGACTACGGAACGGACACGGTGCGGCTCGCATACGTGGGGGGCGCGCATTATGCCACGGTGATAACGCGCAGCACTGCTGGCACGGACGGGGATGGGATGGCGGACGTCGTCCCGGTGGAATCGGAGGCGGCGGAGGACCTGGTGAAGGTTCCCGTGCCGAAGACGACGGACACCGGACGTGTGCAGCGGCCACGGGTGGACTGGGCGATCCGGCAGGAGGACTGGGCGGAGGCAGTGGTGCCCTGGGACAGCCAGGTGTCGGACGGGGTGTCTCTGGTGCCGAGGGGTCGGGAAGCGGAGGCAGCGGGCAGGCGGGGAGCGGCGCGGACGTTCTGCTCGGAGGACCCGCTCCCGGGGTGCGCAGCGGAACGAACGAAGATCAGGCTGCAGGGGCAGGGTCGGGCGCAAGGGGTCACGCTGCGCGAGATGTGGGTGACGGGAGCGGCGCGGCCAAAGGAGACGGGCAGCGGGACGTGCCCCACGGAGGAGCTGGTGCTGACGACGTGCGCGACGACGGGCTCGGAAGAGGCCCTGAAGGCGTGGGCCGCCCAGAGGGGACTTCAGCGGGTGGCGACATCCAGAGGGGGTGACGCCTGGCGGGCCACAGGACTGGTGGCGGCGGCGAGGGTGGACGAGGTCCTGAGGGCCAGCGGGGAGGGAGGGGTGTACGTGCGTCGACACCCAACCAGGGACAACGGGGTGGAAGTGCTCTGGTTGTCGGCACCGGAGGCGGAGAAGGACCTGGCACAACACAGACAGGCCGCATGGTGGATGGGCGTCGCCTGGCACCCCGAGGCGCAGAGGAAGGGGGTCAGGGTGGCGGCGGGAAAGGGTGCGCAGGCGAGGCATGCTCTCGGGGCGATGATTCGAGGCAGGATGTACACGGTGTCGGGGGCGCGAGGAGCGCGCGCGGGGGAGCTGGAAATGCAGCTGCAGGGGCAGCTCGGTTGGACCGCAACCGCCAAACATGCGTACAGGGGCATATGGCGGGTGGAGGCAGCCGAGGACCCACCGAAGTGGGCGTTGGGGGGCCTGGCGGTGATGCAGGTCGAGCCGCCGTCCGGCAAGAGGGCGAGGCGGGGTGGAAGGAGGGCGGCGTCAGCGCCGCCAACCAAACAGCAGAGGACAGATCCGGCCGTAGCAGTGCAGCGGTCAGGTGGATGGACGGCCCCAGCCAGTCGGGCCCCGCGGGAGCATCAACATCTGGGGCAGCAGCAGCAGCAGCAGCAGCAACAACGGCAACAGCAGGACACGGGTCACCAACACAGGGGAGGCGGGCAGCAGCAGCAGCAGCAGCAACAACAGCAACAACAGCAACAACAGCAACAACAGCAGCAACAGCAGCAACAACGGTGGAAGCAGGAGATGGAGGACCAGCTGGAGAAACAAATGCGGATGGTGGAGACGCTCGCGGCGCGCGTGGAGACGCTCTCGGAGGACATGACGGGTCACGTCCGGGAGACGGCGGTGCAGTTCGACAATGTGGAAAAAGCGTGCGAGGAGCTGGCCGGCGTCCCGCGCCAGCTGGATATGTTGCAACAGGCGCAAGCGGGGGAGATCCGGGATCTACGCACGGGGCAGGCCGCCATGCAGGAAATGCAGGAGCAGATCCTTCGACTTCTGCAGGACAAAGAGTCGGAGGCGGCAGGTGCAGGGAGGGACCGCAGGGGGAGCGGGCGGTGAGAACGGAGACGGGGCGACACTCCGCAATGGTGGGGACCCCCCCTTTCAGCAGGGGGGAGGACATAGACGCTGGCTGTGTTGATGTCAGATGGACACAGGGCGAAACGGGGCCTGCGGACCGCGGTCCGGGGCATAGAACAGGCGGACCCAGGTCCGCCGACGTGAAGTCGGGCCGCGGCCCGCAGCTGGGAACGAGCGGACTGCGGTTCGCCGATAGAGAGACGGACAGTGGTCCGCGACAGGGGTGGCTGCGTGGCGGTGGTGACGACGGCGAGCTGCTGTGCCCTGAGGGAGTGGTGCGGGATGAAGAGTGGCTGGACGAAGCCGTGAAGGGGAAGCTGGGTCGGAGGACCGGAGTGGCCGGGGATGGCAACTGCCAATTCGCGGCGGTGGCGTTGCAGTGCGGAGGCACGGCGGCGAGCGCACGGGCGGCCATGGCGATGACGCTGGGGAGCGAACCGGGGTATCGCCTGTCGTTTGATGGATCGGAGGAAGAGTGGGCGGCATACAAGGCGAAGGCGGCTGTGGACAGGGAGTACGGTGATGAGCTGACGCTGGCAGCACTTGCGGAGGCGCTGGGGGCCACGGTATGGGTCCTGAATGCGAGGCAGCGGGACTACGTCATGGCCTACGGTCCGGAGGGGGCAAGTAGGCAGGCGGTCCTTGCGTATCGGCCGGAGCACTACGACGTGGTGCACCTCCCTCTCCGGACGATGCAGCTGCTCCAAGAGAGGCGTGCAGCGAAGGAGGACAAGGTGCGGCTTGTCGAGCTGGAGAGGGTGCACGGCGGAGCCAGAGGAGGGGTGGCAGTCCCAGGGACAGGCAGGGGGCAGGAGCGGGCCCCGGTGTCACGGCCCAGCGGCAGGCGGGCGCGGTGGAGGCAGGACACACTGCTGCTGCGCACGGCCAACGTCACCTCCATGCACCGGAGGCAGGAGGAGGTGGCGAGCTGGCAGGTGGACGTCACTGCGCTGCAGGAGACGAGGCTGACGGAGAAGGCCCAGAGGGAGCAAACGACGAAGCTGCGGGCCGCGGGATGGACGGCGCTCTGGGGGTCGGCTGTTCAACTAATGCCAGCGGCGCGGACCGAAGCGGGTGGGGAGCACCTCGGAGTCGGGCTGCTGGTCAGGAGTGGAATACCGTGTGCTCTGGTACAGCCGACGACGAAGGCAGCGAAGGGGCTGTGGCAGACGTGCAGATACCTCCACGCAAAACTGGCGTACGGAAAGGGCGCCCATTTCCTGCATATCGTGGTGGTGTACGCGCCGGTGGGTCAGGGAGCGCAGCAGGAGGATGAGAGGGAGCAGTTTCTCGTGAAGGTGCTCCACGAGGCTTCGGCTCTGGGGGACGTGCCGGTGCTGGTCATGGGGGACTTCAACACCTTCCCGGACCCTTCGCACTCCTCGGCGATCGCGGCGCACGTTGCGAGCGGGCAGTGGTTTGACTGTGCGGACGAGCAGGCACGGCGTGCGGGGCGGAGCCCGACCAACACGGTCACGGCCGGGAAGGGCGGGAGCCGCATAGACGCGGTGTTCGCGAACAAGGTGGCCGTTTGCGGGTTGACGGAATGCGACGCGACGGAGGTCTGCATCGCGACACACCGGGCGGTGGACACGGTGCTACATCTTCCGGCGTATCGACAGCGGGTAACACGCCTCAGCGGTGCGCCGAGGGGGGAGCTGCGCGCAAAGATGTCACAGGAGGAGCGGGAGCGAGCGAGGACGGCGGCGGCAGAGGCGTGCGCCAGGCGTCGAGAGATCTGGAGCGGCACTGGGGTGGGAGACCTGCAGGGCATGTGGGACGGTTGGTGCCGGGACGCGGCGGCCCAACTAGCAGGCCATCACGCTGTGGACGCGGCGGACCGGGCCTGGGTTGGGAAGGGACAATCGCCGCGGATGCAGCAGCAGTGGTTGTGCGCCCGGGAGCACTGGAGCGAGCAAGGGGCAGTGACGGTCCAGATGCACAGGCTGCTGAAAGAAGATCGACAACTGCGAGATGCCCAACGCCGGCTGCGGGAAGGGGGTCAAATCCCGGTGCGAGTGCAGAGGCTGTGGGAGGCGTGTCGTGCGCGGGAGGAGGGGCTGAGTGAGACGCCTTCGGTGAGGGAAGTGGACAGATTACTCGAGGATGTGGACAAGCGGATTGCGGATGAACGAGCGCTGATAGACAGTGAGCGCAGGGTCAGACAGCACCGACGTCTGCGGGACACCTGGCACAGGGAAAGGGGGCAGGTCTACAGGATGTTAAGGGGCCAGCCGCGACGGGAAGCCATCATGCGGACCGAGGGTGGGGACACCGCCGAGCGTCAAAGCATGGACGCGGAGGTTCGCGGGGCCTGGCTCCCCATCATGCAGAAGCATATGGCTAGTTGCCCGAGCTGGAGCGACTTCCGCAGGAGGTACGAGCACCACATCCAGGTGGTCCCACTGGTGCTAGACCCACTGACGGGGGACATGCTGCGGGCGGCGCTGACGAGGACCGCGGGGGGGAAGGCGGCCGGCCTGGATGGGTGGCACGCCGAGGAGCTGAAGGCGCTGCCTGCGCCGATGCTGGACAACCTCGCGGTGGTACTCAACGAGGTTGAGACATCGGGGGTGTGGCCGGAGGCGCTAATGCAGGCAACCATCAGCATGATCCCGAAGGTGGAAGACCCCTCGCCGCTTCAACACCGGCCCATCACAGTGATGTCCGCTGTGTACAGGCTGTGGGCGAAAACGCGGATGGTGGATATGCTGGAAAGGCAGGAATCGTGGGCGACGCCTAACATGTACGGGTTCCGCAAAGGCAGGGGCACGCTGCACGCATACATGCACACGGCGCTACTGATCGAAAGGGCGGTGCTGACGGGTCAGCATCTGCGGGGGGCACTCCTCGACATCAAGAAGTGCTTCGACACGGTGCCGTGGGACATTGCGTTCAGTCTTCTGGAGAGGATGGGGTTGGACCAGCGGGTGATTAGGCCGATGCGGGCCATGTACCGAGGACTCCGGCGCCGCTTCCGCATACACGGCAGTGTGGGGGAGGAATTCCAGGCGGCCAACGGCATCCTGCAGGGGTGCGCTCTGTCGGTGGTGGTACTGAACGCGTTGATGAGTGTGTGGGACAGGGCGGTGACGGCGGGCACGAACTGCACGACGGGTGTTTATGCGGACGACACAAAGATCCTTTCGCGCACTCTCGATGACCTCAAAAGGGCCCTGGAGATATCGCAGGAGTTCAGTGATGCCACGTCGATGGAGTACGGGGACAAGGGGGTCTGCTTCAGCACCAACCGCGAGCAGAAGCTGGACCTGCAGGTCGGGGGCCACAAACTGGTGCAGGCGATCGGGTCGTTCGGCGACCTGCAGGCGCCTATATCCCTGAAGGCAACCCCCAAGAGAGGAGGGCCGCTAGACGACCGCATACTCAAGGAGTTGCAGATATTGCGGCGGCTACAGCACCTCAACCTGTCGTACGATGCTAAGGTGCAAGTGATCGCGACGAGGTCCATGCCCTCAGCAACATATGGGATACACGTGGCGAGGCCCCTGGTGGGGAGCATGCAATCGCTGCACAGAGGGGTGCTGAGGGCGCTGTGGGGATCGCGACGCACAAGGCGGTGCCAGGAGCTGGCACTGGTGCTACTGGCCCCCCAGCACCGAGTGGACCCCTCGTCATACTCGGCATACCAAAGGGTGTTGGCGTTCAACACGGTCATCAACACAGACGGCACGGGGCGGATGGGGGATTTGGTGAAGGAGGTGTGGCGGCTACGCCAGAACCCCCCCAGGGCAGGTCAGCCTAAGACGCCAGGGCCGATGGGGCTGCTGCGGGACGACGTGGCGACGTTGGGGTGGTCCTGGTCGACTCAGCAGGAAATTGTGTTGCCGAGTGGTGAGGCCTGGGGGCTGGACGCGCCTGACAGGGGGGCCTTGCAACACGCGCTGCGGGAGGCCATGCGCGCCGGCAAGTACGCAGCGATCGAGAGGCAGGGCCGCGATGACACGCAGGGTATAGGACGGGGAGTGGAATACAAACTCACGGCCAAGATACTGCAGGACGAGCCGGGTGCCTATCGAACGGGCATCATGCGGAGCATCCTGGTGGGAGATCAGGTGACACAGGAACGCAAGTCCCGGGAGGGCGGCAAGCCGGAGGAACGGGAATCCCCCACGTGCAAGCTGTGCGGGCAGGCGGACGAAGACCATCAACACATGTGGTGGGGGTGCCCGGAAACGCAGTCGCGGGACATGGAGGAATACGCGGCATTGGTGGCGGCGGATCGGACATCTTGGCCGGAGTGTCTGCGGCGGAATGGACTACTACCCACGGGGTTTCGCATGATGGCAACGATGTCCAACAAGAGCGCACTGTCGGCGCTGCTGCGCATGTACGCGGAGATCATCCTCCGGCGCAAGCAGCTCCTGGGGGCGCAAACGGGGGAGTCGACGGCGGTTAAGTCGGACACGGCCTATCCGTGGAATTGGGCACCGGGGGCGCCACATACGAAGTATGATGACGTCATCCCCAGGGGTCCGCCCCCGAAGAGCTGGAATTTGGGGCCAACGACGTACGCGGCGTTGCGGGGCTGGCTGGGGGCACTGGTGTGGCCGGACATGCGTCACAACGCGAGGAGGACTGTGTCCTACTCCGAACTCGCGATGGACTTTGAGGCGTATACCGGCGACCGCTTACGTCAGTATACCGGCAGGGGGCAGCCGAACACGGAGGCAACGACCATGCGGCAGAAGGCGGGGGCCATCTCAGCCTGTCTTCGGGCGGTGCAGAAGGTGGCGGGGCCGTATGTCTTCTCCGGCAAGGTCATAGAACACTGCCCAGCATTGCGTTCCTTCTACGGGGACAACACCACGGGGCTGACGTACAGGCCCATCCTCGCGGCGCAGAGTGTGGTAGAGGACGCACTGCGGGAGCTGGCGGAGCGGGTCACAACCCACGTGGGTTCTTGGACCACAATGCAGGTGCCGCAGTATACCAACCAGGACTCCCGGCCGGGACGGCTGCGGAAATATGAGGAGGAAGCGGCTGCGGACCAAGCACGGGCCAAGCAGGAGGACCTGCTGCCGGTGGACACCGAAACGAATCTGTTCTTTGATGGCTCGATGCGCGCGGAGAGCGCCAGGGCGAAGAGACGGGCGGGTACGGGCGTGGGTGCGGTGCACTACGGACCGGGGAAAAAGCGCAGATGGGATTTGTGCGAGCGGTTGCCGGACGCCGACACGATCAACGTGGCTGAGTACACCGGACTCCTGAGGTGTCTTCAGCGGTTGCTGGCCATACAGTTCACGGGAACCGCGAGGGTATACGGAGACAGCAGTCTGGTGATTAGTCAGGCAAACCGTGACATAGCTTGCAAGGCACCTGAGCTCATCCCGCTACGCGACGAGGCAGTGTCGCTGCTAGTCCGACTCAGGGGGTCGGGGGCGGAGGTCTCGCTACGGCATGTACTGAGACACTACAACAAGCAAGCCGACAGGCTGGCGAACAAGGCGGTCGAGGAGCTCGATATTGGGCAGAGCCGCGTGACATTGGGGAAGGGGGAGCCGGAGGCACCACGATAGCGGGTAGCTGTGTGGATGGCTGCGCCCTGGATAGGCCGCTCCATCCCAAACAAGTCGAAGGACACAGCCTTGGTCTAAGCCACGAACAGTCGCGCAAGGACCGTGACAGCTTCGTGCGCATCGACCTGTCGCAGGTGCAGCGCGGGATGGAGTTCAACTTCAACAAGAACAGCCGGACCGGGCGCGACATGGGGAAGTACGACTACGGCTCCATCATGCACTACGGGGCGTACGGGTTCGCCACCGGGCGGCAGCCCGTGATCACAGCCCCGGCGCCGATCGGGCAGCGCAACGGGCTGAGCGCAGGTGACGTGGCCGCCATCGACTTCATGTACAACGGGTGCTCCCCGACCTTCACGCGCCCGCGGTGCCTGGCGTCGGTGGGGGCGACAGAGACGCACACGGTGCAGCCGTCGCGCACCTTCACGGTTGACTTCAACGCGGTGTACGACCCGTCGCAGTCGATGCGCGTGTCGTACAGCGGGACGACCGCCACATCGGGGGTGCGGTACGTGACGCGTGACGGGACGACCATCCGTGACACGGGGCTTGCGGAGATGCAGTTCACCCCGACGCAGGCGATGGCCGGGCAGACCTTCACCCTGAGCGCCACCTTCACCGGGTCTGGCGGGTCGGCGGCAACGTGCTCGGTGAAGGTGCGTGTGGCTGGCAGTGGTGGTGGTGGCCCGTCGCCTCCGGGCCCGGCACCGCGCCCCCAGCCCCAGCCGCAGCCCCGCCCTCAGCCGCGCCCCCAGCCCCGTCCCCAGCCGCGCCCTCAGCCGCGCCCGAGCCCGCCGTCTGGGTCGTGCATGGGGCGGACGCTGTCGATGTGGGCCAGCTGTGGGTCGTCGCCCAACTGCTGCCAGTCGGGGACGCGGTGCTACCAGGTGCCCGGGTGGCGGGCACAGTGCCGCAGCTCCTGCAACAGCCGGGGCTGCCGTCTGCTCGGGGGGAGTGCACCGGCACCGGCGCCCCGCCCGCAGCCCCGCCCCCAGCCGCGTCCCCAGCCCCGTCCTCAGCCCAGCCCCTCGCAGTGCCGGCGCCGCATCTCGAGGTGGGGCTCGTGCGGCGGGCAGGAGAGCTGCTGCGCAAGCGGGCTGAGGTGTGTCGGGAACCGCTGGTGGAAGTCGTGCAAGTGAACCTGAACAGCCGTCGGGGTTCCGCGGGTCCACGGATCTGCGGCCGGTTCGGTTCTTGTCTTCTTTTCCGCAGTTTGTCACCCTCGCCGCCTCGTGACGAGCTGGCTGTCTCTGTCTGTGTTCCGGCGTGGCTCGCCGCCACGCCAGTGTGTGGCATGTGTCCCATGTATCTACGTGCTTTAGCACACCGTCTTCTCCACACCTCTCTCCGCTTCTACTCCAGAGCGGGTGCGCGATAACGCCCCGCTAACACAGCCCATCCCCGCCAGGGGATGGGCTGCTGCCCCCGGTGTCTTCTTTACCGCCATACGCTTCAATTCTCATCGTCATCACCAACAAAAATCAGCCAATATTAGAAGAGCCGGTGGTATCCCACGCACACCCCATGCGTTGCCTTGCCCCCTGATCTGATCAGATCAGGGCCAATCTCTTCAACGAAGGAGAACCAAAGACACGACGCGGTGTTGACATTTGTCATGCTGCAACGTTGCCAATAATTGAATAAAGTCACGGATGGGAGTGCAGAAACACGCAAGGCCAGATCACCTCTAAAGGGAGGGAGTGTGTCGGCAACGCAAGGCATGGCATGGCGTGTGTGTGTGTGTGCCGGCAATTCGGAATTTTTTATCGCCCCCTCATTTCCCCTTCCCACCCCCCCCCCCCCCCCCCGGGTTTTGGCGCATAAAACAACGCCTCGTCTGCATCCCGGGCACGGCCTTTTCTTGTCACCTTTTTCTACCTTCGTTTCCCCCTCCCCCCGCCAATGGTCATTGTTTCCCTTCATTTCCCCCCCCAGGTTCCACAAGTTGTGCCGGTGCCTCGTGGGTTGCGTGGTATCCAAAGGCTGTGAGGCGGCGACGGCTGAGGAGGGCGCCACCACCACCACCACCCCCGGGTGGTGGTGGTGGTGGTGGGCGAAATACAGCGTCGCATCACAAACAACAGACACGCGTATTTAATGCCTACCCGATTCTCATGTCGCCGGCACAATTTGCAAACCAACCCCAAAAGCCAGCCCCTCGGTCGCACGGCACGCTGTAGCTGTGTATCGCCCTCCCTGCAAAGCACTGCCGCCCCTCACAAGGGGGCGAACAGAGCGCATAGAGCAGCAAGGCAGGAGATATGCCTGCACAGCGTTGCCGGTACTGGAGAGGAGAGAGGGGCAGGCAGGTTTGGGGGGTGGGGAGTTCTGTTCTTATTCTTCCCATATTTCTTCATTTGTTTTGCTTTGGGGTGGGGGTCGTTGGTGTTGGTGGTTGGTTGTCTTCCGCTTTCTCACAACACACACACACCCACACCAAGCCCTCAAGACTCTTGAAGCGGCCTGACTATTTAGTGTCTTCGTCGCAGCAAGGGGGCGATATATACCACCCTTTTTATTGATTTCACGTGTCAGTGTTTGACTTTTTCGCAACTTCATTTCTTCCTTTTCTCCCTCTCCAACCCCACCCGTGACACCACCAGGGTTTAGCTAGCCCTGGTCCGATTATCCCCGGTTCTTCGCTGAAGAGACGCGGCCGGGGGGAGGGGTACGAAGAGTACGCGTCGAAACCGGTGTCACGTCGTGTTGGGGAATCCTTCGGGAGTGCGATACTGAAGGGGAGGTGCTACTGCCCGTGCAGGGCGACACCGCCTTAAAACTTTATAACCACACACAAACCCTCTATTCCCCCAGGCCTGATGAGCAATCCCCCCTGCCTCATGTTGTGACTTCCTTTCTACCTTGCACAAAACATCCCATTTGCCCCTTTACTTCCTTCGAAAGTGTTGTGACTACCCCCCCTTCCCCACCCCTCGGGAGTGCCACTCCTCTGGTGGTTAAAAGTGACCCGCCGTTGTGCCTTCGGCATCTGTTGCGTGTGCCGTCGTATGCTTCCTATGCACTAGTTATAGCTATCCGGGGGCGGCCTGCTGTCGCACCAGTGGGCTGCCCCACCTCTGCACCCTCGGTTTTTAAGATGTTCACCACAGCGGAGAATGATCCCCTTCTCTGTGGCGATCGAGCCAAGCTGGACGAGGTTCGCCTTCGGGCGAAGGTCATGTGGGCGGACAAAAGGTGCCTGCTCCTGAGACTCATCAGCAACCTGTTTCTTCCTTCAAGCCCTCAAGACTCTTGAAGCGGCCTGACTATTTAGTGTCTTCGTCGCAGCAAGGGGGCGATATATACCACCCTTTTTATTGATTTCACGTGTCAGTGTTTGACTTTTTCGCAACTTCATTTCTTCCTTTTCTCCCTCTCCAACCCCACCCGTGACACCACCAGGGTTTAGCTAGCCCTGGTCCGATTATCCCCGGTTCTTCGCTGAAGAGACGCGGCCGGGGGGAGGGGTACGAAGAGTACGCGTCGAAACCGGTGTCACGTCGTGTTGGGGAATCCTTCGGGAGTGCGATACTGAAGGGGAGGTGCTACTGCCCGTGCAGGGCGACACCGCCTTAAAACTTCATAACCACACACACACCCACACAGCTGCGGATACAAGAAGGCGTGCATTTTCCGCACCCTTTCCTTTATCTGCAAGACAAAAGGTGTGTTGTTGGCGTTTAGCGGATACACAGCACACACACCCCACCCCCCGCCCACCCGATGCCTCATTTATAAAAGGAAGGCGGGTGGGGGCCCCCGGGTGCGGGTGGTGATCCGGTGGCTCCTTCCCGCTGTAGCAATGCCCCCTTCGACGGGGGCTGTTTCCACATTCCGGGCAAGAGTGGCACGTCAGCACCTCTTTGTCCGGCCTGCCGGAGTAGTGTGTGGTCCAGTACCCCTCCCCCCCGGTGCTGCCGGTGGAACAGCGCAGAAGGAACCCATGATGAAGCACGTAGGTGGGAGGGGGCGACATAGGAAGCACGTACGAACACTGAGACCGCTCCCGCCCCCACACGTTGTTGGGCAACGCAAACAGCCGTCTGGTCGTGACAGTGCCTCTTGCCACACATGCAGGCAGTGCGTTGTCACTTGTGTTTTGTTGTGTAGTTCTTTCGCAGGACAAACTTCCATGGCAAGAGCAAGGGGATGAAGAGGGCATCGCCCTCAGTGCGCACTGCATACCACACATCTGCCGCCCGGCTCGTGTTCTTCCACTCACGCAAACCTCCACCCCAGACGTACACAGGACACGGCCGGCGCGGCATCCTTAGGGGGTGATGGCGAAAACCCCTTCTGATATCGCTGCGCTGCTCGAGCAGCAGAAGGCGAAGCTCCAGGCCAAACCCCCGCCAGCCGCGCAGCTCTCGGGCAGCCCCACCCCTGCCGACGCGGCCGCCCCCACCGACGGGCCTGGCGCCCCCCAGCGGGAACGCGAGTCGGGGCAGACGCCCAGCGTGTCCCCACAGCCCATTAGCCTACACCGCACCGACGGGCGCTCCCCCTTCGCGGAGAAGCGCCCTCGGGAAGAGGAGAGTCAGTACTCAGAGAGTGATGCTCCGTCCGAACTGCTGCCGCAGGCCCCGCCGATGCGGAAGGGCAGTGGGCACCTCACAGGCGGGCCTCCGACGTATACCTCACGCGGCGCTGTGCCGCGTGGCACCACAACCTACAACAAAGGGGCGTGGCCGCATGATATACGCAGCTGCCGCCATGTGGACTGCTTCAAGAAGCTGAATGAGATTGCCGAGGGTACCTTCGGCAAGGTGTGGCGTGCGCGGGACCAGGAGACGAAGTGCCTCTACGCTCTGAAGCAGGTGAAGATGGAGAAGGAGAAGGAGGGGTTCCCGCTCACAGCCCTGCGGGAAATACACCTGCTGATGAGCCTGGAGCATGAGAATGTGGTAGACATCAAGGAGGTGGTTATGGGGAGCAGCATCGACAGCGTGTTCCTTGTGATGGAGTATGTGGAGCACGACCTGCGCTTCGTCATGGATGGGTTGAAGTACCGCTGGACAGTGCCGCAGCTCAAGTGCCTCCTCCGGCAGCTGCTGACAGCCGTCTGCTTCATGCACCAGCATTGGATCCTCCACCGCGATCTCAAGACATCCAACCTGCTGTACACCAACGACGGGATTCTGAAAGTTTGCGACTTTGGGTATGCCCCCTCCCCCCCCGTGTGCCACAAAAAGGACTAACATTGCAAACAGGTACTGGGAGACTTGCTTTTCCAGTCACTCTCGACGATCATCAAATCCCCCCCCTGTGTGATTGCTGCTTGCTCGCCTTCCGCCCAGGTTTCTCCACCCACCCCGCCCACACAGGCTCGCAAGGCTTGTTGGAGATCAGAACCCTCAGCTCACCGCCGGGACCTGCACGCTGTGGTACCGTTCACCGGAGGTGCTGTTGGATGCGCGTGATTACACAGCCGCCTCGGATGTGTGGGCTGTGGGGTGCATCGGCGCGGAGATGGTGCTGGGCAGCGCCCTGCTCCAGGGGAAGAACGAGACGGACCAGCTCAACCTGCTGTTCGGCTGCTTCGGGATGCCTTCGGCAAAGACATGGCCGGCATTCAGCAGCCTGCCCAGGATTAAGAAGGGGGCATCCTTCACAGGCTGCCCGCAGAGCAAATTCCCTGCCCTCTTCCGCACCACAGAAGAGCCCACGGCAGGTGCCGACTCCAAGCCCTACCTGCCGAGCCGGGGCATCGACTGCCTGGAGAGCATGCTGAGCGTCAACCCTGCAAACCGCGCCACCGCATCGAAGGCGCTGACACACGCGTTCTTCTCGGAGAAGCCGCTGCCGCAGTCGTATGCTCTGATGCCGACCTTCCCGCCGACCAACGAGCTCCCCCGAAAAAAAATGCGCGCAGAGCTGCAGCGCAAGCGCGAGGAGGCACGCGCCCCACAGGCGGCACAGTGAGTTCCCCTTAGCCTCCCTCCCCCCCTCTCTCTCTCTCGACAGTCATCCAATCCGCCATTCCCGGCCTCCTCCGAACCCCCCCCCCCCCAAGTATGATATGCTGCTAGATCAGAGTCTGGGAATTGTGTTCTTGCCCCCGTAGAGCCGTAGAGGTGATAGGGCAGTGGGTAGAGGATGCGGTGGAAGGGTGGGGTGGGATGGGATGGGGGGGGGGCACGGGGTGGGTTTATCCAGCCTGCAGAAGGGTTGATGTATGTGGGGCAGGGAGGTATAGAGGCACCGCTGAAGCTGTTGTGCCTTTCGTGCCTTGTGGGATGGTGGTGGCTGGGCCCTCTGTGCCTGGGCTGGGAGAGAGGTGGTGGGGTGTGTCACAGCATGGGGTTAATCTGCTGTGCTGAGACGTGTCTTCTCCTCCTGTGTGTGCACCGGATAGCAGCTGCCTTGAGACGCTCAGTCGCCCCCGCGTGGTGGGGCACTGTGTGGGTAGGTGGGTGTGGAGTGTGGTGGCGCTTGGTGTGGTGTAGTCCCCACAGACTGCCGCATGACCTCTTACCCTTCCTTACCCTTTTCGGCTGCAAAATAGTCATTTTGCTGGGTGGCGGCTTCACTTATTCAGACATGACAAGATTCTTGTCACAGTGAAAAATAATGTTGGCAGCGCTTTGCGTGACAAATACAATCTACCTTGCCGTGTTGATGTGACTGTGCGCACATTCAAAATCCTTCGGGCTTTAAATAAACACGCGGGGCTCTTGTTCACCCAGGCTTGGCGCACAAACAACGTTATGTCTTGTCTTTTCCTCGCCTTCTGCGATTCTGAGCGAAGGCCCTCCAAAGCCTCTTTTCGGCTTGTGTCGGCACACCACGCTACCCCACCCCTCCTCCCTCCAGATCGAATTTCGTATCACACAGGACCCCAACAACAATGAAGGCCATCGTTGCCGCATGCTTCCTGTCGGTCGTGGCTGCTGAGTCGTGCAATATCCCTTGCAATTCATTCCAGAATGCTTTCGAATGCGCGGGGGCCGCGTTGACGACCTGCGCGCTGTGTAACTGGGACCACAAGAGGACCCCGAGGTCCGAGAGGTGCTACAACGACCCCAATCTCTGCAGCGATTGCTCGTGCCGGTCGAACGCCGAGTTCACCTGCCCCCTGATGAAAACGAAGGATAGGTGCGAGAGGTTCAACAAGGGCGACTGCGTGGTGTGCGGGTGGAGCAACGGGAAATGTGCGAAGACGTCCTGCTCGGCGCCATGCTCGCATTTCAAGAGCAAGACAGCGTGCGAGGATGCGATGTCGGGGGTGTGCCCGTACGACTGCAAGTGGGACGCCAGCGAGGATCAGTGCGAGGGGTCCCTGGAGAGGGCTGTCGAGGGCGGGCTGGCGACCTTCGTCATCATCATCATCGTTGTGATGGTGTTGGTGGTGCTGGGCATTGTGTGCTGCTGCTGCTGCACCGGTGCTGCCGCAGCATCAGCGATGAACAAGAAGAGCGACACGATGATGATGCAACAGGCAGGCTACGAGCAGCAGTAGTGCCCCTTGAGCCTCCCAGCACCCCCTCTTTTCCCCGACCTCTCGATTCACATTCTTCCATTCTGCCCCCCCCCCCCCCCCCCAGGGATGACAAAATACAAAGCCTGTCTCAAAAAATACAAAAAATACAAAAAGTACATAAAATACACCAAAAAATACACTAGTGGGGGCCCAGTAGGGGACTCAGCACTCTCGGGTTCAGGTTACTCACAACGCGATTAGTTGAGGCGCATATCCGTCAGGTGGACCACCGGGTGGGGAGAGATCCGGTGTGAGGCACTTGGGTGCGACCAGGTGGGCAGTATGGTACCCGCCTCCTTCGCCCGCTCCACCACCTCAGTGGGTGCCTTCGTCTGGAGGCGTGTGCCAGACACTGCCTTTATAACATCATCACAGTGCTGGCACTTACGCGCCAGGTTGTTCTGCACTGCGGAGAAGTGCACTTGCGACCAGTGCGCCTTGCGCCCAGGCATGTTGTGTGTGAGGATGAGAACCCCTGCAGTGTGGGTGTGTGTGATTTGTGCTCGTGTGTGCCGCTCCATGCATACTCATGCATGGAGCGGCAACGGTATCGAGAACAATTTTAACGTTGAATACCATGACGTCGTCATACTATTCAACATACAGGCAACTGCCTCTGTGGAGTATCACTAGATGGACGATTCGACCCATGTAGTAACAGTAACATCGAAACCTTGATACCATCCCATCAAGCTTCATTTGATCGGTCTGGAGCGGCATCAAGGTTTCCATACTTCACGTAAAAAATGAAAAACCTTTAAAAATATCATGATAAACGTGACCGAAACCGGTACGACGCCACCATGCATGTATTTTTTGTATTTTTTTGGCCCGCAAAAAATACAAAAAATACAAAAAATACAAAAAATACAAAAAATACAAAAAATACAAAAAATACAAAAAATACAAAAAATACAAAAAATACAAAAAATACAAAAAATACAAAAAATACAAAAAATACAAAAAATACAAAAAATACAAAAAATACACAAAATACACAAAATACACAAAATACACAAAAAATACACATAAAAAATACACAAAAAATGCAGGCTTCGCATCCTTGCCCCCCCCCCCCCCCCACAACCTGATGAAAGGTACACCTCGTACCGGGCTGCCCCGGCATGTGTTCCGCGTCCTTATGGTACGGTCGTGGGTTGGCAGCCGAAACTGCTACCATAAGCAATTTTTTTTGCGCCCCCCCCCCCCTGAACGTTCCTATGAACGTTCCTCTTTTAACGAACAAGCTGACATGCAAATGGAATGACTGAAGACATCACTGCGGTCACATAGGCTACATGAACCTGACTACAATGATGACACCAGTTACGCACATTTCCACAGATGAGTGCCTTGACGTTTGATCATGAGAACCAAAGAACGTTTTTGCATACCATCACAGCCTAATTGCCCACACAGTACAACAACACAACACAGGCCGGAAAAAACACTGGATTTCAGACACAACCTGCATAACGAGTGAAGGGTGATCATTCTTGTGCTCCCTTCAAATTCGATTTCACTACCCCCCCCCCACAACCGGGGCTTGTCCTGTCTTCCTCCAATGATTAGTCTTCCTCCCATCGAGGGTGCCTGCCGTGCTCCATTGGCCGGGCCCCTCTGCGTGTGCTAGTGTGTGTGTCCCTGCATTCTACCCTGCAGGCGTATGCCACACCACCACGTCTGTCATTTATGTGAGGGATGATTGGAAATTTCTTGAAGCTCATCTCGTCTGCCGTTGCATTTTGAGAGTGGAGCTGAACCGCGCTTGTTGCTGCCTGCTCCGTCCTGCTGATTCATGGGTTCTCTCCCCCCTTTCAGCAGGCCAGCACAATACAGTTTAGCACCACACCCACCTTGCAAAAACAGACGTCATCACCTTGTTATTTTTTGAATCTCGCAACACCTGGCCTCGCCGTGTCCGGAGTCATTTCCCATATTTTCTCTTCTGTCAAGATTATCACTGCGGCGGGTGTGGCGTGGGTGCCAGAGCTCTTATTGGCAATCCCCTTCCTCTCTTGTACATTTAGTGCGAGGGAGGGGGGGGGCCACCAAGCACCAAGCAGACACAGTAGGGGGCACAACAGACACATTGTCCGTTCTGCTTCCGATCTGGTGGTTTTGCTCCGTCCGAGTTGTCCGTGGACCCCGTCCCCCCAGTGGTGTGACCTTTGTGCCTTTGTTCCTGCAACAGGGCACCCTGTCAGTGTCACAAAGATAGCAGGCAGCGCTTGGGCAACCCATACAACCTCCTCATCCGGCTTGCTTGTGTATTGCCCGTATTTCCGCCTTGTCTTTTTTTTTGCCTTTTTTAAACCCTGTGCCTGGAATTTTGTCCAAAAAATATCACGTTTTCGCACAAGGCATAAAATGGTCAAAAAACCCGAAAATCGGGTTTGTAGGGTATATGTCCCCTGTCTGAAAATGCAAAATATGGCCCCGCAGGTGCCCCCAGAGTGATTTAAAATTGGAAAATCGACATTTTCCACCTACGGGAAATCCCCCAAAATAGGGGGTCCCCAGTCACGAACCCCAAAAAAATGTCCCGCGCGCCTCTAAGGCACTCTGGATTTTTATTATGTCATCCAGATCAGGGGCTTAGCTTGGATTTTGGGGTTGGGGCCGAAACTCGGTCAGACTCGGTCACAGTACACACAGTTGAGTTGTCCCCCACCACCCCGTTCACCCAGAATTCGACGTTGCTGCCTTCCCGGATCCCCCCCTTCTAGAACACCAGCTCAGCAACCAGGTCTGCAACCTGAGTTTGCTTTGTTGCCTTTGTAGGTGCTGCATTGGCAGTTCCCCGCCAGTGGCGGGTGCAGTCCCGGCAGCGCAAATAGTCCTGAAGTGGGCCGACAAAGAGCCTTCTTGGTGATCCCGTGAACTTTTCTACCTCGCAAGAGTGGCTACGGAGATACCCTGTGAATCTTCGCGACATTCCACTCCCGCAAAGAGTACATTTGCAAGGCTTTTGCTGCTCAGTTGGCGAAGCCTGGTGGAGACAAAGCGGGGCTTGGAAACAAGCATTCAACAGAAGCAGTGCCCAGCACTGCCGTTGTCGATGCAACATTTCTCCTGTAGATGCGGACAGTCACGGGAGGTGAAGATTGCAGCGAATACGCAGCTGCAGAGATGGGACCCTATCTCATCAAGGGTCACTTCTGGGCGCTTGTTCATGGCAGAGCAGGGCGTGCGAGGTCAAAGCATTCCTGATTAGATGCAAGCTGGAGTAGCTTGCACGTGAGAGCGAGGTTTCCCGAGGTAAACCGCCGAATAACCTCCTGCAAGCCCAACCTCCGAAACTCGGAACAGACACCCGGGCTCCTGCAGAAGGGCAGTCTTGTGCGCCTGTGCCCACTTCAGTGGGTGTGCTGCTGGGGCATTGAAGTCCAGGCAAGGGTACGCGCCAGTGATCCCCGGGAGAGGTGCCAGGCAATGGTCAGCGATGTGGCCCAGAGCCTCCTGCACCTGCGTGCCCACCATGTTGCCGGGAGACGGAATTCGAGACTGCTGACGTTATTCGCGGGCTAGCGACGAATCCGGGACAGAAGGAGAATGGGGTGTTCGCGTTCCGCTCGCACGCGTGCTTCACCTCCTGTGCTGCTGCACCCCATAAAAAATCCGATTTTTTCGCGGAAATTTTTACCTTTTTTTTTTTGGGCTGACCGAGTTTTTTTCCGGGTTTGGCTGAAACTCGGTCAGCTGACCGAGTTTCCCCCCCCAAGCTAAGCCTCTGATCCAGATGTCACATCTGGGTCCAGGAACACCGGTTTTTGGCCTCAGGAAGTCGAAAAATATGTGTGGAAATTTTTATTCCTGACCAGGATCCCCTAAAAGCCCGATTTCCCCTGTTTACACATGGGGGATTTCTTGCAACGCCCGCTCGTGTGCTGAGTGTGTTATCCGCGACGTGGATGCGGTCGCCCTCTTCCTCCCAGAAGCCACTGATCTTCCTCATCCAACTTCACCTCTGGATGTACGCGGCACGTGCTTGGGTTGTCCTGTCGCAGTGCAGCAGAAGGTCCCCTGTGCACTGCTGCCCAAGCCATTTCGGCTGCACGGAATACGCCACGCAGAGTAACGTGGTCTCGCGTGACCAGCTCGTGAGGCTTGTGCCCCGAATCGAATCGATAGGCTGCGAGCTGCATTGCCTCGGTCAGTTGATGTCCTTGTGTGTGCATTTTTGTGCACAACAGTCCCTTGGGTATCTGCGCAGGTGCCTGCACTGGACCAGGACTCCTGATTTGCCTCTGGCACTTGTGATCGGAACGGATGCGGCGACATGCCACGGTGCCCATGAATAGCCATGCCGGCACGAAAGTACGTTCACGACGGTTGATTACCATTGCTGCACTCTGTCAGAACCAAGGGTCGCAGCTCACCTGAACGCCCACCAGGCCCCCCAACAGGGGGTGAAACCAAAGGGTCCCCCCTGGGGTTTTTTAACCCAAAATTTTCGAATTCGACATGTCCCCGGGATTTCCACTATGTCGCAGATTTCGACCATTGGGTCAAGAAAACCTAAAAATCTAGGGGGGAGGTGCTGAAGGATTGCACTGAAAATTTTATCTAACTCGGTCAAAATTCCAGGCACAGGGTTTTAATTTTTTGGTTCAATTTGCGCAATTGGGGGGGCCTCTCTGTGCCTTTAGCCAGGAGTGACCCCCCCAGCTGCAACAACACCTCATCGCATTGCCACCGAGGATTCTTCATCGGCACTGCCACACACCCCCCCTCCTCCCACCGCGGGTGAACCTAAACGAATCTGTTCCCCCGCAGAGCCCCCTATACATACAGGGCAGCGGGCAGAGCAGAGCTATTCCTAACTAGGGGTCCGGATTCCATGATTTTGAATTTTTACTAGTTACGAGCGACGAAGCGTAGCGAAGTCGCGAAGTAACGAAGGAAATCGTACGACTGAAGCTTTGGATTAGCACCTCATGCCACTTCACAGGGCCTCAACACAGCCTTGAGACAGCAAGTGTGCGCTCAACAAAAAGTAGTCCGGAACTGTTCTCCCACAGTTGCTGGACAGGGTGTCTATAATAAAGCGAAAGGAGTACGATTTCAGATTTTTCCTCTGTCTGGCGCGTTTTTTTTTTGCACTCTGTTTAGCGCGTTTTTTTTGCACTGCAGGAAACAAAATTCTGGTGAGGATTCACCGGAGTGGAGGGTGCTGAAGGGCTGAGCGGCTGGGGGGATGCTGCCTGTGAGGGAGAAGATGCACCAAGCAAAGACACACGGCCCCGGAGGGGCCGTGTGTCTGTGTTCAGTGGTGCATTCCTCCGCACCTCAGTGCACTCTCCGACCTGCATGTCTACGGGGGTCTGAGCCCACATGCAACCCCGAGTAAGGGGTGCAAACAGACACCCCATGGCCAAAATGACCCCACCGCGATCCGCACAGATCCCAAATATTCAGAGGAACAGGGTTTTGAAAAACCTGTGAGTGGGGTCCCGCTGGGTGGGTGGTGTAGGTGGGCTGCTTTCTGGTCTCCCAGTCACATCCTCCCTTCAGAAGTCCCTGAACCAGACCCACATTTCATGGGTGAAACTTGGCACGCACACCACCAAAATGACCCCACTACGATCCGCACGGAGCTCAAATATTGTAATAACGCCAGTCATGGGCGGCGATGCGATCAGTTTTGAGCCCCCCAAATAGGTGCCTCAGTAGCGCGTTTTTTTTGTATCCGATTTCGGTCACCAGCCCCCCGGACCCCCAGATTTAGGAAAAGCCCTGGGGCAGAGGATGCGGTGGAAGGGTGAGGTAGGGTGGGGTGGGTAGAGGACTGTCTCACGCAGCCAGCGGGAGGGGTCTGTGCGAGGGGAAGGTGTACGACGTGGGTCGCGACACCGCTCGTGCCCTTAGCGCCTTCCGTGGAGGCCCGGTGTAGGTCGTGTGGTCAGACTCTGGCTTTCTGTCGCAGCTCCCCAGCTCCTTTGCACTGCCCGATTCGGATTGTTTTCTCTCCACATCCACACCACCAGGCAGGGTGTCGCTGAGGGTTGGGTTGGCTGGGTGAGTGCAGGTTGTTGACACATCCGGCGTCGCCCCCCCGCCACGCCCACCCCACCCCGCCCCCACTCACCCCTTTTGTGCGCAGCAGCAATGCCGGAAGGGACGGACTGCACTTTGCACGAGGAGAGCGGCGGCTGCGTGACGTATCTCAGCATTGTCGACGATGTGATTGGCCTTGAGCACCTCTTCCATCTCGTGGCCCTCCCGTCGTGCGGCGCGGTCGCCAGCTTCTGCGGTACGACCCGCGACAACTTCGATGGCAAGGAGGTTGTGGAGCTGTTCTATGAATCGTACGACGAGATGGCCCTCAAAGAGATGGGGAAGATTGCATCTGCCGCAAGGCACCGCTGGCCCGACGTGAAGGGCATCGCGATCGTCCACCGGAAAGGCCTTGTGCCTGTCAAGGAGTCCTCGGTGGTCATTGCCATCTCCTCCCCACACAGAGTGGTATGGCCCTCCCTCCCCCCAGCGGTGCCCAAATGTGGGACATTTTTAGAAGAACAGCTAGCTTTTCGCACTAAAAAGATTCGTGTCAGCGTTCGGTATCTGCACACGTACACTAGCAGGCACCGTTTGTACAACCAAAGAACTCTACTCCAAGTCTTTTTGTTCTGAGAGTTGTTTGGGTTTGGGGTTGGGTGGGGGGCAGCGATGTCACACGTGCATGCCACCCCCCTCTCCTCTTTGCAGTCGTCGATGGAGGCTGTGCGCTTCTGCATCGACACCCTGAAGGAATCTGTCCCCATCTGGAAGAAGGAGATTTACCGCGAGGGCATCCCCGGCTGGAAACAGAACAGCGAATTCCTTGCATCTGAGGTGATGCGCGGGAGGTTCAACAGCGTCGCGTGGCCCAGTGTGATTGTGTCCCTTGCGGCAGCTGCAGCCCTGCCTCTCCTCTTCTTCGGCGGGAGGCGGAAGGAGTGAGAAGAAGCCAATACCAAGCCCCCTTTCGTTAACCCAGCAGTTGCTGCAAAACGTGTCTCTGGCCCTTGTGTCTCTAACCCCAATAGTGCCGCGCCACTCCCCCCGGAGGGGGTGGCAGCCGAACGAGCGAACCGTGGAGTCATGGAGCCTGGCGGCTGACTCAGCTCCGAAGGGGTGGGCGGGGGTTCTTGTGAAACTCCCACCACCAACGCCCCGGCGGTTTTCCTCATCCTCCAAGCTTTGCGCGCCTAATGCACACACGGCAAACTCCGGTGCCAGCCTAACACTATTTTTTCGGTCAAAAAAAAGCGAAAATCCATTCTTATTCTTCGCATTGTCAGCGCCATCTCTTGGCTCACCTCCACCACCCCCTTCTCCTCCCAGGCCACCCCACAACATGCGTCGCGCATAGTCCACCACCCCCCCTGCCCCCCCCACCCCCCCACACAATGTCGGCCACACCCCCGCCCGGCACGGGCCGGGCCCCCGCTCCGCACAGCCAGTCATCCTCTTCGTCGTCATCGTCGTCGTCGTCATCCTCCTCCAGCACGGGGTCCAGCTCGAGCGACTCCTCGGGAGGCGGGGGGCAGCTGTTCAGCAAGCGGGCAATGCGCAGCATCCACACGGAGCTGACCAGGCGGGACAGGCAGGAGGATGTGCACGCCCAGGAGGAGGAGGGGGGGAGGAAGAGGAAGGCACCGCCGCAGCAGGGCGCGATTGCGGCGCGGGCGAGGCGGAGGCTGCTGTCGCCGCCGGAGCCGGCGGAGCCGGAGGCACCTCAAGAGCTGCCCCTCCCCGACCCGCCACTGCTGGACCCGCTGCCGGGGGGCCAGGGCGCCGACCTGCTGCAGGTCGGCCTCAGCGCAGCACCGTCTCCAAAGGACAGCGTTGCACCCAGCGTGCCCGGCACTCCGAAGAGCCTCGCCAGCGTTGCCGGCGAGCTGCCTCAGCTGCTGGTGCAGGATGCAGACAAGCGCTGTGCCGCCTCCCCCCTAGCAGCCCCCGCCTCGCAGGATCCCCCCTTCGGCGCCTTCGACCTGCTGAGCCCCTGTGGGAGCGAAGGGGACGGCGTGGTGCCCCCCGAGTCGGGCCAGCTGGTTGCCCGGCCCAACCTGATCCGCTGGGACCACACAGCGGCGGCGTTTGGGTGTGGGTGGGTCAGGGCTGTGCATGGGTTGCTCGGAGAGGGTGGCGGTGGTGGTGGCGGCCGCGGCGTGGTGGGTGAGCGGTTCTTCGATGTGGCGAGGGATCCGCGGGTTAGCGGGGCATTCAAGGTGCCCGGGCTGCTGCCGCACTGCGGGATGATGCGGCGGTGGCATGCCAACCGGGAGCTGTCGGCGTATTCGTCTGTGGTGGTGGCGGGGAAGGTGGTGGCGACGTATGTCGCGCTCCGGTTTTATATGTGGCGTCGCAAGGTGATGTGGCCTGCCGTGGTGGCGGGAGCGCTGTGCGTGCTGGCGGGTGCGGAGGTCGACCCGCCTCCCATGGTGGAGGAGCCGGCGGATCTGGCGCCGCCACCGCCTCCGGCCCCAGAGCCACTGCAGCCTTCCCAGTTGGAAGCGCCGCCACCAGCACCTCAACCTGCCCCGTGTGATATACCACTGAAGAATCCCGACGGGTCGTTGAACAGCAACGCAAGGGTGGAACATTGGCTTGGCCTGTCGAGGCTGCCCGTGCATGTCTCGAAGCAGATGTTAGAGGTGCTCTTCTCAGCAGGCGGGAGTCGCAAGGTGTTGGATGTTCGTTTCTTCTACAAGCCGACTCCGGTTGGGAGTGGGTTTGGCATCCAGCGAATACCGTATGGCGCGGTGCAGTTCGAATCGCCTGCGCATGTCTACACTGCGCTGCAGGATCTCTGGGTTGTGGACGGCACGGCTATACTGCAGCTCCACGACTGTGTGGGGCCCTATCTGGGAGAGTTTGTGTCAATGGTGAACGATGCTATCACCGAGTGATAACCGGGCTTCCATCTCGTGCTTCTATCGGCGCGATGGGCGTGCCGCTTGGTACCCTGCCAACCTAGCCCCGCAGCGCCAGCATGGCATGCGGCGTTTCCGTTGTGGCACATCTTTCTTGTGCAAAAAGAATATCAACCGCCGCTTCGCTGTGCCAAACGCCCCGCCCCCACCCCCAAGCCAAACGCACCCCTTCGTCCCCCTTCTCTTGCTGTCGCTCTGTGTATTGATACGCCTTCCGCTGCCACACCCCACGCCACCACCCCACCACTTCTGGAACCCGCAGGCAGGTGCGCAGCACACTGCAGCCTGGGTGGTTGGGCGGAGCACACAATGCAGTCCCCATTCACCCCGAGGTGTGTCCGCCCGAAGGCGAAGAAGGCGAAGGTGATCGTGGACCCCCTCCACGGGCATCTGGAGGTGCCCCCCGAGCTGGTGCAGATCATCGACACACTCTACTTCCAGCGCCTGCGGGAGCTGAAGCAGCTGGGGTGCGCGGACTGGGTGTTCCCGGGTGCGGTGCACACCCGCTTCATACACAGCCTGGGCGTGGCACACCTTGCGAACCAGGTGATCCAGCGCATCAAGCAGCACTACCCCGAGTATGGCGTGACGGAGCGCGACTGCATCCTGGTCAGCATGGCAGGGCTGTGCCACGACATGGGGCACGGCCCCTTCTCGCATGGCTTCGAGCGTGTCGTGGAGATTGCCCTTGAGGAGGAGAGGGAGAAGGCCAAGGAGAAGGGCGACGCTGAGAGGTTGCGGGAGATCCCGGCCTCGTGGCACCACGAGCAGGCAAGCGAGCTTCTCTTCGAGGAGGCGGTGAATGAGTGCGGGCTCGACATCACACCCGACGAGGTGGCATTGGTCAAAGCAATGATCCGCGGCGTGCATGAGGATGAGGAGCGTCCGATGGACAAGCCGCTGTTCTTCTTCCAGATTGTGGCAAACAAACAGACGGGGATGGATGTGGATAAGTATGATTATCTGCTGCGCGATGCGATGTTCTGCGGGGCGAAGATCGCGTTCGATATCTCGCGCCTGTTGCGGCCGCAGGTGCGGCGGGATGGGAAGGGGAACCTCATACTGGCGTACTACCGCAAGGAGGAGTGGATGATCCACCAGCTGTTCCGGTCGCGGTTCGACATGCACCACCAGGTGTATGGGCATAGTGTGGTGGTGGCATTCACCATCATGGTGGAGGAGGTGCTGCTGCTGGCCAAGGACTGGATGCGTATCACAGAGGCCATCACAACGCCGAAGATCTACCTGTATCTTACCGACTCAGTGCTGCACCAGATCGAGTGTCTCGATATCAACTACCCCCCGAAGGGGTTTACGCAGGCGTCGCTGCGGAAGACGCAGAGCCTGGTGCGGCGTATCAAGCAGCGTGATCTGTACACCAGTGCGTTGCAGGATATGACGTTCAGCCTCGGGAAGAACAAGGGCATCATCGACAAGTCTAACAAGCTGCAGATAGAGCGGGATCTGGTTGCAGAGCTGGTAGAGCAGGTGCCGGAGCTGGCGGTGTTTGAGTCGGATTTCAAGGTGGTAGTGGCCGACAGGGACTTCACGCGGCGGTCAGAGAACCCCCTCTTGCGTGTGCCCTTCTACTCTGACAGGCGGAGCGACGGGCCCGTGTCGTACCTCACCACCAAGGACCTGGAGAACAGCACCCAGCCAGCTAAGTTCTGGGAACGCTATGTTCGTGTTTACATCAAAGACCGCACAGCAGAACATGCAGGGAACTTGGTATGTAACAGTGCAGCCATGCGGGTCGTCTGTACGCTGAGGGTCACAAGGGATGGCACAGTGATGATACAACAGGATCGGTACTATCTGACCACACTCTGTGCGGGCTGAATACAAAAACCTGAAGAAGATCAAAAGCTTTGTCTGAGTCCGTCTGTGCACTGCTGTGCAGTCCGAAGCTGCAGTTGCATTTGCAGTTGCTGCCATCTGGGAGGGAAGATGCAACATTATGGTGCACGGCACACCGGGCATGATGACATCGCACATCAGTTCATCTTTGTAGGTTGGGACAACTGACTCCCCACGGGGACGTGCAGAGGACGCTACAGGATACAACTCCACACTGACCCGCTTCTTCGATACAAATACCAAGTCACGGGACAGCAGTTTCCACACACAGGCTCACGACACACGCCACCTTCAAGAGTTTTGCACACCACCTTCGATCACACCGACGATGCTTCAACATGCACCACCATCTGACTGCACATGCTGCTGTCTTGTCTCACATGACATGTGTAAGAGTTTTGCACACCACCTTCGATCACACCCTTGCGAAGGCTATGCAGGTGACTTGTCCTCTCTGAGATAACGTACATTGCGGCACACATCACAATCATAATCACTATCATATCACGCACTCTCGAAGCACGAAGCTCGAACATAAAGCACAAGCAATACACCAAACAACGACCGTCAATTGGGTTGGGAGGCATCTGTCCCTGTGATGCACAGCTCCCCGCTGGACGTGCTCGGAAAGCAAAGCTGCAGGGCACGCCCTGCTGCGTTACGCATATCCATGGCCGCTCTGCGAGTGCCCGCAAGGGACGTGGGCAGCAGCGTCGAACCATGCGTCACACAGTCTCGCGATACCAGCGAATGGCAGTGTTCTGCCACGTCATAATACAATACAATAGAACAAGAGGCAGCACGTGGTGCAATTCTGCTGGGCACAGCTGTCGGTGCCGTGCTGCAGCGGGAAACACCTCGGAGAATATGAGGGTGTGTCGGGACGGAGGTGTGTGGGTCAAGGCGGTCATAGCTAGTGGGGACACGTACGACCATCAGTCGTGTCCATCACCCGTTCCGATCTGCCAAGATATGCGACTGCGATGGTACAGCATTGGTCACACCACACACAGCCATACAATACGGTGGTGTGGATGATGACAACCTTTTCAAGTTCTTGCTTGAGTGCTTCGGCTCGCTGAGGGCAGACATCTCGGACAATGGAGTTACCTCTGACACACACAAACCCACACCACACCCACTTCCGCCTTGTGCGGAACACACACACCAAGAGTCGAGTGTCTGTTTCATTGTAAGAGTTTTGCACACCACCTTCGATCACACCCTTGCGAAGGCTATGCAGGTGACTTGTCCTCTCTGAGATAGCAGTGTCTGCAACGCAGGCACTGTGCAGGCGTGCACACATGTGTTCCACACACAGCCCTCGTCACGTGCTGACAGTACCTACCTCACCGCCGCAGTGTCTTGTCGCTGCGGACGGTCCCTTAATGAGTACGAGATTGAGGAACGAATGTCGTGTGCCACCTTCACATGACGCAGCTCACTTCTGTACACACTCTGCCACATCCTTTCGCGCCTCTCGTGCACGGTGTAAAACAAGGCGGTCATAGCTAGTGGGGACACGTACGACCATCAGTCGTGTCCACCACCCGTTCCGATCTGCCGAGACTACAGACATTTTGTTCTGCAATGCATCAACTAGCACACCCAGTACCTTCTTTTTGTGATTCCCGCACCACCCCCACCCCCACCACAGCACGAGCTCCTCATGAAGGCATTCACAGAGGTGAAGCGGACAGAGGGTCCCTTGGGGCCGAACACCCCTGTTGCTCGGAATAAGGTGTGTGTGTGTCCTCTAACCTGCCTCGCCACGCCCACCCACTGCAGGTTATCAGCACACCAGAGAAGCTGTCGGACGACTTCCTTACGTCGCAGACGATGGACTTCATGGAGCCGGGGCTGGGAGCAACACCTGGGGAAGTCACTGGGGGTGCTGGGGCTGGGGGCAACAAGCGTTTGTTCGCCACCATTTGTTCCAGCGGTGGTCGCGACGGCGGCGACGGCGACGGCGGCGACGATGATGAACACAACGAGGCGGAGGTCGACGTGTTCCCAGATGACGATGTTCCAACAGTGCCGAAGAGGATGCGCTTTGGGTAGACTCGAGCAGTTTCTGAGTGATTTGTTGAGTTTGATATGTGCAAGTGTGGCAAATTGTTCTCAGCTGTGTACCCCCTTCTGCTGGAACCCTCGCACGTGCCGGTCGGCGTGCGCGAGCTAGAATATTTGTACCCCCTGTGCTTCTGCACCGTCCCAACCTCTTGGACGCAGCCAAGCAAGCACGTTGACCCCCGTGCCCATTCCATGTTTTGCTACACCAGACCCGCTTCCCACCCCCACCCCCCGCCCCTCCCCGCGACTTGATCCGCTCCACATCTCCCCTGTGCGAGCTCACGCAGACGGGGTTTAACGTTTTCATACTGGGGCTATTCGCATCTCACGCAAGAGCCATCTGCAAGCCACACCGCCACCTCCTGCACCCAGGACGTACACGCGACCTCACCACAGTGCGGCGCACGGTCCCCCTCTTCGCCATGTCGGATGCAGTGCGGAAGAGGAACAGGTCGGGCCCTGAGATCCTCCGCGACAGGCTGGTGCGGCATCTGAGGGATGACGTGTGGGCGCGCATCGGGCCCAGCCCGAAGCACGGGGTGGGTGTCGTGGCGATACGGGACATCAAGAAGGGGCAGATCGTCGACCGTGTCCCTGGTGAGTGCCTGCCGCCTGCGCTTCGCCGGACGGTGCACAGCAGCGCTATCAACGTGAGTGAGCTGGGCGACGTTCCGGAGGAGGTGCGGTCCTACCTGCAGGAGATGTACGTCTGCTCCAACGGGATGATGGATGTGTGCAGCTTCGGGTTCAACAGCTTCATCGGCCTCGGGCACTTCGTCAACCACAGCGCAGAGCCTAACGTGAGCTTCACAGAGTCACCCCCAGATGACATCACGGATGTCGGGATGAACATGAAGGTGGTTGCTGTGACTGACATTGCCAAGGGCGAGGAGGTATGTTGTATTGGAAGAAAGAGACGCAAGAAACCACCCTCCCCTTCATCGCCAACTGTCTGCTATTGCTCTGCACTGTGGTCTTCAGACTGCGGGGGGGCGAGGTACGTATTGCACAACCGTAGATAGCAGATGTGCCTCTTGACCCCTGCCTCTGCGTTTGCCTACTGCAGAACTGCCCCTAGCCTAAATTGCCCACCCACCCACCCACACGACACAGCTGCTGTGCGACTACCGCGAATACCTCTCACGAGAAGAGTGGGCTACTCTGCCCGGCATGTCTGAGGTGATCGACAACGACGATGCGGCAGACGCAGCACGTGCGGCAGCGGCAGGCGAGGCAGAGGCGGCAGGGGAAGCGCAGCCCGAGGTCCCGGCTGCCGGTCCCATGGATGTCGACAGCTGATGCTGATGGGGAGCCTGGCCCCTTCGGGCAGCGCGGCAGAGGCGCTTGCGTGGTCTGTGGGGTTTTCTCAGGCAGCTATTTCTGATCCCAAATCCTGTGTGCGTGGCAATGCCTTCTCCTCCTGTAAGGGGGTGTATTTTTTCCCAATCATATGTCCGAATCAAATGTGTCGCAGCCTTGCCTCGTTGCCAGTGCGCATAGTCTCAGGCAGTGTGCCTTGTTGCCAAGTGTTCGATCTGTGATCCGTTCAAACCACCCCCCCCGCTCCGCCCCCAAGCGACGTATGCTAGACCTTCGTGAATCTCAAGAGGAACGATCCGTAGAAAATAACAGAATCTTTTCGGAAAGAATATGCAGGTGTGCGGAGAACCCACGAGCCACCCCCTCGCGCCCCCCCCCCCTTCTCCGGCGACTAAAAAAGAGGACTAATATTGCGAGAAGGTGCTGCCACTTGGCGCCACTGAAGGGGAGCGTTAGGCAGGTCAGGTTGTTGCCTCTCCTCTTCCAAGACCGCCTCGTGCCCCCCCCCCCCTCCCTCCCCCATGCTGTTGATGGGGAAAGAACACGCCACCCCACACCCACAGGCAGAGGCGACCTCCCATAGGCCGCTACACAACACAACACACACACAAAACACCGTTGGATCACCCCCCCCCCTTACCCATCTTCTTTGCATCTCTTTTCCCTCTCTTCTAAATACTTCTTTTTGAAGCAACCCCCCCCCCTTCTCCGTACACATCGGGTACACCCCCACACGGGCTGCCCCTGTCTCCCCGTGTCCCCATCTCCCTCTCCCCATCCCTCCCACCCCAGCCGCCCTTTGTCCCCCCTCAGCCATGCAGCAGGTGCAGGCTGAAAGGCGGGAGGGCGTGAAGCACCGTCTGATCGGTGAAGGTGCCTTCTCGACGGTGCGGTATTTCGCACGGAACCAGGCGACCGGGAAGGACTATGTGATGAAGATCCCGAAGGACGACGCGTCGAAGAAGGCGCTCGAGGTGGAGAAGCGGATGCTGCTGAGCCTGAGCCACCCCAACGTCATCAAGGCGGTGCCCTGCGAGCTGCCGGCATACCGTGACAACCTTGTGATGGAGAAGATGTACTGCGACCTCCACCACTACATCAACCAGCGCGCACGCGCAGGCAGCTCCATCCCCGAGAAGGTGCTGCGCTCCGTCATGGGGGAGGTGCTGAGCGGGCTGAAGTATATCCACTCCCACGGGATTGCGCACCGCGACATCAAGCCGGAGAACATCCTGCTGGGGACCCGTTCGCATGAGGTTGTGATCTGCGACTTCGGCACGGCGCTGCAGTTTGGGAGCAACACGCGGGACTTCTCCATCTGCGGGACAGCTCTCTACCAGGCGCCCGAGATGCTGGAGCTGGAGCAGGTCCGGAAGGGGCGTGTTGGGGCGTTGGTGGCGGCCCCCGACATGTTCAGCCTTGGCGTGTCGATGCTTGTGTCGCACACCGCGTCTCTCCCGCCGCACCAGTCGGAGCACACGCAGGAGAAGCGTGTGGAGCTGATGCTGAACCAGTGCCGCGTTGCGGCCCCCGTTGCGTTTGACGATGAGGCGTCCACCTCTTCCAGCGATGACGAGTGCTCCGAGGCATCGGTGCCCTCCCGCCCCGCCTCCCCTGCAGCCAAGCCGGCCGGTACCCCGATGTCGGATGAGGCATTTGCTGTCATCCAGGGGCTTCTCGCGGTGAACCCGGAAGAGCGCCTCACCGCCGCATCTGCGCTGAAGATGCCCTGGTTTACCCAGGGGTGAAGACCTTGGTTTAGTGGAGAGCTGAGCCACGGTTTGGACTGAAACTGTTTATGTGATTTGCGAAGCTGGAGGTGGCCATGGGTCCATGGGTGGGGGGGGGGGGTCTGGAAGCAAGAAAACATGCCATGTGTCGTGCGTTGGATGGAGGGGGGTGGGGGGGGGGGGACTGTTCAGCGGCACAGCCTTCTGGCAATGGTGTGTGAGGCGGGTAGACGCCATGTGTCATCTCGGGGTATTTTCTTTGTGATGTGGGTGTCTCGGGTTGTGGCAGGATGACTCATGTCTATCCATTTTACGCTTTGCCTTCTGGCAGCAATGTGGAGTGTGACTCTGGCGGCCGGGCCGTCCATGATGTTTTTTTGTTAACGAATGTTTTTTTTTTGCAGAATGCCTTTTCATGCCGTGTAGGTGGGAGGCAAGGGTTCACTCTCAAGTGCAGAAGGTGTGCCCTCGCTGATCACTTCCGGATCCGGACACAGAGCGAAATAACTCCGCTCCCCCTCGGCTCAGGCCAAGGGGAAAACCGCATATTCTGCTTGCTTTCAGGAAACGGGGCGGCATTGCGTGCGGCTGCCTGGCCGACTCCACGTCAGGCAGTTCGGTTGTCGACACCTTGAAAAAATGGGGTCGACACCGCACAGATGGACACCCATGCACGCACAGGTCCGCACAAACAAAAAGTTTGTCGCCCACCCTTATGGTCTGGGGTCTGCTGTTTCCGCTCCGCTCTGGTTTTGTCATTCCGATTGTTGTGATGCAATGTTTGTGCGTGTGGTCCTGAATTTGGTTACCATGCTCTGCCACGACACCGAAGGCAATGCAGCGGGCGAGATCATTCGAATTCTGTGATAGCTGCCCGGCTGCTCAGGCCTAAAAGCAAACGGGGGTTGTGTGGGGAGGGTAGAATGTTCAGCCACTCAATGATCCCAGATGATCCTCGAACCTTGAAGATTCATCGTGAGCGTCTGGTGGTCAGGTTTTGAATGGACAATTGATACGAAAAAAAAGTCACTGCATGAGAAGCAGGGCTTTCCCTAAATCCATACCCTAACCCGGGGACCGGCGATTTCAAGATTTTCCCTCTGTTTGGCGCGTTTTTTTTGCAGCCCCTGTGCGCGTTTTTTTTTGCAGGGGAAGGGTGTGGGCTGAAGAGGGGGAAAAATGGTGAAGATTTCAAAAAAATAGTATACTCGTGGAACGGGTTCGCACGAATCATTTCATTGCGGCCAGAAAAGGTTGGTTTATCCGCACTCGGGGATCTCCCGGTGAGCAGCAAGTCGGGTGGCAGAATGGGCTGGTTTCACTCCCAAGCTGCACAGTAGGCTGTTCCAGGGTACAAAAAGGCGCGTCCCAACCGCGGATGTTCACTACCGTGGCCTCCGGCGGCTGGGGGGCTCCGCCCCCCAGACCCCCCTGTGACATGGACTTGTCCGCTGCAGAGGGGTCGTGCAGGTCTAGTGGGTAGAGGGACCGTAAACAGCCGACAAGGCGGGCCCCAGTGACGAAAGCCAGCTATGGGTGTCAACAAGCACCCCATGGCCAAAATGACCCCACCACGATACGCACGGATTCCAACCGTTCCAAGGAACGGGTTTTTGGGAAATTTGAGGAGGGGGTCCCGCTGAGTCAATGCAGAATATCGGACGTTTTCCCTCGATTTCTGCACCTTTGGAGCGGTTGGCAAATAAGACAAACAGAACTTTTTTTGCCCCTCTGGAGCTGTCTTGAAGACAGATGTGTCAAATCATGCCAAAAAGTAGGTTTTGCAGGAGCTCAGGTGGCATAGGGGCCGGGCAAGCTCCCCCCGAGAAGTGCCCCTACTGTGCGCGTTTTTTTTGTACCCGAAACCGGTTCCCAGCCCCCCCGGACCCAATATTTAGGGAAAGCCCTGATGAGAAGCATGAGAAAAGTTTTACCGTTTACTATAGTTGAAACTCGCCGTTTTCCTTTGATACTTTTGTTACAAGGCTTTGTTCTATCTGTTATTTGAATCCATATCCCGGCACTCCTGCCGCTGGCTGGAATAACGGTGTCGAGCACTTTGCTCCACCACCGAATGTTGCCCTGGTGTTGGCATTGTGGCATGCGGACTCACGAACCCCACCGCACGATCACCTCGCCTATCACTTACCCTATGGGGAAAGGGCCAGATTGTGCTGGGTGTCCCACTGCCACACTCACCATCCGGTGAGGGAACACTGCTTGCGGGGCCCACTGCCTCGAACTGACTGCCTCCTCGAGAGGGCTCATTTCTAATTCTCTATGCCGGGCCCCAATGAGCGAACCTAACGAACCCGAGACTAATAAACGGAACACCAATATAGCTTCCAGCCTTGAGAGCTGGCCATGCCCTAGTTTAAATTTGGAAATATCGAGTGACAGCGATACCTCCCCCGCCCCCACCCGATGCTAAATTGAACCGTCTTCGGTATGGGCTGTGCATGGAAGGGGCGGATGTACTTAGTCACGCACGTCTGCCTGTCTCGGGATGCTGTGCTGCGCGGGGATGGGGATAAAGTCGTTTCGATCCTAGCCATCCAGACATGTGTTTGTTCTGATGTCTGTGTGGGTGGGGTCGAGACCTGGCATTAGACCCGTCGTGAGCAACGCATGGTGTGTTACCCGTCTCAGGTATTAGATGCAAGAGAGACACTGCCTCTTCTGTTTGTATATGCCACGCCCAGGCCAGATCGGGAAGGTCGAACCCACGCACTCAACGAGCGGGATGGGTTTGGGTGAGCGGGTTGAGGACAACGACACGACAAGGAGACGATCTGCCACTTTTTTCTGCCAATTCCATAAACCCATACTTTCGGTCGTCAAGACAACAATCAAAGGCGCGCCTTTTCCGGTGCTCTTTTGATTATTGTGCTCCCATCTGAATCGAATATCGGCAGTGTGGGTGCAGTCCAGCACCCCTTCCCCCCCCCCGTGCCCCCACTGATGCATATTTTTATGTGGTCTTTCACGTGAGGGATTTCTTCTTCTTTTTTTTTGCAATACTTCTTTCGGGGGCCTTCTGACCCCCATCCCCCGACCCTACACCTTACCCCTGGCGATTTGAACCTGCGTCTCTCGGGTCTTCGGATCCGGTGAATCAGGGCAGGCTATTTCTTGAGGCCGTAGTCCGTATTGCGTCTTGAAGGAGAAGGTCGTTTGGTGGATATTGTGCCTGGCGATCTTGTCCGACCGATGGTTTCCCATAATGTGGGAGTCTGTCAAAACAAAAGCAAAGAAAAGAGAAAGGGAAACGCCTCCGGTGATTTGTATGAAGATGCTTTGATGAAAATCACTTTGCCGATCCAACACCCCCCCCCCCAAAAAAAAACAAAATACACTGCTTCTTTCAGCTCCCCCCCCCCTTCCCCAGCTCCCCACACACAACGGCTTAGTGCAGTAGACCCCATTCTTGTTCTTTGAATCGTCGTTCATTTCACACAGACCCCCCTTCGTTTTACTCGCTTCTTGTGTCTCGTTATGTTTTTTCCTGAAATCCGGTCTGGTTGGTTCGGTTTTGCTTCCGGCTTCGGCGAGGCTTTTGGTTTCACACGTTTGTGAGGGATAATCATGAGCGAGGTGACAAGCGTTTTTGAGGTTCTAAAAGCTGGTCTATGTGAACCCATCCTGCTTGGTCTGACGCCACTTTGCACCTTGCGAGGCACCAGCGGGAGCAATCTTGTAACCGCTCGGTACAAGCGCCCATAAGGTGCTGACAACACCTCTCGTCCCATGCGCATCCAAACCACAGCCTTTGCCCACCGTGCTGGAGACCGGAAACCGAATGCAACCATCGCCCCCCCACCTCCCCCTCGTAGACACTGCAAACGGCATCTTATCGTGTAGGGTGTTCGCGAAGCGGTGCAGGCAGGTGGTTTCGGTGTATTTTTCGCTGAATATTGCCAAAGCTTCCCGAATTTGCGAACACCTTGAAAATACGGTGATCCGTGCCGTTCGCATTGCATGCCCCCACACCCCCCCCCCCCCCCTTTACCCCCCTCTCCCACCCGCCCTTCCTGTTCTTCACAAGGTCATCAGCAACCTCGATAACTTTGATGTTTACGTGCGGTAAAAAAAACTCTCATCAGCGGCAGAAATAATGAAAACAGTATTGTATAAGATACACAGCCCAGGATTGTTCAGGTGAGTCCTCGTCCCCTGACTGACACAGGAGCAGGGGTGGGTGGGTGGGTGACTCTGCGCGCGGGGCGTGTGCTTTTGTTTCCCCCAGGGAAACTGGCGGTGGTTCGTCATTGTGGCAGCAAGCAGCCGAGGCCTTGTCGCCTCCTAGATGCCCGCCCATGACAATCGATGTGACTGGCTGGTCGTCAGCCTTTTGGCCTGAGACCCTGCCCGATCATCGCCATGCGCCAAAACAAAATACACTGCCCTGAAGCGCTGTCTCCACCCTGTCTCGCACCCTGATTCCTTTTCGTCGTTTTGTGTTCGTGATGTGTTTCCGAGATTAGGCTTCAACGCGGCACTTGGCGTGGCGTTTGCTGCCTCCTCCTCTTATCTCTGTGCGGACATTTGCCCCGTTTTTGTGAAAACAATCAACCTTACCCTAGCCTAAAAAAAACTGCGCCTATTCCCTCCATCCCTTTTTTGCTCCCAGGTATATTCACACGACCCCTTCGTACAGCTCCTTTTTTACCCCACCGCCCCGACAACTTGAACTGTGTTACTTGGATGCGTGAACACGACGTGAGCGTGATTGTCACACCGGATGGGCAACCACTCGGTAGCACCCCGGTGAGTGTGGCAGTCGCCGCAGTGTATGGAAGGTGCCAGACTCGTCTATCTCCTGCTTCTTTTCTGCAAAGGAAAGCCCAAACAGGGGACAGGCGCAGTCTCGCTTTGTATGTGCTGAGTGTATTGCAACCACACAGGGAGGCGACTGGAGTAATCCCTCAGCACATGGTATTTGTGTGCCGTATTTCAAAAAAAAACTGTGAAACACTGCACGCAAATTACGTCGTCTCGTCATGCGTCAACCAGCGTTGTGTGCCGTCGGGGCAAACACCAACTAACCAAACCAGGCATCGTAGTGGCAGACCCCTCCTCCATGTGAGTCCGATTATCTTTTGCTATTGTATCGAAATGTGCCAAAGGATGATGCAGCCCTGCACGAGACCGGACCTGCCTGTTCCCCCGCCACACCTTTGGGAGACGATGCTGCTTCTTTAGCGCGTTGTCCCCTCAGGGCAGGGCAACCGGCAAGGCCGGGCGCAGGGCTTGCGTTGTACATTGAGGGCCATTGTCACGCCTGTCCATCGGGGCAAAATACGCCACCAGGGGCCCTTCGTTCTGTGCTGAACTGCGCCCCCACGTTGCGAGGCGGTTCGCCTTTCTGTACTTCTGAGCAAAGGGCCCCAATTTCCCAATGTCTCCCCGTGTTTTCTGTGTTGCTGCTCTCTTTGACTATCGTGTGGTCAGATCAGCTGTGCCCCTCCCTGCCCAAGGACAAAGGGCAGGGGGGGGGTTTGTGTTCGTTGCTGAGCAGGCCTTGCTTCCACAGACGAAGGCCTGCGATATCCAAAGCCGCCTGCTGCGTCTTTGAGGTGTTTGAATGCCCCTTTGGCCATCCCAAGATCATGTGATCGGTGTGGCCGGGGGTGCTTCCAACATGTTCATGCGTGTTGTCACCTATGTGGAAGAGTCCCCACCGGGCGGGCGCTGTGCTTATCGGTGCCGACAGAACCACGAGGCGGTGTGGTGGGTGGAACTGGATTGTGTTTACTGGTGCTTTGTTTCAACTGCCCGTTGCATCAAGCCCTGAAGTAATACACCCCCACTCCACTCCACACACATTCCCGCTTCCCCCTGCGGGTGCGCGTGTGGTCCCTGATGGGTCCCGCAGAGCAACCGCACGACCTCCCCGCCCGGTGAATCCTTTTATCTTTGCTATCTTCGCTTTACTGATTTCAACACTTTTCCCGTGCAGCCGCCCTTTGTGCAGCGGAGGGCTATCTCCGCATGCATATCTGGTGTGGCGCGCTTTTCCTGTTCCAACTGATTGCGACGCTTCAGATCTGCTGCAATATCTGCGCGGAAGAAGTGACCCACAGGACTGACACGTGCGCACCACCCGCTGGAGCGCTGTATCTTCACCTATCGCAATCCGTGGCTACCCGAGGTGGGGATGTGACTGGGCTCAAACCGAGAGGCTGAGGGAGGGGACGTCGAACTGGATTATTGCGGGCGAGGGTTTTTGCCATGAAATGTGGAGAAAAAGCCAGGTGCTCAAAGATATGAAGGAGAAACGTCCCGCCTCTCTCAGCCGCCTCGTGTTATCGGGCCTGAACCATTCCGCCGCTATTTTTTTCTGAATGCATTGCAGAGTGTTTGGCAGTGTGCCATTCAGAGCCTTTTCTGCCTTTTTCGGATCGATTTCTTCATTTCCCATTTTTCATTTTCTCTTGTGTCAGTGGCGCAGTTTTTATATCCCCGTAGAGATTCCCTGAACGCTAGCCAATCCTGGGCTGTAGACAATCAAAATGAATGTGTAATCGCAGTTGCCGAGAGCACGCAGGAACCCAAATCACACGAAAGTGATTTTGAAAGAATATTTCTTCGCATCCTTCGTTCTCTGAAGCGAAACCCCCCCCCCCCCATCCCTTCATCATGAAGAAGCCTTTTGGAAATTCTTCGCCAAACCAAACCCGTGCGTCCCCGCTTCCGTTTGAGGCACCATCATCTTTCTTCGCCAAAATATTTTGTCGGAATTACCCCTAGTTCCACGTCGTGACAGCTTCTGCGTTGAAGCGCAACCATGCAGAGCATCATCTCCGCTCTCTTTGTCCACCCCTCCCCCCAGCCCTGTTGCAGTGGGGGAACCTCCTTGCCACGATGAGCAGCCTTTACAAAAGGGACTTGTCAGTGCCACTAGCGGTTCTCGGGTTCATTTTTAAGTGCCCCAGAGCGAAGCCCCAAAATGGCGGAAAAAACTTGGCGGATTTTTTACTGGCAAATATGTACCCCCACTACAGCCCCCCCTGATGTGTTTTACAATTATGGCACGGAAGGGCAAGCGAACCCAGCCGATGGCACGACAAATGTAGACGAAATAGCCATTGCGCCGAATAGTATTCCTACAAGAATACCGACCAGTTTTGATCAGTTTTTCCCCTACTCACCCATTCGCGAGGGACCCACTCCCTCCTGGCCCACGATTGTTCGCCAATCGTTGTGGCATGCAGTCTATGCATAGCTCGTGTGGTGCAGTTCAGCCCAGTTGTTTGGGCAACATCTATGGCCGATGTCAACACCGCTTTAATTCTTTCCCTTCAAGGTTGGCTGAACTGTGCCTAACAACTTACCTCACAATACGTATACTCTTCTCATATTTTCGTGAGCTCTGACTCTCATCAGGCCACAAGCTGCTGGCTCGCTTAAGTGAAGGTCAAACCAGAGGCATCATGCCTGGTCTCGTCCAGCAGCCGCTTGAGCGAACACAGCAGCAACCACCACCTGACCCCCTCGTCCTTGCCGGTTTTTTTTTACTCTTGCACCTATCGCGAGAGTTTTCCGTCGGACAACCCTCACGCTCTATACCCTCTATTGGCTTGTCCAATCAAGCTAATTTTGAATCACCTACCCCACAATACATCTGGGCTCGTCCGGAACCCCTCACCTCTCAAGGGGTGGTGTTCATCCGGATGAGTTCATGGAAATTGGATGTGATGGCGAGCGCAGGGTAGTACAGGTGTTCTCACGAACATACGATTCAACTGTTCCTGATGCAAAATAATGGGAGCGAAAAAACGTACCTGAAAAAGGGGCTCGTTTTTGGGCGGGGAAACCGCGTTTCGTTGCATTTCCGAGCCTCGCCCGGATCGTAGTGGGGTCATTTTGAAAAAATGGGCTTGTTTGAAGACACTCAAATTTTCCGTCCTGGTTGTCTCTACAGCATGTGATCAGTAACAACCCGGGCTAGGGGTCAGGCACCTGCTCGGAAAGCAGGGACGGGAGTTCCCCACTCAGCTCAACTGCCAACAACGCCACCAAGTAGGCAAACATGTGCCAGCTTGAGTGCCACCCCTGATACGGCGAGGGTGTAGCCTGTTCAAGACACTGATGCCAGCACTGGACGTGGGGACCCCACGAAGCATGTTGTATGTGAAACCTCGTGCACACGCTGTAGTGCTGCACACGCTATACAGGGGGGTCTGGGGGGCGGAGCCCCCCAGCCGCCGGAGGCCACGGTAGTGAGTATCTGTTCCTTGCGCCGTAGTGGGAGCGCGTGGGAGTTGCGGGCGTACAGATTCTGTGTGAGTTGGATGCGTCCTCCTGAGGCTACTGAGAGTGGCCTGGGTCCCATTCGCTGATGTGAACCCAAAGGACTTGGCTACAAGACAGGCACGCGCTGCAGCCGAGTGATACAGGGGGCGGAGCCCCCCAGCCGCCGGAGGCCACGGTAGTGAACATCTGTTCCGAGCTGAACTCGTGTGGATCACTCCCACATCAGGTCGGAGCCCAGTGCTGCGCGGGAAGCAGTCACTCGGTAGGGAAGGCAAAAGGGGTGCTGAGAGTTTCATGCAAAGCGATGCTTGTGGAAGTTTGGGAACGGCGAACCTCAGGGCGTGAAGAGCAGCAGCCATCAAGGCCACTCACCCACCCCCACCACCCACCCCCGCCCCGCGGGGCCCATTTTTTTCTCTCCCCGTCTCTGCCTTCTTTTGAATATTTGAGATCCGTGCGAAACGCCATGGGGTCACTTTCATTTTTTTGGTGCACTTTTTTCATACTGAATTGGGGTACCAAAACTTTTCAAGTTGTGGACAAATCCCTGCACGGTGGACTCCAGCGGCCCTAGCGGGAGTCTGGGAGCGGGAGTCTGAGCGGGTGTCAAAGACTCCCGCTAGCGGGAGTCTATACTCCCGCTAGGGGGAGTCTGACTCCCCCTAGCGGGAGTCTTTTCACCTATTTTCATCCATTTTTCCCATGATATAGTTACAGTCTACTGGCGTGGGGGGAAAAATCATGGTGGAAGAGGGATGGGGAGGGGCTTGTTTTGCTTCTGTCAGTTTCCCCGGACTCTGGACTACCTACCTATCCTCCTGGTAGCGGCTACACCTGCGGAGGTGAGCGGTTAGAATTTGAGGTGTCAAAGTGCGGCCATCGCCTGTCGTAGTTGTGTTACACCTTGGGCAAGACAAGCCATCCTGCAGGCCTCATCTTCTTCGTCAGAACTGTCATCCCCCTCCTGCTGTGCGCGTTGGTCAAGCGTGCTCAAAGTCGCCTCGGATGACACGAATGGTGTGAAAGTCGCCCCCAGCGGGATTGGCATTTTGCACAAGCAGAGCGATAATTTGCGGTGTCCTTCGGGGAACCGGAACAGGAAGTAGGGCGCGCTGATGGGTTCAACGAAGTCCTGTGTGTTGCAGTGCACAAACCCCTTCTGCAGCTGTGTCAACTGTGTGCAAAGAACATACACAGCCAATCTATGAGCGTGTCGGGTGTGCAGACACGGACACAGGATGACTTCTCTATACCCGAGGATCCCGTCCTGCGACAGGTGCGCAACCTTCCAAGGCATGCCCGATGCGCGCCGCTTCTCTTCTGCCATCGCAAGATCTCTCTCGTAAGTTGCGGAGCTGGCGATTGTAACGGCATCTTTCTTGCGATGTCCGTTCTCTGCTTCTTCAAATTCGTCGTTGTTCTGCAGAGGCACTGCATCTTCTGGAGCCCACCAATGATGGAGACTGTGTACGTAGGCATTGCGCGTTGATCCCTTTTCGGCATGCTCCATCAACCAGTGAAATATATGCCCTGAGATCCGAGCACGCAAGAAGGGAATCCGGGCTGACTCATCCCTGCATCCCCAGAAGCGCCAGGGGATGTCTGCATACCGGAAATGCATGAGGTCTGCAAGGGAGACAAAGAGGTAGCGGAACAAGCCCTTGTAGGTGTGTCCTGTGACAGGCAAGCACGACCTTCCGGAACTGAGCACCTGTCCCATGCTGCGACACATTCAGTGCAAGGTTTGTACAGGTCTTGTCGAATATTTTTTTGTTGTCTCATCCAGCAGGGGTGGAGCTTGAAATATGGGGTTGCGGGCTGGATCGGGTCAGATCGGGTCAGCCAATTTTTTCTTATGGGTTCCCCCCCGGTTCGTCTCAGAGATCAGTGCTCGGGCCCAGCCTCCCGCGAGGTACCGGAACCGATATGCAGCCCCGGACGCGCAAGGACTTGGTTACAAGACAAACACATGCCGTAGGGGGGGTCTGGGAGGCGGAGCTCCCAGCCGCCGGAGGCCACGGTAGTGAACATCTGTGACTTGCGGGCGTACGGATTCTGTGTGAGTTGGCTGCGTCCTCCTGAGGATACTGAGATTCCCTGATGTAAAGGGCTTGGGTACAAGACAGGCACATGCCACAGGGGGGTCTGGGGGGCGGAGCCCCCCAGCCACCGGAGGCCACGGTAGTAAACGTCTGTTGCACGGTACGGGTTGGGCAGCTTCATTTGTCCTCTATTGTGACTGTTTGAGGCCTGTGCTCATGTCGCTGGGGTCACTTTGCTCACGAAACGCCTCCTGGTCACCTTGAGGCCCCAAGGCGAGGAGCTAACTTTTCCGGTTTCCCGAAAATCTATATTTTTTTTTCTTTTTACCCCTGACCTGATTTTTTGTGAGGGCCTGCAGAAAATCAGGTCAGCTGACCCGAAAAAACCCCCAAGCTCCACCCCTGTCATCCAGTACCCTGATCAGCCGCATGGCGAGCCCCTTGCAGTCATGGAGTGCTGGGGTGACGTAGCGGGCATTGGGAAGCACACCTGCCAAGAGGGAGGGGTAGCCAGCCTCTTTCATCTCAGAGAGAGTCAGGTGCGGGTATCGATGCACCTGTTGATACCAGCGTTCTTCTGGGATGTCGCACAGTGAGCATCGGTGCCCTCGCCCCCCGCATCGCCTCATTGTTGCCCACTGCTGATCTATACTCCCGCTAGCGGGAGTTGGACTCCCCCTAGTTGAGACTCCCGAAAAGGGTTAAACCCGGTAGTGGTACCCTACCCCCGCTGGAGTCCACCGTGCAAGGCCGGATCAGCCCACGGGTGGGTTTGAGGAAGAAATCTGGGGGGGCAAATTTTGCTGCGACTTCCGGTTTCACCCGGCCGAACTCCAGCATCTATCCAGACCCACGGTGCCAAGCCGTTCGCCCGTGTCGCGATCATTCGCGGCTTCAGGCTGCCCCCGACGACACGTTTGTATCCTGCACCTTGCCATACTTCGCCTCCACCTTGTATATGACGGAGAGCGCCCTCCTTCCGCATCGTTGCGACTTCCCTGACAGCGAACTTATCCATGTCAGGGAAGACATGGCGATGATTGCGTTGGCCACCTGGGTGCTGTGCTGGTGGAGCTCCTTGCTCAACACCGTTGCTAGGAGCCTTCTGTGTGAATGGATCCCAGTGTCAGCACACTGCCCCCTTTTTTAACAGGGAAGGCCGTGCAAAAATCATGCACAATGTTCGTCGCCTCCGCAGCCTCGGGACTCTCTGCGCTCTTCTTCTTCTTAATCGACTTTGCCGCCGGCTTCGCTGCCGGCTTCGTTGTCGTCTTCCCCATTTTTGTGAATCAGGTCTGCGAGCTGGGATGGGTGGAAACGTCCGTTTCGTTTGGTGTGGCTGTACTTCAGTGACGAGTGCCACATTGCATAGGTATCATGGGAAAAATGAGTAAAAATAGGTGAAAAGACTCCCGCTAGGGGGAGTCAGACTCCCGCTAGCGGGAGTCTATACTCCCGCTAGCGGGAGTTGGACTCCCCCTAGTTGAGACTCCCGAAAAGGGTTACCCTACCCCCGCTGGAGTCCACCGTGTGTTTGCAAATAAAAAACGTACCTCAAAAAAGCGTCGAAAATGCCGGGAGTAGGGAGTGAAGTTAGCGCGACCACTGACTCCAAGTCTTTTGTTTTTTTTGCCGCGCTGCATATTTTGCAGCCAAATCCTGCCGATAACGAAAAAATCAGAGGTTACTGAGAGAGGCATTTTTAATTAATAGGATATCGCGCAGCACACCAACGGCGGGCGACGCCGTGCCCCTGCATGGCAAAACCAAACTCGCTTTTGGAACGTGGGGAACCCGCATCAAGGCACACTACCCTTGGCCGTGCCTCCTAGGTGCTTCGAACCATCCCACAGGCAAGCACTGCCACCACTGCCTCTGTGCCTCGCCCCTTTCTATACTTCACTGACCCCTCCCTCCCTTACCCCGACCCCACCCCCTCTCCTCCCGTCCCCGAACAGCGGCCTTTGTGGCCCGTCGGTGTATTCCTCCGCCAATGCATTCGCCCCGCTACTGCCTGTTCTGTCTGGGTAGATCGGATGACACGAGGGCCCTCTTTTTTTGCAGCAGCTGTCCCCCCTCTCCAGCGCCACCCTGCCACATTGCCAGAGGGTGTTGGGGCAATTGCTTTGCCTTTTCACCCCTCCCTCCCTCCCACCCTCACCGAGCCTCGGTTGGCTGCGGTGTGTTTTTTACACAAACAATCTTGCTTGTGACAGTAAACAATAGGCTGTTGGCAGCGTGCAGTGCAACATACATAATTCCATGAACAGATATATTGCATAGTGCGCACAAACAAAAATGTCCGATAGGGCGAAGTTCGACCTGGAGCTGGTTGACTGGAGCCGCATCCCCTCGGTGGAGTACCCAGCTGACGCCGCCCCGGCCTCCACATCGACGGACTGCGTCCTCGTCCCCTCCTGCGAGACCCTCCACGATGGGGGCACGCAGTGCAACCGGTGTGGATGTCGCGGTTCGGTAGAATGCCTGGAGAAGAGGATTCCCGACCGCGATGATCGCGTTCGCCTGTTGCCACGGGAGGGGACGAGGTGGGTCTGTCCGCCCTGCGCCTGGGAGGTGCACCAGAAGGAGCCCCTTGTCCGGAGCGGCGACTTGGAAGCACCTCCGGGCGCGGATGAAGAGGACCTGAGGGAGGCCGTTGTGGACACGGTACCCCCTGCCGGGGACGAGGCCGACGCTGCTTCCCTCCGCAAACAGGTTGCGGAACAGGCGAAGAAGATCGCCTTCCTGGAGGCCCAGAAGGAGGCGGAGGAGGTCCCGTACGACCTCGAGCTTCGTCGGGTGGCCCGTTGGGAGAAGCACTTGTGCTCCCGGATCGGCGTGGACCGCATATTGGATAAGGTCCACGCCCGATACGGCCCCTTCCCCGCCAGCCCTGAGGACACCGGCAAGGGGTACCAACACGAGCAGCGGACGCTGTTCACCGTGCTGAAGAAGGCTCGCGACCCGCGGACGGGACATTGGGCCTCCTCGCTGCTTCCCCTCCTACACGTCACCATGGTGCGTCTTGAGGCCCTGAAATACCAGAGTGCCGAGGGGGTCGCCTTCTCCGTCGGGGTAGCCATGGGCGCGGCCTACGAGGCCCACGCCCTCACCCTTGAATGGTCCGCCTACACCGACGGAGAACTGCGCACCGCCGCCAATGTAGCCAAGAGGGGTGAGGCGGTGAAGGAGGCGCAGAAGAAGGTCTCGGGTGGCGCCGTCCACGCGGGTACCTTCGGAGCCACGCGAGGAAGGGGGGGCTACTCCGGGGGGAGGAAAGATATGAAGAGGTCTCAGCCGTCCCAAGGGGGGGGTAGGGACCACAAGTACGCAAAAAAGGACTGACTACCCCTGCGTATCCCCTCTCCTCTCCCTCCTTCTCCTCCGCCCTCGACCCTTCCTCTTCGGGATACGCACGCAGCAGCTCCTCTTCCGACTTCGAATCATCCCAGCCTCCGCATTGGGGAGGAGCAGCTGTCCCAGGGTTCCATCAGACAGCCAGAGGAGATCACGCCGGCGCAGCTGGTGACCCTCAAGCGCGCCACCTGGCGCACTCAAGCACAGTGCTACAGGGGTTCTGCATCTTTCCTCTCTGTGATCCGCCGCGCCGAGGCCTTCCGTCACAAGGTGCAGGTGATGGACCCGAGCCTCTCGAGGGAGGAGTGCTTCCATCTGTGGGTCCAACTGCTGCTACGCCGGCAACAGATTCAGCCCCAGTCTGCCCTGCAGTACCTCACGTACTACACGCAGTCGCTGAGGTCGGCCCACGACGCCATGAGGCGGGCCATCAGCGGGCAGCTCCAGGTCTTCGAGAGGCACGAGCGCAAGATGGAGAGTGTGCCTGCCCTCGAGACGGTGCTGGAGGCCTTGTCCAAGGCGTCTGGCACTCTCAGAGCTGCGCTGGCACTGCAGATGGCGACCGGGTCCCGGTGGTGCGAAGGCAGGAAGACGGTTGTCAAATTGGCCCCCCCTATTCACTCCTGCAGGCAACCCGCGAGAGTGTAGCAGCACCTGTGGGGGGTCGGGAGCTTTGCTCTCTTTTGCAAGTTTTCGGCAAAATCATTTCGGCGTTTTTTTTTCTCCCAAAACAAGGTGAAAACCCACGCCGATGTATCAACCGGAAAACACTACTATTTTTCGCAGGGATGTCTTTAAATCATTGGGTTTTCGGCAGATTTTCAGATTCTCAATCGTAAAAAACCCCTGGTTTTCCCCCCCTAAAATGGGGGTGGCACAGCGTCGTTCTACCACACGAGAGGGTCGTTTTTGGCATCACGGTGACCTTCACGGTGACCCTACTCAGTTTTTTTGAGTCATTGGGGGCCATTTACTGTGCGTCAAAGTGTCGACGATTGGCCACCTTTTTGGTGCCGTGGCTGGTGGGTGGCCATGGGCACGCGCTAGCTGGGGGGTCTGGGGGGCAGAGCCCCCCAGCCGCCGGAGGCCACGGTAGTAAACATCTGTTCATTGTGGGCGTAGCATCTGTGCGAGTTGGCTGCGTCCTCCTGAGGCCTGAGGCTACTGGAGTGGTTGGACTCCCTGACCTGATGGGTCTGGGGGGCGGAGCCCCACAGCCGCCGGAGGTGGCTGACGGCGGAGACGGTAGTGAGCATATGTTCCTGCAAGACCACCATACTCTCTTCGACATCGACCGTCGAACCAGTGTAGCCGGGTTGACGCTTTGTCGGGGCTTACCAATCGTCGACCCAGTAAAACTGGTCGACGCGTTTTTATGCGGGGTGGAAACCCGGGTTTGCGGGTTTGCGTGAGTACCCCAAAGCAAGGTGGCACCAGAATGTGCCTTCGACTTTTGCCGAGACTCTCATTTGTGAGGCCTTTCCTGTCGTGGGTGGGGTTTTGCTGTTTCAACTGTTGTGAGTTGTGCGTGGGGCTGGTGGGTGATGGGGAAAAGACTAGAAAGTCCTGTCGTGCTGTGGCTGCTTGGTGGGGCTAGCGCAGCAGGTCTCTCATTTTCTTCTTCATTCACACCAAGGTAGTTCCCATCCTCACAGTTTTTCTTTCTCTGCAGATTTCCCGAGACTGGGACCCCCAAAAAAGGGGGGAAAACAACCCAAGAAAAAACAGGGGTTTTTTTCCTGGGGCCGAAATCCTCAATCTCAATCATGATTTAAATATATCCCTGATTTATCGGCATCAGAAAAAAAATACATCCCCCTGTTTTTTTGCCCCCTTTTGTGAGGCCAGTTTCACTGCTCTGCATTGCCGCGCGAAGCCCCCCACACCCACCCCCGCCACCTGCGATGGGGGAAGGGAGTGGCAATTCGCCCTGCCGTGGGTTATCTGCATGCCTTGCCGCATTCAGCAAATACTGCATTCCCACAACGCATATTGCAGCATATTCTCCAAGAGGCCTTCTTCCCGCCCCCCCCCCCCCTTCCCAACGGACCGACGGTCCGAGGAATATTACAAGGAGTGATCAGGTGCGCGGGGGTTCAGGTCCTGAAGCTGTGACTCAAACTCAATGGCAAACGGAAGGACCGTGCCCTGGCAGGCTGTGTGTTGTCTGCGTGTATTTGTGTTCGGCGTACCCAGCAGCTCTGCGCCCTTGCATTGTGAGGGGTGGGGTGAGGGGTGCAGGGGGTGCTGTGCTTTGGAGTGTGTCCCGTGTCAGGCCCGGTTATTCCGAGGACACGGCGAGAATATGAGACGAACACCAGCTGGGGAAGACTGGGCGGAAGTGCAGGTTTCGAGCGGAACCACGACAGGTAAGCCCACCCCGCTCCGCCCCCCACCCCCCGTTTCGGCTGTCCAATGCGAGAATGCTGCGCGACAACCAAGCACACGCACACCCCACACATAAGGTAACGACCACACCAGAACAATGAAGGCAACGATGTTCCTCTTAGCCATGGGTTGCGCGACTTTGGCCCACGGAAGAGGCGTTTGTGATGGTGCAGCCTTCTGCGGTGGCATCGCAAACAAGGCCTGCCAGACTGGCTACACATGTCTGGATGACCCCGACGATGCATGTGATCCCAACAACGGCGGTCGGGACTGCAGCGGGTGCTGTGTGCGCCTTGTGATCCCCGAGAAGTCTTCGTCTGCCGCTGCGTCTGTCGACACGTGCACGATGTGCGGTGGCATTGCCAACATCCAGTGCGCTGCCGGTTTCACCTGCATGGACGATACCTGTGACAACTGCGACCCCAACAACGGCGGGAGGGACTGCAGCGGGTGCTGCGTGCGTCTGGTGATCCCTGAGAAGTCTTCGTCTGCCGCTGCGTCTGTCGACACGTGCACGATGTGCGGTGGCATTGCCAACATCCAGTGCGCTGCCGGTTTCACCTGCATGGACGATACCTGTGACAACTGCGACCCCAACAACGGCGGGAGGGACTGCAGCGGGTGCTGCGTGCGTCTGGTGATCCCTGAGAAGTCTTCGTCTGCCGCTGCGTCTGTCGACACGTGCACGATGTGCGGTGGCATTGCCAACATCCAGTGCGCTGCCGGTTTCACCTGCATGGACGATACCCGTGACAACTGCGACCCCAACAACGGCGGGAGGGACTGCAGCGGGTGCTGCGTGCGTCTGGTGATCCCTGAGAAGTCTTCGTCTGCCGCTGCGTCTGTCGACACGTGCACGATGTGCGGCGGCATTGTCAACATCCAGTGCGCTGCCGGTTGGACCTGCATGGACGACACCCGTGACAACTGTGACCCGAACAACGGTGGCCGGGACTGCAGCGGGTGCTGTGTGCGTCTGGTGATCCCTGCGAAGTCTTCGTCTGCCGCTGCGTCTGTCGACACGTGCACGATGTGCGGTGGGATTGCCAACATCCAGTGCGCTGCCGGTTGGACCTGCATGGACGACACCCGTGACAACTGCGACCCCAACAACGGCGGGAGGGACTGCAGCGGGTGCTGCGTGCGTCTGGTGATCCCTGAGAAGTCTTCGTCTGCCGCTGCGTCTGTCGACACGTGCACGATGTGCGGTGGCATTGCCAACATCCAGTGCGCTGCCGGTTTCACCTGCATGGACGATACCCGTGACAACTGCGACCCGACCAACGGTGGCCGGGACTGCAGCGGGTGCTGTGTGCGTCTGGTGATCCCTGCGAAGTCTTCGTCTGCCGCTGCGTCTGTCGACACGTGCACGATGTGCGGTGGCATTGCCAACATCCAGTGCGCTGCCGGTTTCACCTGCATGGACGATACCCGTGACAACTGCGACCCCAACAACGGCGGGAGGGACTGCAGCGGGTGCTGCGTGCGTCTGGTGATCCCTGAGAAGTCTTCGTCTGCCGCTGCGTCTGTCGACACGTGCACGATGTGCGGTGGCATTGCCAACATCCAGTGCGCTGCCGGTTTCACCTGCATGGACGATACCCGTGACAACTGCGACCCGACCAACGGTGGCCGGGACTGCAGCGGGTGCTGTGTGCGTCTGGTGATCCCTGCGAAGTCTTCGTCTGCCGCTGCGTCTGTCGACACGTGCACGATGTGCGGTGGCATTGCCAACATCCAGTGCGCTGCCGGTTGGACCTGCATGGACGACACCCGTGACAACTGCGACCCCAACAACGGCGGGAGGGACTGCAGCGGGTGCTGCGTGCGTCTGGTGATCCCTGAGAAGTCTTCGTCTGCCGCTGCGTCTGTCGACACGTGCACGATGTGCGGTGGCATTGCCAACATCCAGTGCGCTGCCGGTTGGACCTGCATGGACGACACCCGCGACAACTGCGACCCGAACATCGGTGGCCGGGACTGCAGCGGGTGCTGCGTGCGTCTGGTGATCCCTGCGAAGTCTTCGTCTGCCGCTGCGTCTGTCGACACGTGCACGATGTGCGGCGGCATTGCCAACATCCAGTGCGCTGCCGGTTGGACCTGCATGGACGACACCCGTGACAACTGCGACCCGAACAACGGTGGCCGGGACTGCAGCGGGTGCTGTGTGCGTCTGGTGATCCCTGCGAAGTCTTCGTCTGCCGCTGCGTCTGTCGACACGTGCACGATGTGCGGTGGGATTGCCAACATCCAGTGCGCTGCCGGTTGGACCTGCATGGACGACACCCGTGACAACTGCGACCCCAACAACGGCGGGAGGGACTGCAGCGGGTGCTGCGTGCGTCTGGTGATCCCTGAGAAGTCTTCGTCTGCCGCTGCGTCTGTCGACACGTGCACGATGTGCGGTGGCATTGCCAACATCCAGTGCGCTGCCGGTTTCACCTGCATGGACGATACCCGTGACAACTGCGACCCCAACAACGGCGGGAGGGACTGCAGCGGGTGCTGCGTGCGTCTGGTGATCCCTGAGAAGTCTTCGTCTGCCGCTGCGTCTGTCGACACGTGCACGATGTGCGGTGGCATTGCCAACATCCAGTGCGCTGCCGGTTTCACCTGCATGGACGATACCCGTGACAACTGCGACCCGACCAACGGTGGCCGGGACTGCAGCGGGTGCTGTGTGCGTCTGGTGATCCCTGCGAAGTCTTCGTCTGCCGCTGCGTCTGTCGACACGTGCACGATGTGCGGCGGCATTGCCAACATCCAGTGCGCTGCCGGTTGGACCTGCATGGACGACACCCGTGACAACTGCGACCCGAACAACGGTGGCCGGGACTGCAGCGGGTGCTGCGTGCGTCTGGTGATCCCTGCGAAGTCTTCGTCTGCCGCTGCGTCTGTCGACACGTGCACGATGTGCGGCGGCATTGCCAACATCCAGTGCGCTGCCGGTTGGACCTGCATGGACGACACCCGTGACAACTGCGACCCGAACAACGGTGGCCGGGACTGCAGCGGGTGCTGTGTGCGTCTGGTGATCCCTGCGAAGTCTTCGTCTGCCGCTGCGTCTGTCGACACGTGCACGATGTGCGGTGGGATTGCCAACATCCAGTGCGCTGCCGGTTGGACCTGCATGGACGACACCCGTGACAACTGCGACCCCAACAACGGCGGGAGGGACTGCAGCGGGTGCTGCGTGCGTCTGGTGATCCCTGAGAAGTCTTCGTCTGCCGCTGCGTCTGTCGACACGTGCACGATGTGCGGTGGCATTGCCAACATCCAGTGCGCTGCCGGTTTCACCTGCATGGACGATACCCGTGACAACTGCGACCCGACCAACGGTGGCCGGGACTGCAGCGGGTGCTGTGTGCGTCTGGTGATCCCTGCGAAGTCTTCGTCTGCCGCTGCGTCTGTCGACACGTGCACGATGTGCGGTGGGATTGCCAACATCCAGTGCGCTGCCGGTTGGACCTGAATGGACGACACCCGTGACAACTGCGACCCCAACAACGGCGGGAGGGACTGCAGCGGGTGCTGCGTGCGTCTGGTGATCCCTGAGAAGTCTTCGTCTGCCGCTGCGTCTGTCGACACGTGCACGATGTGCGGTGGGATTGCCAACATCCAGTGCGCTGCCGGTTGGACCTGCATGGACGACACCCGTGACAACTGCGACCCGAACAACGGTGGCCGGGACTGCAGCGGGTGCTGTGTGCGTCTCGTGCTGCCCCATCAGTAGATTTGAGCGTCTTCTTGTCCCCTCCCCTGTGGCATTGTTGTCTTTCCCCTACTTGTGTCAGTCTCTTGAACACCCCTTTTTTGTGTCTTCCCGACGTGACGCGGGTTTCGTCGTGCTGTCTCGGCAGCATCTTTTCCGTGTGAGGCTGCCAGGTGTCCTGTTGTTTGGGTTCTGGACGCCTGGGGTGTTGGTTTCCAGAACGACCGGCACCTCTCTGCGCACTGCTGCTGCATTCGCTTTGCCTCTCTTTTGCCGATGAGCAGTGTGACGGCTCAGGCCCGTCGAAACACTCCGCTGACCTGGCGCTGTCCCTCTGTCCACATGATGTTCGTGTGAGGACGTGTCGCTTCGCTTTGAGCCCTTTGCCTTGCAGGGACACTGATACGCTGGAGGAGGAGCTGACTGTGCCGTGTGCTGCCTCTGTCTTCGGAGGTTGCCATGCGGTGTCGGCCTCCTATCTACCTGCTTTGTATCGCGTGTGCCCTGCACGTTATGCCCCCTCCCCTTGTGCCCTCACCATTGCTGTCCTCTGCAGCACGTTATCAATGGGAGACTGCCAGAATAGCTGTTGCTGCCTGCCTGGGTATCACCCCATGTGCACGGCGTGCGACGTGAAGATCAGCCCCTGTACGCGTGCCCCTGCTGCGTGCGCGTGTCGCCGCCAGGTGTTGGTGTTGAGCCGTGTGCCCTGTGATGTGCCGTAGGCAGTTATCGGATGTGCTGTCCCTGTGCTGCATGTCTGCATGCCCTGTCTGTGGTGTGTCTCTTCCTCAAGCATCCATTTTGTGTGTGTTGGAGTGTTGATGTTCTTTGCTTTGCTTTACCTTGGAGGCACCCTGATGCGCTGGAGAAGGAGCTGACTGTGCCGTGTGCCGCCTCTGTCTTCGGAGACTGGTGTGCGGTGTCTGACTCCTGTAGCCGTTGCTCGGGTGCCTTGTCTGTGCGTTCACCCGCACGCGTTGTCACTTCTTGCTTTTTTGTGTGTTCTTGCAAGCATCCTCGCTTCCGTACGAAACCTTCGGTGTGTCTCTGGGCAACTCGCCCACTGGCCCACCTGGACGCATGTCCGACAGCCGCAGTCGCTGACCGCAGCAGAAGCCCCACACACCCTGCCCTGTTGCCTGCCTTGCCTTGCCTGCTGGTGCTGTGCCGCCACACATGAGGAGGACCTGCCACTGCCTTGCACCGTGATGACTCACATACACACACAAATCACTCCAATCCTACGCACCTTGTGTGCGGACGACGATGCTTCAACATGCACCACCATCTGACTGCACATGCTGCTGTCTTGTCTCACATGACATGTGTAAGAGTTTTGCACACCACCTTCGATCACACCCTTGCGAAGGCTATGCAGGTGACTTGTCCTCTCTGAGATAACGTACATTGCGGCACACAGCACAATCATAATCACTATCATATCACGCACTCTCGAAGCACTAAGCTCGAACATAAAGCACAGTCAATACACCAAACAACGACTGTCAATTGGGTTGGGAGGCATCTGTGCCTGTGATGCACAGCTCCCCGCTGGACGTGCTCGGAAAGCAAAGCTGCAGGGCACGCCCTGCTGCGTTACGCATATCCATGGCCGCTCTGCGAGTGCCCGCAAGGGACGTGGGCAGCAGCGTCGAACCATGCGTCACACAGTCTCGCGATACCAGCGAATGGCAGTGTTCTGCCACGGCACAATACAATACAATAGAACAAGAGGCAGCACGTGGTGCAATTCTGCTGGGCACAGCTGTCGGTGCTGTGCTGCAGCGGGAAACACCTCGGAGAATATGAGGGTGTGTCGGGACGGAGGCGCGTGGGTCAAGGCGGTCATAGCTAGTGGGGACACGTACGACCATCAGTCGTGTCCACCACCCGTTCCGATCTGCCGAGATATGCGACTGCGATGGTACAGCATTGGTCACACCACACAGCCATAAACACGGTGATGTGGATGATGACAACCTTTTCAAGTTCTTGCTTGAGTGCTTCGGCTCGCTGAGGGCAGACATCTCGGACAATGGAGTTACCTCTGACACACACAAACCACACGACACCCACTTCCGCCTTGTGCGGAACACACACACCAAGAGTCAAGTGTCTGTTTCATTGTAAGAGTTTTGCACACCACCTTCGATCACACCCTTGCGAAGGCTATGCAGGTGACTTGTCCTCTCTGAGATAGCAGTGTCTGCAACGCAGGCACTGTGCAGGCGTGCACACATGTGTTCCACACAGCCCTCGTCACGTGCTGACAGTACCTACCTCACCGCCGCAGTGTCTTGTCGCTGCGGACGGTCCCTTAATGAGTACGAGATTCTCGCACCTCGCCTCGTCCTGCAGCTGGGTCGAAGACTGCGGGAAGGTTCTGCAGCTCCACTTCCCAGAGCTCTGAGTTCGCCTTTTTCCGGTTCTTCACCCCTTCGACCAGGTTCCTGTTCATCCCCTTGAGGTCGCCAAGCTCTGTCTGCACATTCACTCTTCAATGAGGACCTTGGGTCTGTGAGGTCGTGTGTAATTTGTGTCTGTACAACTCCTTCATCACCCCCCAATTGTATGTTTCATCTCAGTGTGTCCTGTTGGGTGTGCTCTGCCGCAGGTTCTGGTAGGTTGTGAAGGTGATTATGAAGGTGAACCGCCAGCACTGCTTGGTTCCTTAGTTCGAGTTGTGCAGTACTTACCTAAGGCTATCCTCTTTGCGAGATGGTCTGATGTGCTGCAAGTGAGCAGCGATACAGCGAGTTCCACAGTTCCCCGCAGTGCTTGCTGTAGCGCTGGCGGGAGTTCTTCCTCGGCGAGATATACATTCTGTGAAGGCGTTGAGCCTTGCACTCGCGGATGATGACAACTTTAACTTTACCTGGCGAATGAGCCTCTGGCGCTGATTACATTCTTCCATTCGCAAACCAAGATCTGTGCTGACACGTGCATATGTGTGTGTGTCACAAGACAGCCACGTCTCGAGTCTTGTGTTGTGTTGTGTTGTGCCACTTGATATGCAAAGCTCCTGCCGTGGGTGAGTCACAGGGTTGCAGCACCGACCCGCATCCATGTCCCTGGCAGGCTCAATGGCAGGAGCGAGACAGTTGTTGAGGTTCTGTGTGATGTTGTGTTGTGTCGTGTCGTGTTGTTCTGCATTTGTGGTGTGGATGATGACAACCTTTTCAAGTTCTTGCTTGAGTGCTTCGGCTCGCTGAGGGCAGACATCTCGGACAATGGAGTTACCTCTGACACACACAAACCCACACCACACCCACTTCCGCCTTGTGCGGAACACACACACCAAGAGCCAAGTGTCTGTTTCATCGTAAGAGTTTTGCACACCACCTTCGATCACACCCTTGCGAAGGCTATGCAGGTGACTTGTCCTCTCTGAGATAGCAGTGTCCCCATTCAGTAAACTTGTTTAAGCACCTTCGGTGCGACTAAGTCAAGGGAGGACTAGAGAAGACGACTTCCCTGTGCGTATTTGTTTTTCTACCACTTGCAGCAACAGTTTTCTTGCAAGGTTGGAAGGGGGGCGAACGGAACAAACGCCACCCTTCATCAGGCCAACGAGTGGTGTTTTGCTCCCTGCCTTCGCCCCTCCGTACGTCAGCTTTTGCACTGAACGGTGCCTAATGCAACGGAAAAGCGGTGGCTGAGTTACCCCCCTCTCCCACGAGACGCGTTTTTGATATTGATGTTTTGTGTCTTATGTCCGACCGAAGACCCCCAGTCCGCACCACAGGGCCGCACCCCCCCCCCCCTCCCCCCCCCCCCCCCCCCCCTATTCCCCACCATGGGCAAGACGTTCCTGGATGCGGTCCGCCAGAAGTACCAAGAAACAGCCGACGATGTTGCTGCCGATGATGACTTGGTCGTCAGCGCCGAGGGGCAACGCGAGGAGAAGAAGTGGATAATGGTCGGGATGGACAAGCTGAAGCGCAAGACGGGGCAGCTGGAACGCCTCGTCAGCGTCGCTGTCGGCGAGGAGGGGGTGCAGGAGGCGGGCGACGCCGGCGCTCTCCCCGGCGCACTCCCCAGCCTCCGCCAGCTCGAGCTTGCCAAAGCAGACTCCTTTGAAGGCTGGTCGCTGCCTTGCGAGCTCCTGCAGGCCCTCCCCTCCATCACAGACCTCGACCTCTCGTGCACGTCGCTCTACCCGGATGCCGACCCCTCTGGCGACGCGGTTGCCCAGGGCTCCCTGAGCCACTTGGAGAAGCTTGTCCTCAACAAGACCTCCACCTCGTGGCAGCGGCTCGCCGCCGTCGCAGAGAAGGGCGTGTTTGCAAACCTCACCCACCTCTACTCCGAGGGGAACGCGATCGGCGAGGTGGGCGCTCCCTTCCCCGCCCCGAAGCTGCGCTACCTCTCTCTGAGGGACAACGCCATTTCTTCGTGGGAGGGTGTCTGTGCTGTGCTCAAGGGCAGCGCGGAGGGGCGGAGCAGTGTTGAGGAGCTCGTTCTGAGCAGCAACGCCCTTCCTGACCCCAGCGATGCGTGTGTTGACGTGCTGAGCAGCTCGGGTCTGGTGTCCCTCGCTGTGTCTGAGAATAAGACAGGCAGCCTGGGGTGGCTGAAGCGTCTCGGGGCATCGCCCACGCTGACGTCTCTCAAGGTGACATACCCTGCGATTGAAGGGATTGCCCCAAACCACGTCCGTCTTCTTGTTATCGCGGACATGCCCCGGCTCACTTCCCTCAACGCCAGCACCGTGACTGCGAAGGAGCGTGGTGAGGCAGAGAAGTTCTACATCCTGAACGCATTTGCGTCCCTCCCGAAGGGGACGGAGCACAAGGATGACTGTTCGGACCTGCCCCAGGAGTTCTGCGAGAGGCATTCACACTACAAGGGGTATGTTGAGAAGTGGAGCAACCCCAGCACCGCGCAGACGGCAGCGCCTGCGTCTGGCATGTCAGGCATTGCGGAGCTGACCCTGCGGGACTGCATTCAGGGCAGGAAGTTTAAGCCCGATGTGACGAGGCCGCTCCCTGTCATCATGAAGGTGGCCCAGCTCAAGGCGGTTGTCAAGGCGGCTTTCCAGATCGACGTGCCCAAGCAGGTCCTGGTGTATAAGTCGCTCGAATATGACATCCCGGTCCCCACCCCTCTCGACAGGGACCTGGAGCCCCTGGCGTACTTCGGCATCACGGGGGGCAAGGGTGTCGTCGAGGTGTCCGAGGCATAGTCGACTGCCGCCGCGACATCCGGGGTGGGGGTTACGTCCCTTAGGTTTGACAGAGGCACGGTGTGGCCATTATGAGTCACTCCTGAGAAGCGGTGTAATGTGCGTGGATGTTGATCACTTTTTAAGGTGGGTTAACCCTGCACGGGTCCTAGCCCACCCTGTATGTGTGTGGATCGTGCCCCGCTCCGAAGCCCCGCTGGGAGGAAGGTTTTGAGGTGTGGGTGTTGTGCGCGCTCTGTTTCTTTGCCTGGCTATAGAGCGACTCGATGTAGCGCAGTGTGCGTTGCCCACACACTGGCCCGTGCAACGCGCAAAACCCCCCCCCCCCCCCAAGGGAGGAGACTCAAGGAGGGTCCAAAAGGGCAGCCCCAGGGTCATATCTCAGCTCTCAACCCTCTGCGCTGGCTCTAAGAGCCGAGAGATCTGCGGGGCTGGATTATTGTGTTAGTTTCAGTTGCAAGCCCACATCCTTCCCCTCTGGTGGGTTTGTTTTCAAGCCGGGGGTGCGGTGTATGCGCGGACAAGGCCCAGCCCTACCGAGAGGCTGCCCCTACCCTATTACCCATTATGGCTGTAGAGCTGGTGTTATCCCCCGCAAGACCGAGCCGCAGTATAGCGGCCTGAGAGTACAGTAGAGAAGGGCCCGCATGCGCTGCTATCACCCCCCCCCCCCCCCTTCGAATTGATGTTTCGGGTTCGCACATCCCTACCCCCCCCGCCCCACTCCCTCTGGCCATGCTTTGACTCCTTTCGGCCAGTATATCCCCTGCAGAGGATACACAATATCACAAGGGGCATCATGTCTGTCGGGGCATCAACTGTGAAGGTCATTGCGGCGGTTGGGATGTTTGGGGTGGCCATGGGGGGCATGCTTGTCCCTGTGAAGTGGAAGTGGATCGCGGAGAATGGGGCCATGCTGGGCCGGGCCAACGCCTACGCGGCAGGGGTGTTCCTCGCCCTGGCCCTGGTGCACCTGCTGCCCGAGGCCAGCGAGGGGCTGTCGGGTGAGGGCCGCTATGCGGCCCTCTTCACCATGCTGGGCTACTTCCTGATCCTCTGCGTCGAGACCATCGCGCGTGGGGACAACCCCCCTCCGACCCTTCTGGACGACTCGATGCACGACATGTCATCCGACCCGCCGAGCGATGAGGAGGTTGGGCGCGCTGGCTGTGACAGGCCCCGGCCCCAGCGCAGGCACCAGCCTAATGAGTCCCTCACAGCGTACATCCTGATGGCGGCTCTCAGCACGCACTCTGTGGTGGAAGGGCTCAGCATCGGCATCGAGAAGGATGTGCGCGGTGCGTCGCTGCTGGCTGTGAGTGTGAGCGTGCATAAGTTTATCGCTGCGGTGGCCCTGGGGTCCAACCTGTCGGCGGAGGGGGTGACGCAGCACATCGTGGGGATGGCGCTGATCTTTGCGGCGTCGACCCCGCTGGGCATCGGGCTTGGTTGGGCTGCGAACGGCATCCTGCCTGTGGCAGCGGATGCGGTGATCCAGGCCCTCTCGGCAGGCACCTTCTTGTATATCGGGGCCTCGGAGCTTGTCCCGAAGGAGTTCACGCCAGTGGCGGGCGGTCTTGCACCGAGGCACAAAATTCCCTTCCTCTGCCTGGGTGTCACAAGCATCTACCTCCTCACCGTCCTGCTTGACTTCGATTGATCTGTCTCAGAGAGGTGGGGTGGGGTGGTGGCAATGCTCGAGGATGCTGATGATGGTGATGATGATGGGTAGTTGTTGCCTGGATTTGTGCAGGTGTCAGGGGTCATGTGGTCAGAAGTGAGGGTGGGGCGAGGGGGGGGGGGTGTGAATTGGATGTGCGTGAGTGGACCAGAACAGCAGCCTCTTGACAGATGCTCACGAAACGTGGCAGGGGTTTTGTGCTGTCTTTTCAGCTCAGGTAAGTCTATCTCTTTAAAGAAACAATGGAAATTGAATGTGTTTTGTAGCTTGTCGTGAATTTTATTCTTGGGTTTCTTTGCAACGAAGCTAGCGAAGTCGCGAAGTATCGAAGGAAATCATACGGCTGAAGCTTTAGGATTAGCACCTGAATGCCACGCCACACGTGTCTCAGCACAGCCCTGAGACACAAACGTGCATTCACCGAAAGCAGTTCGGATCTGTTATCAACAGTTCTGAACAGTGTTTCTACCAAAAAGCGAAATGAGTATGATTTCAGGGGAGTCGTCGTGGCACGCTTCCCTCACAGAGCACCACTCAGCTTCGTTTGTATCCAACTCGAATCATCGTCACGCAACGGTGGGGTTTCTCAAGTCTAGCGAGCGGAGAAACGGCACCATGGGTCAGGTCTACCTACGGCCTATGACCAAAGCAAGATCGACACGTGTGAGTCAACACGACACCCCGATGAACAGATGTGGCGCGTGCCGAGTTTAAAAACACCCCTGCGAGAGCCAATAGGTAGAGCGGCTGCCTGTGCCATTTTTTTTCAGTTCGTTCGACCCTCAACGTTCCTTCTATTTCTCGGTCACGTGCAGTGCGTCTGTGAATTTTCTTTGGTCTGGTTTTTTCTTTGAGCGTGGCCTGATCGCCTGAAAAACTGCCCCAAACGTCTGCCACCGCCGACACCTCACCCCACCCCTGTTCTGCGTGAACGCCCCGAACCCGGGGCTCCTTTGATCTTCTGAAACAGGAACATGAACAGGATGAACGGATGCACGCAAGGCTGTGCCAGCCAGCCCCCCTGAGTGCCTCTCAAGCTCGTCTCCAGTGATGCACGGGGCGTTCTGTGTGCAACGTTTTATCCGTTTCCGGGTTAGGAGACCAGCCGACCTCCTGCCAGGAAGAAACAAGCAGGCCAGCACCTGTGAGCTGTTGCCTGCTTGTTTTGTTGCGTGTCTATTGATTTCGGCAGGAGCTGTGGTGCAGCACCCATCACATCTCAAGTAATGGGTGTCGTCGAAACAGCATACACCCCACAGCGCGCAGCATCCGCCCGATACTGTCGGCTTTTGTGGTGGGTGGGGTGGGTTGTTTTCTGGCCCTAAGCCCCCCTCTCCCCACCCCGCCGCTTCGAAGCCTCTTCCGTGTTAAATATTTCTTGATCTGCCTCAGTGCCTGGTTGGATGTGCTGCACAGCTTGGCCAGAACAACAATGCCATTGTGCCGCCACAGTCTACAGTCATCTCACACGCCAGGCTGCGCCAAGTTGCTGAGGTCACTAAAAGACAATGTCAGGAACGTTCTTGCTCATCGAAATATGATCACCCGCAAGAGATAGCACGATGCCCGTGCCATCACAGTCCTGAAACAGGCGAGGGTCCCCTGCACAGTTTTGTGCGTGAAACCGTCCTTTCCTGAAAGGGAGCAAAATGGGAATCAACTTGCCCCTCCCGATGCACAGCTGTGGCACAGATTCACAGGGGTGCAGGAGGCGCTAGCCCTGCCCACCCACACACGGGTGGTCTACCTTGCCCTGTCCGATACCTTGTTGTGCAACAGGATATAGCGGGGAGGGGGGGGGGGTTCGCTGAGCGGTACCGAAAAGCGCATGATTTTTGTTACTTTTGACGAAGGGTGCCGGTTTGGCCGGAGGCCTTCACAGAATGTGATCCGCGTGCCGTTTTGTCTTGTTCCGCAGCATGGTATCTGGGCAGGGGAAGGCCGCCGTGTGTACACTCGGGGGTATGGAGGATGAATGAGTTCGCGGCACGGCCTGCACGTGGCAGTCCCGTTGCAACGTGTCGTGTCGCACCGAACATAACTCAGGTTTTTTTTGTGTTTGCCTTTCTCGTGGCTTTCTTTCACCAGCCCCCTCTGGTCTTCTCCAGCAAAGAAGACGTGTTGGCAGTGCCCTGTATGTCCCGCCCTCATGCATGCCGGACAGGTCATGAAACACCAGCGCACTCGGAACATACTGACATCCTGCCACCCCCTGCTTTCTCAAGCAAAGCGCAAGCTATCTTCCCCACCCCCACCCCACCCCGCACTGCACCGGATTTTTTCTATTTGCCCCCCCCCCCCCTAGGGCAATGATTACCGTATACGTAAATATTATGGAACGTAAATATTATGGAACGGGCCCATTTTTGCCCGGTCCGTTCCATAATATTTACGTTCCAAAATATTTACAGGGCCAGTTGGGGACTCGGTGGTGAGGATGGCTTGGCTCAGGAATCGCGCGAAAAGTGCACGAGTAGGTCCCGTCAGGGACTCTGTATGCCGTCCGATCACCTGGTCCAAGTCCCCGAGTCGCAGAAAGCCCTGTAAATATTATGGAACGAAAAAAATCTGGAACGCCAACCCACCAGCGTTCCAAAATATTTACGTTCCATAATATTTACGTTCCAAAATATTTACGTATACGGTAAATAAACGTTGAAAACGTTTAGCCTTTATAAACGTTTAACGTTTCTCAAAATTCTGAGCGGAAATAAACGTTCAGATAAACGCTTAATAAACGGTGCGCGTCACGGGGCCAGAAAGCGCTATCACCTTCACCAATGTATACCGCCCCTCGGGAGTCGGCACTAGCAACGACCCACGCCGCGACGACTTCTCTACATCCCTGCTACCACACACGCCGGAGTCCATCATCGCCGGCGACTTCAACATCCACAACCGTGCCTGGGATAAACATGCGCGCTGCGACGACAAGGGAACAGACCTGTACCACTGGTCCCTCCTCAACGGCATGTCGCTGTGCAACGACCCTGACCACCCCACACGCATGCGCCGCGACTCCAAGTCCTCGCCGGACATTGTCTTCGCCCACTACGAGCTGGGGGAGGTCACCTGGAATACCCTAGACCAGTGGCAGTCCGATCACTTCGCCATACAATACACCGTCCCCTTTGCACGAACGCCAGCTGCAGCCACACACCCGGCAGCTAAAGCCCGCCAACTATGGAACTGGGCAGCGGCAGACTGGCCCGCATTCACTGAGGAGCTGGAACGGCTGTCACGCAAAGTGACGAAGTGGAATGACCCGAAGGAATCCTTCCACAAGTGGCTGGGACTGGTACGCACGGTCGCAGCCAAACACATCCCGACGAAGCGAAGCTCTCGCCCCCGCAAGCGGTGGTTCACAAGCAAGGTGAAACGTGCGATACGGGCGCGGAACGAGGAATCGCGCAGACACGCCCAGACCGCACACCTGTCCCAGGACGACTACGACAAGCTGGACAAGCTGACCACCGACGCCACCAACGCCGTCCTCGAAGCAAAGCGCACAACCTGGGAAACCAGGTGCCAGGCCGCGAGCACCAGCAGCGACCTCGGCGCCACCTTCCGGCTTGTGCGAGAACTCGACGGCCGCAAAATCCAACAGGCTGCCTTCCCACTTGTCGACGGAGGGGTCCCGGTGACCGACCCCAAAGCTAAGGCGGACCTCCTCTGCAGCCACTACGCCAAGATCAGCGAAGGAAGCGACCAACAGCCACAAGCAGCACACACCCCGCAGCATGCGAATGACCAGACACCCCCCGAGCTCTCAGCTGCCGAAGACGACTTCTCCAAAGAGGAGCTGAACGCGGCTCTATCCGAACTGCAGGAGCGGAAATCCCCAGGGCCTGACGACCTCAACAACGAGCTGCTGATGCATCTGGGCCCCCAGGCACGGCAGGGACTCCTGCATGTGCTCAACCTGTCGTGGAACAGCGGCATCCTCCCCGACGCGTGGACACGAGCAGTCATCATCCCGATCCTGAAACCGGGGAAGCCAGCAACGGCAGCGTCCTCGTACCGACCAATCGCGCTCACCAGCACAGCGTGCAAGGTGCTAGAAAAAATGGTGAAGAGGCGCATGGAGCAGCTCATGCTCGACGACGCCTACCCACAGGTGGAGGGGCACTGCGCGAACCAGGCAGGGTTCCAGCGGCTGAGATCGACAACCGACCAACTAGCCTACATCACCCAAACAGCGACGGACGCCCTCTCCTCCGGAAAGGCAGCTGTCACCCTGTACTTCGACCTCGAGAAAGCCTTCGACAAGGTCAGCAAGCACGCAGTCATCAACAGTGTCAGACGGAAGGGCTTCCCCCCGAAATTCACCAGATGGCTACACAACTACCTCAGCAACCGCCGAGCCGCCGCACAGGTGCACGGGGTAAGAAGCGACTACTACGACTTCAACAACGGGGTCCCGCAGGGAACAGTGCTCTCGCCCCTGCTCTTCAACTGCGTGATGGACGATGTATCTCGAGCCATCACCGCCTCCCCTAACATCCACCCAGCGGTGTTCGCAGATGACATCGCAGTACTCGTCGTCGGGGACAACTACACTGAAGCCCTAAGCACCGCACAGGGCGTCATATCCACACTCGCCGCCGAAATCCCACTCCACGGGCTGCAGCTCTCCCCCAGTAAATGCTGCTACACGCTGATGGGAACGACGCCCGCAGCGTTGGGCGAGCACAGACGCATGGAGCTCCCAGACGGCACCCCCCTCCAGCACGAATCGACAGCGAAGTACCTCGGGGTCTACATCGATGCCTGCCACACGATGACAGACCACGTCGACCACGTCGTGACCACCTGCATGCGACGCCTGAGCATTCTGCGTATGTTGGCAGGCACTGACTGGGGCTCAAGTGGAGACACGCTGCGCCAGGCCTACCTGACATATGTCTACCCCATCCTGATGTACGCCGCCAGCGTCTACACCCCTGGCCTGTCCACGAAGAACCTCAAACGCCTGCGAGATGTCCACCGCATGGCAGCCCTGATCATCACGGGCTGTATGAAGAACACCAGCACGGCAAAGCTCCTCTGGGAATCACACCTGCGAGACCTCGACCTCGACTTCAAGGTCGCGGTGTGCACAGACCACGAACGCTTCCGCCGCGTGCCCCACTCCCCAGGATACCGGGCGCAACTAAACACCGGGAACACGGGAGGCAGCTGGCTACATCAGGCACGGAGTCTGGTGAAATCCTCGAAGGTCGACGGGCGCACCCCCCTGCTGGCCCCCCTGCATGCAGCACACCCCATCCCCCCCTGGGAATGGAACCTGGTGCTGCCACGAGTACACATCCTGGCGACGCTGCCGGGGCTCACCGCCCCAAAGGCCGCCACCCCGAAAGACACCCTCCGGGACCTGGCAGAGCAGACCATCCAGGCCCTCCCGACATGCGCCTGGCATGTGTACACCGACGGGTCAGTCTCCAACTCCACATCGCGGCAACAGCAGGGCGGCGCAGGAGCAGCGGTGTACAGCATGCCGGAGGGCCGCCTCAGGAAAAAGCTCGCCTGGCCGGCAGGACTCCGCTGCATCAGCTACCAGGCGGAGCTGGTGGCCATCAGAGAATCCCTCGCTCACCTATGCACCCTGGTATCCCCAGGCGAAACGATCGCCATCCTCACAGACTCGCAGAGCGCACTGAACGCGCTGCTGAGCGGCCCGCAGCGAGCGAGAGGATCCACCGAATGGGACATCTGGAGGTGGTTGAACGAGCTCGCCCAAACCCACGATGTCACCACCCACCTCCGCTACATCCCGTCACACGTTGGGGTAGCAGGGAACGAACTCGCTGACAAACAGGCGCAAATCGGTGCCTTCCGGCCGCAGATGGAACCGGTTAGCCTCGCGTCGGCTCGTGTCGTCCTCCGCCGACACATCTACAACGACGCAACGGTGCCCCGCACGGACAGCGTGTACGCGTACCGTTCGGGAATCGGGGAGACGCGACTGCAACGCCCCGACCTCCGCATGGAGGGACTCACCCGCTTAGGGGAAACCACCATCCGCCGACTCCGGGCCGACCACCACCGCCTGGTCTACGACCATGACATCCCGGGCACGGCACAACCACCTTGCCAACCCTGCCTGAAGCATGCGCCGGGCCACCCCCCGCCTGGGGTCTCACTGAAGCACCTCTTCTTCGGCTGCCCCGCGACAGCGTCGGCCCGACACCACCTCACAGCCACAAACGTGCACAACCTGCTGTTGCACAACTGCAAGGAGGCGCTGCGCTACCTGGCCGAGGCAGGGGTAACGGAGCACGGCGAGAAGGACTACCTGAACGCGTGAACCAAATAACATCATCAGAGAACAAGGGCTTCGGCCCGACCTCCCAGCACCCCCCCCCCCCATCCCAGCCCCACGTCACTTTCCACAGGCCGCCAGGCGCGTCAGCGTCGGCGACCGCCCGCCCCCAGTCTGAGAGGCATCAGCCGAATCTCGGTGGAGGCGGGCACAAAACAAAAGGGAGAGTCGTCACTGTGCATATCAGCACGGTCCCGCCCTCTGTGCCAGACCAACACACCACCAAAGGAAAAGAGGAAGAGGCGACGTAAGGCAATGCCTCCGTGCGGCCAGGAGAACACGAAATAGCGACCCCCTCAACGGGGAATGCTACGAGCACGGCCAAAAATCGTTCAAAAATCGTTCAACGTTTCCTGCAGGCTCTGCCTGTGTCACTTTACATCATAATATATCATGGCCAGCACACCACACCCCAAATTCCAGGGCGGGGGGTCACCGCTGCGGTGAGGACAGCAAGATGTCGAAGCGCAGGGTCGAAAACATCGGCGCTATTTCTGGCCACTTCTTGTACCCGTGCCTGCTGTACCAGGTGCCTGTTCCAGTCAGCTGCCTCCCATCAGAGGAGGCATCTGAGAGACTCTCGTATGGCGTCCCTGTGCCACATGCTCACAGGTGAGGCACCACACCCGAGGACGCGCTCCCTGGCAACGGATGCGCCGTGCCACAGACCCAGCTGCCGTAAGCTCCCAAGAACAGCGTCAAATGGGACACGAACTGTACCATACTTCTCCCACAACTGTTCCTGGCGCGATTACCTCATATTGGCTTGCCTTTTGGCCTCTGGAGGGCACCGAGAAGCTGTTATGTTTCAGAACAATCAACGACAACAGTTCTTCTGTGCATCTGGCAGGTTGAGGTGTGCTTGCTCTGCTTGATGTGTCCTGTGGTGTGCAGCCCAGGTACAAGTTCTGTCCCAAAAATTTTGGCTGCTAAAAACGGCATCGTCGGGGGCATACCACCCCCTGTGAGTGGGCGGAATTGAGTTTCCGGAGCATATTGGGCACTTTCTGCCACCAGAATCGTGTGGGAGTGTGTGAGGTCAGGTTATGTGGGTGGGGTGTGGGCACAAGCTGCTTCGCTAAATAAACGCTAAACGTTTAGCGTTTATAAACGTTTAACGTTTATTTAAAAACGGTTTCTGAAATAAACGTCGTTTATTGGGTTCACTGCCCTAGGGGGGGTCGAAAGCCCCGTTTTTTTGTCCCAAAATGGTGTTTTTCGACATAGCAGCCGCGGCCCTCTATTTGACCTTCTGACCCCCCAGAACCCCCTATACCCCGGTTTTTGGGCCCTATGAGTCCGATTTTCGGGCTCCCGAGCCCCGGAAAGTCGATTTTTGATGATGTCAATTTTTCCGTTCCCTATACTGCACCTCCGGGTCATGGCACGGACGCCTGCCACGGGCAGATAGTAAAACACTCTCATCCTGGGACGTCCGAGCGCACACCATCCTGCGGCTGTGATTTTCTGATGCAACCGCTCATCCGCGCCACAAACAACGTCGTATCCCAACGATTCGGACAGTGAGAAGATGTCATCGAATACTGCCATCTGACACAGTCGTTGGGTGGCCTGCTGTTGAACTCGGAGCTGCCAGGAACAGGGAGGATGTCATCATAGCCGACAGTGATGCATTAGTGTTGATGCCCTCATGAGAATGCTCTCTTAGAATGCAAGGCAGGCAAACTGTCCCGACTAAACACTTGCCACTGCTGCCGTTATCTGCGAAGCATTTCTCCTGTGGATGCAGACAGTCAAGGGAGGTGAAGAGCGAAGCGAGTACCCAGCTGCAACGCAGAGCCCGAGCTTATCATCAAGGTTCTCTTCTGGGCGCTCAAGACCAGGGTCCTGTGGGACCTGGTCTCAGAACAGTGTCCGGGTATTTATGCTGCACACGCCTTATGGAAGGACGAGTGCGCAGAACTGGCTAAAGACGCTGCGAAGGATATGCTCGGGACATGCAAGCGTCCTCCGTACGATGAGGCGAGAAAGGGGATCAAGGAATCACACAGTGCAACTCTCGCAACAACCATTTCACAGAAGAAGTGCGCGGGCTTCGAATGCACGTCCTGAATAATCAGAAAGTCATTGCACGCCTTGCTCAGCAAGCCATGAGCAAGTCGTGAGGGTTGGTTCGCAAACCCCCCTCCCGACAGAGGAGACCTTTCAACTTACAAAGAGTTCGTTGGCCAGACCAGCATCTCAGTGTCGGAGCAGTGGCCAGTTGTGCCGCCTGTCCCTTGCAGCCAAGCACCGCACACTGTGCAAGTTGATGACGGTTCCCACTCTGCATCAGTATGCATCTTTGCACGATCTGGCAGTGTATACAGAGAAGGAGATGGTGGCTGCCCGCATCAACAGTTTGGTGCGACGCTGGAGTGGGAAGAGGGTCGAAAGATGCAGGATTGGCACCTATGGAGGGTCTTGATGACGCAGGGGAGGAAGGGGTGGAGGAGGTCGAGGAAGTGGGCCTGCACATGGGCTGATAGTGGACTGGCGAAGCTGTGCGTAACCCTGAGGTGCAGTATAGGGAACAAAATTTTGACATCATCAAAAATCGACTTTCCGGGGCTCGGGAGCCCGAAAATCGGACTCCTAGGGCCCAAAAACCGGGGTATAGGGGGTTCTGGGGGGTCAGAAGGTCAAATAGAGGCCGCGGCTGCTATGTCGAAAAACACCATTTTGGGACAGGCTTTCGACCCGCCCTAGCCCCCCCCCCCCTCACCCTTTTCACGGTGGGATCTTGTAAATTTTACATGTATAACTACAAGTATATACATGTATTATAAAGGGGGGTCACAGCTATTGTTTACCTGGCTTCATGTAAATAGTAGATGTGCATGTAAATAATAGCTGTGAATAATATTCACTGTAAACAATACGTGTAAATGATTTTACACGCACGTACTGTTTACATAGTTCAGCATTTTTTTTCGAAACCTGTGCGGAATCGCGATTTTCCACTTCCATTGTCCTTTTCGGACTCCGTGCGGATCGTAGTGGGGTCATTTTGGTGGTATCGGTGCCAAGATTCATCCATGAAATGTTGGTCTGATTCAGTGACTGGGAGGCAGCTAGCCCACCACACCACCCACCCAGGCGGGACCCCCTCACCGGGCTTTCCAAACCCGGTTCTTTTGAACGTTTGGAACCTGCGCGGATCCTGGTGGGGTCACTTTGGTGACAGAGGCACCAAGTCTCACTCCTCAGAGCACCTTGGAAATATTTTTGAACCCCCCGAAAAATAAAATAATTGCACGTAAATAATAATCGGATGTAAACAATACATGTAAATAATTTTATGTAAACAATACCTGTAGGTAAACAATAGTCGTGAGGGGGGTTTACATGTATAATACTTGCATGTCAACTATTATACATGTATAATACATGTATATGCCTGAAATATACATGTAAAATACATGTATATCAAGTAAAAATACATGTATAATACTTGCATGCATGGTTTTCAACAGATCTTTACGAAGATGTTGGCTGGAAAACGGCTTTTTTAAAGATCTTTGTAAAATTTTCAATTTTCCTAAGATCTTGGTATTTTTTACTAAGATCTTAGCTAAGATCTTAGTTTTTCCCCCATATTCCTTGTTGACTGACTGGAGATACACTCCCTGACGAGGCCCAGGACGATTTTTCCTGCCGGCAGCGTACGACACAATGCACGGCGTCAGCAAACATATACTGACTGAGAGCGGTTGCGGCTGAACGGTGTTGTGACTGCATTTCATAGCTTACCTTCTCCCCCACAAATCCCTCCTGATCGCAATCTGTGCCTGTTCCTGAGTGTGTCTTGCTGTCGCCGATGAGCTGCTTGCCGCAAACCCCACCCCAACATGCCTCGCCACAATCATCATCCACAAAGCCAGGGCCATCATGAGTGGGGCAGGTGATCATGACGTGGAAATGGACAGCCTGCCCCCGGCGGACCCCGCGCAGCCGGAGCCTGAACCCCAGCCTGCCCCCGCGGACGAGGAGCAGGAGGAGGAGCCAGCAGGGCCGCCCGCTCAGGCGGAGCCGCCTGCTCAGGTGGACACGCCTCTAACGCAAGCGGTGGACACGCTGTCCAAGCAGCTGGGGAAGAAGCGCAAGCCGGCGCTTGTCGACGAGGCTGTGGAGCTGGGCATCTACACGAGGCTTGCGAATGGGGAAGTGCAAGAAGAGGGCAGAAAGCTGAAGCGGTCAAAGGGGGAGGTGGCGGAGGCTGTGGCGAAGTTCCGGATCCGCAATCGACAGCAGGGGCCTGGGAGTGACACAGTGCCACAGACGCAGGGACGGCAGCCCCTTCCCTCCACAGTTGAGAGGCGTGCGGCATCGGCACGGATCGCTGAGAAGGGGGCTGCCGCCAACATTCCGGAGCAGGCGAAGGTGAAGGCCTACGACCTTGCTGCACCTCTGATAGATGTGATCGACGAGTTCGACACCTGCTCACAGGTGGAGCTCGGCAAGGCACCCGCAGGTTTCATCAACAGAGCGTCCCTTCTGAGGATGTTTGAAGAGGGGCAGATGGTTCCCGCCTGTCAGACGTGCTCCCGCCTGTGGAACCCCGGGTCCCAGGCCCTTGATGTGCGGGGCCACTTCACGGGGGGGAAGCACCTAGACAAGGTGGCGAAGGCGGCTGCCCAGGATGAGGCAGCGCAGAAGACCATCCCTGGGTTGGCTTCACGTCACACGTCTTGCTTCGAACTCAAGGCGACAAAGGCTGCGCTCTACGCAGGCATCACCCCCGCTGCGCTGCACACCGCCCTTGAGGTTCTCAATGGCATCACCATCCCGCGGTACGTTCCACGCCTTGGGCCCGTCGTGACGAGGAATAGTCCCAAGGTGATGGAGGAAAGTCGTGCGGCCATCACAGACCGACTCAAGGGGCGGAGGTGGTCAGTGCTGCACGACTGTGGATCGCTGCTGGGAACGCAGCTGATCTCGATGGTATGTTCAGCACGGAGCTTCAGTGCTGTGCTGGTGGTGCCCCTCACTGATGCGCCTGTAGCAACGGTCCTGAAGGAGGAGTGGGAGAAACTGGGCCTGAGCGCCCCAATGATGGTGCGTTCTGATCGCGGCGGGAGAAACGGGGCAGCAAGCAGGGAGGTCGACGCGGAACTCGGCATCCCGTGGGTGTCGTGCATCCCCCACATCGCCAACAACGCTGCGGATTCCGCTGATAAGTGGCTCAAGAAGCAGAAACTCGAGTTCTTGGCAAGAGTCGAACTTGGGGATTTCACAGACCCCGCCAGTGGCGTGCTGTCATACGTGCTCGTATCCCTGCTGGATGCCCTGTTTTCAGGGGAGGACTGCAAGAACAGGGCGCGTCGCTACGTTGAAGCGCAGCAGAAGGTGTTGGAGCCTGCCGGAGCTGACGTGCTGGCAGAACTGGTGGAGCGGATGAGCGGGATGGCTGCCGTCGCGAAGCCGCGGGAGAAGGAGGCGCTGTTTGCTGTCTACCGCAGCGAGGTCCCCCCGGGGCTGGCGGCCCTCACAGAGGCAGCGGACTTCGACGGGTTGCTCGCCGCCGCACGGGGTAAGCTCGCTGAGCTACAGGAGAAGATCCCCGAGAGCGCACCCCCCTGTGTCAGATGCCCCCTGCTCAGCGACACGCGGTACGAAGCGAGCCTGAAGTGCTACCTGCACTGCCGTGACAGGCTGGCGGCCCTCCACAGCTTCGCGGCTTTGGAGCTCAAGAACACGCAGAAGCCATGCAGCAGCTTAAATGTTCTGCGAAGCCTGCTGGACCGCTACAGCACTGCCACCCTCCACGCCGACCTCAAGATGATGTGTGACAACACGGCACCCCTGCTGCGCGTCTTTCGAAAGTACTCCGACCCCTCTGCCGAGCCGCATGCGCACCAGGTTTGGGGGGACATAGAGGACTGCATCCACGACCTCGACGAGGCCGGCGGGATAGCCAGGGGTGAGGCCGAAGAGGCCTACCTCCAGAGAGTCAACACCCACCCCGACCTCTCCGAGAGTGCTTCACCGGTGGCTGTCCTGCTGAGCGAGTCACTCAAGCGCCTCTGGTGGGGAAATAAAGGAGAGAGCGGGTACTGGTTCTGGCGTGGCGTGCGGCATTTGTGCCCACAGCAGGCCCTGCTGATGCAGACATGCAAAACCCTCCTTCCTTTTGAGCAGCTGCAACTTGCCCTCCCTCAGTTCTCAGCTGTTGTCACCGTGGAGGCATGGAGCACATACCTGGCTGGACTCGGAAAATTCGCGAAAGGCAAACCCACCGGCAAGGACAAGGCCTCAGCTGTCGGCTTCTGGGAGAAGTACACGTCTGCTGGCGAGGGGCTCCGGTGCCTTTCCCTGGACCTGCTGGCGGTGCCTGCAGCTACCACCGGCTGCGACTCGGTGTTCAGCGTAGGGAAAGATGCTCTTCCTGCCAACCGCAGCGCCGCAAAGCCTGACGTGATGGCAAGTATCGTGTTTCATCACTGCAACCAGGACCTGGCGGTCAGATACCCACAGAGCCATCTCAGGCATTCCTTCCCCAAGGTGAGGAACAACGGTGGTTGCCAGGAAGTTGACCTGTCGTGATGATCTCAGAAACGTCCTCAGTCCTGGGGTTTTCAACTCCGGGGATGGGTGTGTGTGTGTGTGTGTGGGGGGGGGGGGGGTAAAGAGTAGAAGAGTGTGGGGGGGGGGCGGTCAGTTGCATGTATCAGAAATGTTCCAAGTCATGGGACGGGGTTTTCAACCCCGGGGTTGGGTGAGGCTGCTTAGCGAATGAAGGGGGGAAATGAGGTTTCTAACCCTGTTGGTGAAACAGGAATGGGGTTTTCAACTCCTCCTGTACTGTTTGACGTGATCTATTTGTGCACCCCAAACGCTCTCCGTTCACGGGACAGCGAAGCCTGCACTCCTGACTGGGATGTGCCGTGTGTCTGTAGTATTCCAGCAAGAATACGAAAGGATATTTGCAAAAAAACTAAGATCTTACCTAAGATCTTCGAAAAAAATACTAAGATCTTAATTTTTGTGCTTTTTTTCACTAAGATCTTAGGAGGATCCTTGAAATCGGTAGTGGACAGTAGCGGACAGTAGCGGACAGGGCGGACATTTCCTTGTGGAAAAAGTGCCCGAAAAAAAAAATTCGAAAAGGTCCCCCTTACAGAATTAGCCTTTTTTCAAAAAATCGGAAAATTTCGGACCGCAATTTGTACCCAAGAAAGTGCCGGATTTTCGGACTTGGTCCGATTTGAACGATTTCCGTGCCTCTTGCAACCCCCATGAGGGGCGGCTGCTGTTTCGGGTTCTTCCGGTGGTACATGCTGGGGTGTCAGGACAGGGAATCCTGCTCGCTGTACCCGGTGATCCCTGACGCAGCCAGGAAGTGGAGAGCCTTGGAACCCTGGTTGAGGCCTGTAACACCCGGCCTTCCTGCCACTTGTGGCATTGTGGAGTGGAGGTGGTTATGGAGAAGGTTCTCTCTCCGTCCGGTCGAGCACAACCGTCCTCTCCAGCCAGGGGTCATCTACTTTCCAAACAAGGGCCAGGAACATGCTCAAACAAACCAATTGATCAGAAAATCTGGCTTGCCGTGGAATCATTGAGCATTGGGGAGTGGTTTGCCCCCTTGCTGCGTATGACATGTCCATTTTTGACGATTTTTGGGCAGAATTTGGTGCGTGGGACCTTTCGATTTTCATGATTTTTTCGTAATTTCGTGGGGACCGGTACCCCATTTGAGGGCCAAAAATCTCATTTCCGAGGCCTGGGAATGGTCGCAGTGGCCTCAGATGTCCAAAAACGTTCAATTGACCTCTCCTCGAAAAAAAATTCGAAAGGTCCCCCCTACTGGCACCCCGGATTAGGACATGTCTCTGGGGGTGTCCGGGGGGCATTTTTGGCCCATTTTTGGCTGGGGAAAATGGGCCATTTTTCACGGTTTTTTCGGTTTTTTGTCCGGACCGGTACCGCATTTGAGGGGCCAAAATCTGATTTCCGAGGCCCGGGAATGGTCGCAGTGGCTTCATTTGGCCAAAAACGTTCAATTTACCCTTCCCCAAAAAAAAATTCGAAAGGGTCCCCCTACAAATCGCCGGTCTTAGGAATTTTTTTTTGGGCACCCAGATTTCAAAAATTTTCAAACTATTTTCTGGACCAAAAATCAAACTATTGAGGTCCTGGCCGGACATGTCCGGGGGGGGGGGGGGGGGGGGGGGGGGGTCAAAATTGGATTTCCCGAATTTCCGGGTCCGGACATGTCCGCCCGGACATGTCCGCCCTGTCCGGGGCGGACATTTCTGGATGTCCGGATGTCCGCCCGGACATGTCCGGGCGGGAAATTCGGGAAATGTCCGGGGGGGGGGGGGGTCAAAATTGGACCCGGACATCCGGACACCCGGATTTCCGGTCCGGATATGTCCGCCCTGTCCGCCCTGAAATCGCCTAAGGGGCCGGGGGAAATCCAGGAAATTCGGGAAATCCAGGAATATGAAGAATCCTCCTTAACAGAAAAAAAATTACGACGACGAAGACATGCTCGACGGGTTTCGGGAAAAAAAGGGGGTAAGATCTGTTGATAACCATGTGCATGTCAACTATTATACATGTATTTTTACTTGATATACATGTATTTTACATGTATATTTCAGGCATTTACATGTATTTTACATGTATAATACTTGTCATGCAAGTATTATACATGTAAAATACTTGCATGACAAGTAAAATACATGTATAATACTTGCATGACAAGTATTATACATGTAAAATACATGTAAATGCCTGAAATATACATGTAAAATACATGTATATCAAGTAAAAATACATGTATAATAGTTGACATGCAAGTATTATACATGTATTTTTACTTGATATACATGTATTTTACATGTATATTTCAGGCATATACATGTACCGTATACGTAAATATTTTGGAACGTAAATATTATGGAACGTAAATATGGTGCCCCTGATTTACCCCTTTTTCACTACGCACAAACTACGCAATCTGGGGGGGGGGTCTCGCTTTTTGGTCCCCCCCCAGTTTTTTTTGGTCCCCCTTTCTGTGTGGCTACTGAGACAGGACTGGAGGCACTGCGCTGACCGAGCAAAAAATTATTGCCAGAACTCACTATACACCGTACGAAAGAACGCACGACATGTGGGGCGGGACTCCAGAAACACCTGGGCAAGGTTGCCCCATGCCCAGAAACACCTGAGAAGGAAGTGAGTTCCAGGAGCCGCGTAGAACACCCTCGAGATTGTGAATGATGATACGATCACAGCCTTCAGGGCGCTGCGAGGTGCCACCCTGAAGGTGGCCCTTGACATCAAGGAGAGCGTCGGCCGAGGGGTCGACGAAAAGCTGAAGAAGGCGCTACTGGCACTGGATCCCGCGGGGTATACGGAGGTCACCGCCACACAGGCAACCTCCGCTGACAACGTCCAGGAGACGTTATCCGAGGGGATCACAACGGCACTAGAGATCTGTGTCACGGGATCCAGGCGCCCACTCTCCCTCGACGGTCTGGGGATTGTTGTTGGGTATGGTGTCGTTTCCTGCAGCTGCAAAAAAGCGTAGCAACTGTGCTTCCTTCTTCCTTAATGATGCGTTGACGCTTCCACCCGGAGGAGCTGAAGCAGGCACCGCTTAATGATGCGTTGATGCTTCCACCCGACGAGCTGAAGCAGGCACCGCGCCAAAGGGCACCCCCAAAGAGACCTGCAAAGACTGCGTCGAAACCCGCACCGAAGGCTGCCAGCGCTGCAGCACCTGAAGAACCTGCAGCACCTGCAGCACCTGAAGCGCCTGCACCCTCACTGACCCCGGAACAGCAAGAACTCCTTGAGTTTGGGGTCCCGGCATAGAGACAGAGAATGGCTGAGTAAATAAAAAAATGAGACCCCCCCCCCTTTTCACTACGCACAAACTACGCAATATGGGGTCGTCAGGGGCACCAAAATATTTTGGAACGCTGGTGGGTTGGCGTTCCAGATTTTTTTCGTTCCATAATATTTACAGGGCTTTCTGCGACTCGGGGACTTGGACCAGGTGATCGGACGGCATGCAGAGTCCCTGACGGGACCTACTCGTGCACTTTTCGCGCGATTCCTGACGCAAGCCGTCCTCACCACCGAGTCCCCAACTGGCCCTGTAAATATTTTGGAACGTAAATATTATGGAACGGACCGGCCAAAAATGGGCCCGTTCCATAATACCGTATACGTAAATATTATGGAACGTAAATATTATGGAACGGGCCCATTTTTGGCCGGTCCGTTCCATAATATTTACGTTCCATAATATTTACAGGGCCAGTTGGGGACTCAGTGGTGAGGACGGCTTGCGTCAGGAATCGCGCGAAAAGTGCACGAGTAGGTCCCGTCAGGGACTCTGTATGCCGTCCGATCACCTGGTCCAAGTCCCCGAGTCGCAGAAAGCCCTGTAAATATTATGGAACGAAAAAAATCTGGAACGCCAACCCACCAGCGTTCCAAAATATTTACGTTCCATAATATTTACGTTCCATAATATTTACGTTCCAAAATATTTACGTATACGGTATTTACGTTCCATAATATTTACGTATACGGTATTATACATGTATAATAGTTGACATGCAAGTATTATACATGTATAATACATGTATATACTTGTAGTTATACATGTAAAATTTACAAGATCCCACCGTGTTGCCTTGGATGAAAAATTTATCGAAAGAATCCGTTTGTGTTTTGTCAAATCATCTCCCACCACCCCACACCCCTCCCCCACACACTCACAATCTCAGGCTCAATCTAGCCCCCCTCTGTGCTGCGCAAACATGTATGCCTCCACCTCCCCCCCCCTCCCCAAGCCCTCGAGGATGCGATGTGTGTGCCCAGGGCGAGCTCGTTGCATGTCTACCCATTGCGTGTCCATAATTTTTTCGATAGTTCGCGGCGTCGCCCAGCTTGGGAGAAACGATCTGTGCCCCGGCAAAAAAAAGATGGATGGGGGTGATCTGCGTCACCGACAAAGCAATGCTGTTCCAGCTGTTGGTTTGCTGGCAACGTTATTATTGTGTCACTTCACCATCCAGCGCGAGAGGCACAGAGAGACATTTTCTACCCCAGGAGGGTGTCATCGGAATTGACCCGTGCAACCTGCACTGAACAGAACGCGTAGCGTGTGTGTGTCTGCCGTGGGCGGGGGAGGAACGAACACGGGGGAGCCGTGGTGGTTTCCAAGCCTCTAGCACCCCCAACACCAACAGGCGTTGGTGGTGGTGGTGGTGGATGGTGGACCCACCGCTGGTGTGTGTGTGCGAGGGGGGGCAGAGGCGACCCAACCCTGGCGCCCAGCTACACATCGCCGGCCTTTACCGTCTGGAGTTTCTCACGGCTCCGCACCCAGAGTCATCGAGTACCCAGGGAGGGCTGAACCGACAGCTGCGCGGAAGGGCAGTTGCTCACCCCTTACGTGGCACGCGCCGAAGTGCGTGCTTTCCTCTGCCATTGTTTGGGTGTGAGTGTGCAACCGGTTCCCCCATTTCCGTGGGTTTTGGCTCAGAAGTGCTGAAGAAGTGACCCTCCTGTTGAATAACTGCTGACTCGGGCAGGCGTCACACTGGCATAAGCTTGGCACAGAACGAATACACACCCCGCCCCCCCTTCGCGGCACCACCTCGTCTCTAGAGAGACAAGTGGGCGGTAGCAAACCCCAGCTCAGGGGGTGCGGGAGGCAGAGGCTGTATTTGTGGGTTTTTACTGCCGACACGCATTGCTTCTGTTCCCCCCCCCCCCTCTGATACGGTAAAATTTCATGGAGTTCTGAAAAACTAGACGAGGCACCCTTCGGATGCATCAAATGGGATGCTCGGGAGGGTGTGTGTGTGTGTGTGTCGCATTGTGCGGTATCGCACAGCGGAGGTTGGCAACGAAAAAAAGGGCTAACGTGTGTGGTGTGCGCAGCGGGGCGAATGCAATCAAAGCCAAAAAAATCGACCAGCACACAGGTCACACGAAGAAGAAGCAAGTGGGGCATGCATCAAGAGCAGAGAGATATTCGCTGCAGTCTGCTGCACAGAACGAATCACGTGTGTGGGTGCGGTTGCTCTCGTTTCCGAGATAGTCGCACGGCAGAGCGAGGGTCGGTGATACGGGGGAGAGTTGCGCCTTCTCTCCACCTCCAGCCCGGCCGCCACCACCCCCCCACACCCCACCACCCCTGATAGCACCATCTCTCGGACACGGCCTGCACGTGGGGGGGCAGGGGGCAACCCGGTGCTGTGCTCTGCTCTTCTTTGACTGCCCCGCCCCCACCGCCTCGCTCTGCGCCGTGCACATCACCACACCACCCCGGCTGACCAGGAGGGGTTTACACGACATCGCCCCTCCCCGCCCCCCTGTGTGGCTGGGGCCACAGCGGTTCTAACCGCTGCGTGAGGTGAAGGTGCAGCGGGTTGTGTTGCACCTGGCTCTTCCGGAGAGCCTGTGCCTGCAGGGCGCAGGGCGTGCGGCGCAATGGCGCCTGTGTCGGGGATGCGTCGGACTCAGTCCGCCTACTTGGACCCGACGGTGCTGGCGGGTGCGATGTATGTCTGTGTGTCCTGTGTGTGTCAGGAAAGTGATGCTCCAACGGGTTGCCACCCTGCCTCTAGATTGAAGGGGAAAAGGGATTCGTGTGTCACAGTGGAGATCACAAGAGCAAGTGCTCGGTGTTGTCATCATTACTCTCAAAAGATTCACGTGTGTGTGGCAGTGCTGACCTCCTCCCCCCAACACAGGATGAACAATGCGGGCATCGGGCGCACCAGCAAGGCGAAGAGTATCGCCCAGAGCAAGCACCGCCGAAAAGAAACCAGCTGTGGGGTATGTTCTCCTTCATGCCGGGAGGCAAGGACACCGTCATGAGAGGGTGGCATCCATATGCATCACTCCACTACTGCAGGGCGAGGACACGCCGGAGCAGGCCCAGCTGGGTGTGACGCAGATGGCATCCGTGGTGGTGCGGCACCTGTTCGCCCCGCTGTGGTCCATCGGGCTGAGCAGCGAGGACCTCGAGGCCTCCGGGTGCCTGGAGCCCGTGCAGTGGAAGAGCAATAAAGTGAACCACTTTGTGACGCGCCTCGACAGTGTGCTGGACTCTTTCAGGGACCAGCCACCCTCAGCACAGTTCGCCCAGGTGCATGCCACACTCGACTCCAGCCCGGTATGTGCTGTTTCTTGCACCCTGATGTAGGGATGACACCCAACGAGTCAGGACAAGATCCTCACATCACACCACGCTATACAGATGCTTGCGACAGTCTTCATCGTGCTGAACGTCTCGCGTGTGGAGCACATCGAGATGCGACGAGTTGATGCGCAAAAGAAGGACGGCAAAGGGCTGTACTCCTGCCTCCTCGAAGAGCTCCTGGGGAAACAAGTGAAGAACGCAGAGCGCAACCACACCATATGGAACGACGAGTGCTACCTGGGAAACAACGTCCGCACCCTCACGGAGCTGGGGGGCGAGTGGAACGAGCTTATGTTCCGCAAGCCCAAGGCGGCGATAGTCTCTGACGACCTCAGGCAAATCCGCAGGGCGCTGCTGCACCTGCTGCTGCTCGCATCCTCCACTGTAAAGTACAACATCCGAGACGACAACATGTACCATGTGTGCGACCAGCTCTGCACGCAGATGTTCCTTATCTCCCCTGGCGAGGTGCTCAGCACGCTGTGCTGCGGCGAGAAGGGCCCTGTCTACCTCGCAAAATATCTCCGCTTCCTGATGTCCTCAACAGGGACGCTGTGTACCCCGCTGTCGTCTGATGAGGACCCTTTCCTCCCTGCGAAGGTGACATCCCCCGGCACCATCAACGATAGGAACGAGGAGGTGCCCAGTGCAGTGCAGGATGCATGGCTTGTCATCTTCAGCGGGCTGATCAACCTCGCACACAGCAAGAACCGCAAGGCGGGGCAGAACATCTGTGCGGCGTTTGCCGTGGCCATCCGGGAGCAGATGCAGAAGATCCACAACATCGAGGAGAAGGCGCGTGACCTCGAGACGTGGATCCGGGATCACAAGACGTCTGTCGTGAAGCAGAAGCAGGTGGAGAAGGAGAAGGCCCTGGCGCGCTACCCTATCTACGACAAGCTGAGCGACGTGCTCTCCAAATTCCCCCGCTCCACCGGCAAGGTCGTGGAGGGCAAGAAGGAGGAGAAGGAGAACAGCATCAAGAAGATGAAGTCGGAGCTCGCGGCGCACCGCGAGACGCTGCAGAACCTCAAACGCCCGCTCCCCTCGCTGCTCGCCATCATACGCATGCTCCTCTGCCACGTCCACTGCTACGGGGAGGACGCCCCGCGCGCCTGGGGGGAGCTGATGGTCGCCATCACACCCCTGCAGGTCTACTCCTCCAAGACAGGCAGCCTCGCAACCGACATCCACCGGGCGGCTGCCTCTGCAGTGCAGTGCCTCGACTGCCTCCTGCGCTACCGCATGTCCCGCGCGTTTGTCAAAGGCACCGAGATGGTAACCTTCAAGCGGGAGCGCGCCTTCCTGCTGGTGAACCCACTCGCCTCCCGCGCCAAGGTGCTCTGCAAGATGTTCCTGGGCAACGTGCCCCTCGCAGCACACCCGCTCGCCTCCCACCGGGGCAAGGGCCTGCTGGGGACGGGCGTGATGGGCAGCTCCGCCAACCTCATGTCCAACTCCTCCTTCGGCAGCGCGGGCAGGGCGCAGTCCCACCTGGCCCTGGTGGACGAGCTCCTCCGGAACAACTGCACCGACGACGTCCTGGCGCCCTTCTCCCTCACACTCAACGTCCTCCTCCGGATAGCGAAGAACGAAGACGAGAAGGATCCCTCCAAGCGCCTCGCCCCTCTCGACATGCACGACACTCTGTCGCAGATCCCACCCCTCGTATTGTCGCAGTATTATCCCGAGCTGCACCGCCTGCTCACAGGCCCTGTTGGAGGCGTGGGGCGTGCGATGCCCTTCTCCGAAGGCTCAGGCGAGACCCTGCATGTCGTGCCCACCCTCTATAAAAGCCTGCTGGGTCTCTACTCCCAGATCAGAGACGAGTCGGGGCATATGGTGCACGAGGATGTGCTCCACATGCATGTCCCTTCGCCTTTCAACCCGATGCATGACCTTGCGTTGACAGTCCTGCCATTCGACGAGAAGGAGGATGACAAGGAGAAGAAGGACGACGGGAAGGACCCCCCTCCGGACAGCGCCCGCGGCGGGCGGGGGGGCCACGGGGCTGGGGGGTATGTTTGCAAGAGCAATGAGGATATCAAGACCTCCACGAATGAGTGGGCCTCGCTGCTCCTGGGGATCATCGAGAAGGAGATGCGGTACTACGCGAAGGAGGAGGACCACTGGGGGAACGTGCACCCCAACATCGCGCCTTATGAGATCAAGCTCGTGATGGCGGGGGGGAGCGGGACGGTGCACAGCTTTGTGAACGGCCTGGCGAAGCTCTCCAGCACCAGCCGGCTCCCGCGGTACCCCATCTTCCGGGTCTACCCCCTTCCGCTCGGGAAGGAGAACCTCCTGTGCAACTGGCTGCAGAAGCAGGACGCGGTGTACCACCAGCTCGTCTCCTGGCCTCTGCAGCAGGCCGCCAGAGACCCCAATCTGGCACGCCTGTCGACAAGCGATTTCATCGACTCCCTCCGGGATCAGTACGCCCCTGACAAGCACCCGGAGACGACGGAATCGTTTTCCCTCCGCCGCGCCCTCGACACATATCTCATCGACACCGACAAATCCGCCAGGGTTTACGTCTACAAATGCGAGTGCTGGCGCCCCTCCGAAGGCCCCGGGCAGTACAGCAACCAGGCAGACCAGGCAGACCACCCCGACACCTCAGACCTCGACAGGGATAAGGCGGATGCGGGTGGTGCTGCGCGGCAGTCGCTTGACGGCAAGGCGGATGACGCCTTGCGGAGGGATCAGGGCGGCAGCGACCACCTCGGCAGCAAAGACGCTGGCGATGGGAAGAAGGCAGACGGCGCCGGGAAGGATGGGAGGAAAGACGGCACCTCGTCATCCCCACGGGGCTATTCGCAGGAGGCGCCCGGCGTTGTCTTCGCGTGGTGCCAGCAGCTGGAGTTTGGCCCAGCCTCCGATGCCGCCCGGGTGCTGCGGAAGCAGAGGGGTGGTGAGGCATCCGAGGCGAAGCCTCGCCCGGAGCTGCGCCGCGGGGCGACGAGCCACACCAAGTCATTCACCAACCTCAACCTCACGCCGCGGGGGCTGCCCATGTCGCATTCGATGGTAGACCTCTATGAGGAGGCGCCTGGCGGCGGTGGGTCCGGCGGGGCAGGCCTGTTGGGTGGCGGCCTTCTAGGGGGATCGGATGACCTGGGCACGGCGAGCGTGCTGGGGCCCTCCCTAGCGGAGCAGCGGATGACGTCGCGGTCGCTGTCCCCCGCCGGCGGGAGGGGGAAGGCGGGGCGTGCGGGGTCCATCAGCAGCAGGCAGAGGACCGGGTCGCATAACAGGTCGGAGAGGGAGTTTGACCCGGCGATGCTGCAGCAGCTGCATATGCCGAACAAGAAGATCCTCGGGAATTACACCGCGAAGGAGCTGTGGGAGGCTCTCAGGGACAGCAGGGTGTTCAGCATGAAGCAGGAGCTAGGGGGCCTCCCCGTTAAAATCGCGCTGGGCTCTGCTATCGTGCAGTGGATTGACGAGAATGTCCCGGAGTGCCAGGGGCCCCCCAGGGCGAACACGCTGAGGGCTGCGGCACTTCTGCTGGAGCAGCATATGATAGCCACGGCGCCCAGCTCTGCGATGCAGGATGGGACACCCCAGTCGGAGCTCCTATCGGTGTCTCCAAGCGAAGGGGACAACCTCATCTTCAACGTCAACCAGACCTATAAGCTGGGCCCTCCCCCGCAGACGCACTCCGTTCAGCCCAGGAAGCTCACCATGGTGCAGGAACCGCCGACACAGGTGGAGATCCAGCATATTCCCTTTGCGGGTGGGCAGGATTACCCCGACCTGCGGCAGGGCAGAGACTTGTGGATCCACAAGGTGTCGTTGCGGAATGTCGGGAAGGAAGGGGATGCCGGGCTGTACCCCGACCCGACGGAGCCCGCCCTGCAGATGTATGTGTATGGCAGCAAGAAGCGGGAGAAGGTTGGGAACAAGCCGGTGACAGGGGGCGAGGGCCAGAACTACTCTGTTCTGGGGCAACTCACGGTGACCGCGAAGGGGGAGCCGTTCCACGTCGTGGCGGATGGGACCTTGTATGGGCCATTTAGGAAGATTGTCGTGAGCCCCTGGCTCGATGTCGAGCGGGGTGACTGGAGCAGCCATAAGAAAATGCATCTCAGCTTTGACGTGATGGGGTTTATTCCGCTCGGCGGTTCGAACTGATCTGAGCGGAGGAAGGTGGGGGGGGGGGTGTTGGGGTGGTGGTGCGCTGGCATTGCTTCCCCTCCCTTCTTCGGGGGAGAAGAGCCGTATTTTTTTTGGCGAATTCCCGCTTGCCGTTGCGTTTGCTTCAGGGCAAATCAATTTCAGACGCGTCCATTCCAAACACCATGTGTTGTGTGGTGTCTCCCTTCAAACGCAACGAGGTATTGTCGAATCGAGGAGAGGAGCCTACAGTATTTCAGTTGCCTTGCTTTTTGAGATTCTAGCTGCTCTGGCTACCAGTGTACACCATATGATGCCTGGCTGACTGGCCGGCAGGGGGGGTGGGAGGGGGGGGGGGGCAGGAGGCTATACAACATAGAATATCTCCAGCAGTGTAGTGCGACCCACTGCCCTGTTCGCCTCACGTCAGTGGGCTGAGGGTGGTCTGTCTTGATGCCAAACGAATGTCACCGCCCCGGGTCACCTCCTCTCATGTTGGGTTGTTGTTGGGGGAGAGGTTGGCTCTGTCGACCTTCCTCTTCTCTGCTGCACTTAGTAACTGCTGTTGCCCCTCCCCCCCCCTGCCACACCCCACGAGGGGTTATTTGCGATTTCTCAGTCAAAAAGGCTGTGTGCGAAAAATGCAGGGAGGGAAAAAAAAATACTGCACGGTGCGAAGTTTTACAGAAAACTTGCAACCCCTGACGCGCCACACCAGGCATGCTTCAGCACCCCCAGGATGCGCCTTTTTGCCACCACCCATCGTTTCCGTGACCCAGCAGGTGCATGTGATGTCTCCGTGAGTTCCACACATTTTGCCCTATGTTGTAGCCCTGAGCCTATTGGCTCTGCCATGTTCCGTACGTATGATCTGTCTCTGTATCTGTCGTCTGTCCACATGATGCATTGCATGCATGATCCCAGTGCCATCGTTGTGATTGTTCCTTTTAGAAACCGGTGCAGAGTGGCATCTTATGCAACGACGACGATCCACGTTTAGTTTTCTTTTGCCGTGTATATGTGTGATTGCCCAGGGCACACACAGCAACGCAAGGTTTCTCTCTTCACAGCGCTTCGCCAGTGCGCCACAGAGATAGCTTGTCTTGCAGGCGGCGATATCATGCGGGGTCTACTGCGCGGAGCCCCCCCCCCCCCCCCCCGCCCCTCGCTCCTGCTGTTCTGTGCATGTGTGCATAACGTCTCAGCTCTCGTGCGTCGTCTTTCGTGGACGTTCTGTACGATGAGGGTCCGCTAATCCAACATAGCTGTTCTGTGCATGGTGATTTTGTGAAGCACAAACAAGCTCTTCTCCCCGCCACTCCACCCAGTAAAGGGGAGGTGAGGTGGGGAAGGAGCGGGTGGTGGGGAGGGGGGATTCTGTGTTGCCAAGGCCTCTGTGGCAGGATGCGAGAAGTGTCGGCGGAAAATAGAAGCGACACGATATGAATCGTGGCTTCTGAGTGTACGGCAAGTCGAGGCATGCGCTGCCCCTACACCCCCCCCTCCCCCTTTCATCCTTTTTTGATTTTCCTTAGCTCTCCCCCCCCTTTCGGAGGGGGGAGGGGGGGGGTGCAGGGGCTGGGGTAATTTTCTGGGGGGTCGTGAACGTCGGGGGGGGGGGGGGGGCTCGTTCCAGATTTTTTTCGTTCCATAATATTTACAGGGCCAGTTGGGGACTCGGTGGTGAGGACGGCTTGCGTCAGGAATCGCGCGAAAAGTGCACGAGTAGGTCCCGTCAGGGACTCTGTACGCCGTCCGATCACCTGGTCCAAGTCCCCGAGTCGCAGAAAGCCCTGTAAATATTATGGAACGAAAAAAATCTGGAACGCCAACCCACCAGCGTTCCAAAATATTTACGTTCCATAATATTTACGTTCCAAAATATTTACGTATACGGTCATGGATGTATTCAGATCTTAATAAGAGAGGAATTTTTTTCGCCAAATCTACCTCCTCCTCCTCTTAGATTAAGACCTTAGTCCATAAACGGCCCAAAAAAGCCCAACATCTGAATCCCCTTAATTAAGGTCTTAAACCTCTTAGTGTAACCTCTTTAAGGTCTTACACTCAGAGGTTAAGACCTTAGTTCGATCTTCAGCAATATTACGTTGACAGCGGGTGAACCCAGCAGGTTCCTGCACACACCCGCCCCCCGCGCCCCCACCACACGCACGTTCGTGCCCCCCCCCCCCCCCACCACACACTCAGTTGACTCCAACACTCACATCCCCCACGAGGACTCTTATTTGCGTGGCAGCAAGTGGCAACATAGTGTGAGAGAAATGCCACACTGCAAAAGTACGCTTGAGTCACAGAGCGGCAGCAGAATACAGGTTGGAGTTTTGCCGCTCAGCGGATCATCTCACGCGGTGTACGCGTGTGCATTGATGGCAGAGACTGCCTCTTCGAAAGAAGCCAGCACATTCTTCGGGATGGTGGTGGGCTGGAGAATGTCGTCCTCCCACTCGACGACTTTCGGCCCAGTCGCAGCAGGATAGCCCTTCCGCAGGGTCCGGTCGAACTGGTTGGGTAGGTCCTGGTTGCAGGCATGGAAGAGGATTCGGGCCCGAGTTGATGCGTGCGCTGCCATGCGGGACGGGGGGAGCACACGGCGCGCGATAGAAAACACGCTGTCACACCCCAGAGTCGATGCAGTCACCGCCAGCAGATCAAGGCACAGAGTACGCAGCGCGCACTCCCCGTAGTTCAGCCAGAAGGAGTCCACATCGCCCTTCATGCCCTCCTTCTTGGAGTGATCCACATACTCTACCCACGCCGCCTCCTCGACTTCACGGAACGCCGGAATCCAGGCAGTGATATCCTGGAAGGACATCAGGTTGTCAGTGTTCCCCATGATCTTGACAGCACGTGGGTTCACGTGTCTCATCGCCTTCCAGTAGTAGTACGACCCCTCCGACTTGTTCCCCCACCACCGCACCTTCAGCTCCTCTGAGAGGACAGCTGCGACTGGGGACTTGGCATCCAGCAGGTCTTCCAGGGACTTCTTTTCCCGCTCGAGAAATTCTTTCTCTTTTTCCGTCTTGGCGTACGCGATGTTGTCAAGGTCCTGAATCTTCCCCTCCATGTCACCCCAAACAGAGTGGCTGTGCGACTTCTTCGAGGGGGTGGTGTAGGAAGCCAGCAGCTCCATGATCGGCGAATTTGCCCGCTCCATCTCCAGCAACTCCTTCTCCAGCCGTGTGACCCCCAGATCCTTGAGCAGCTGGCCCAGCTTCCCCATGCTGGGTGTCGTACTGCCCTGTTGGAGCTCGGTGCTCACGAACACGAACAGCGCCTTCATGCGCTGGCGCACGTGGGTGTACACTTCGATGCGAGACGAGTACCGAGTATCACCTGGGAGGGGGCACTTCACAGCCGGCACCTTCTCCTTTGTGTTGTTCTTTTTTGCAGCGTCGAGAACAGCATGCGCTGCTGGAAGGATATCCTTGAGGGTGGTAGCGGTGGAGACTGCCTCGTTCGGCTGGCGGAGGGCTGCACGGATCTTCCCGGCGCACGATTCGAAGAGATCGGCTTCCTCCTGCGGCGTGCAGTCCTCCCTGAGTTCTTCGACTTCCCCGAGGATGGTCTCCAGCGATGACACAGCAACTCCGGAGAGACACTCCATCTGCACTTCGACCCACCGTCTGTGCCGATACTTGTTCTCATCCCCGCCCAGCAAGTTGTTGAGTAGGCGGGACACCTCGAAGGCGGCACACCCCGGGAACTTCTTCTCCAGGTTGGCCAGCATCCAGGTCTCGCAGACGTCGCCACAGTTGTTCACCAAGTGTGGGACGCACGACACGAAGGGGACACCGAATGCTTCGGCGAGTTCACGGCTTGCAGCTGCGTTGGACCCGCCCTTGTCGGATCTGATGAGGAAGGGGGGGGGCAAGCTGAGGCGCGTCAGCTCGCGCTTGATGTCCTGCGACAGCTCGACCCCGGTCTGGCTCCCCCTCCGCTCCTCCGGACGTATGAAGATCAGCGATGCGGCGAATCCTACAGCGCTGAGGATGATGGCCGTCGCCTTCGTGTCGCCAATCCCACTGTTGTCATGCGACATGCAGTACCTCCCCCCCTTCAGCTTGGCCGTGATGACCTTCTCGCTGTCCTTCGTCAGCTCGTCGCCCAGCTTCTTCACCAGCGGAGCAACCTTCGGGGGGTCCTTGGGGATGCGTGTGCCTGCGAGGCAGGAGAGTACACCCTGCATCGCGCCCGCTGTGATCCCCGTGTAGAGCACCCCTTTCGCGATTTTGTCATGCAGAGCGGTTTCACTCGCTTCAAATGCAGTCACAATTGTGACCTGCCCCTCTTCCCCCTTCTTCTGCCTTGATTTCTTCCCCACGTGCTTGCTGCCGGTGAAGTGGTCCCCCAGGTCGCCTGCCTGGACATGGGGCATCCACAACACCTCGCAGATATCGCAGGAGGGGACCTCCTGAGCCGCTGCGTAAACGCTCGTCAGCTGCTTGGAATTCCTGTAGTGTGATTTGATGTCGCCGACCTTCACGCAGACACAGTCGGTGTGCTTCTTCATCTCCCTGCGGAGAGCATCGCCCAGTACCTTCCTCTGGGAGGGGGCAGGTGGGGGGTCAGCAGGGGGTGCGGCCGGCGCGTCGTCACCAACGTCCTCCGCCGGGGGATCTGCCAGGGCCCCCAGGTCCTGCGCGAGCTGCCTCCTGGCAGCAGTCTTCGCCCCCGCCTTCTTGCCCCGCTTCTTTTTGGGCTTTTCCTCCTCCTCCGTGCCTCTTTCGCCAGCCAGGATGCGGGCCTTGGCAATGGCTGTGGCCAGCTGGGGCTTCGTGCCGGCCGCCTCCACCCCCTCCGCCTTCGCCAGGTCCACCAGAAACGACTTCGCCTTTTTCTGCAGCAACAGGGCTGCAGCATCTACGGCAACAGTTTGTGCCTGTGACAGCTCCGCAGTAATAGAATCCTCATCGGAGTCAGCCGCTCTCTTTGCCATATTGCGGCTGCTTGTGTGTGCCAGGTGTGGAAGTGAGGAACGCGCATACATACAAGCATGCAAAAAAGCGAATGTTATTTGGACCGTGCAGGCTTTTGCAGGATTGGGGGTGGGATGAGAGATTCCTGGGCTGATACCATCCTAGTCCGTCGAGCCGAGGTCAGTTTCTGAGCAAAGATGTTCTGTAACCCCTTCCCAATAGGGAAACCCCTGCAGAAAAACTAAGGTCTTAGAATTAAGAGGTTAAAACGCGGAATCTCTTAATAAGGTCTGAATATATCCATG